>OZ035881.1:116110242-116528642 GCA_964034835.1 Muscina levida | reverse complement strand
TAAAATTGTTCTGGGAGACTTTATTGCAAAAATAGGAAGGGAAGATGTTCTTGGTCCATCGATCGGTAAATTCAGCCTGCAAACCGACACGTCAGACAACGGGTTTAGGCTGGTTAGCTTCGCAGCGGGAAGGAACATGGTAGTGAGTGGAACCAGATTCCAGCACAAAGATATCCACAAGGCAACTTGGCTATCCCCCGATCAAAACACCAAAAATCAAATTGATCACGTGGTAATTGATGGCAGGCATGTATCTAGTGTCATGTACGTGCGGGTGATCCGTGGTGCTAATGTTGACTCGGATCATTACCTGCTTGCAGCCAAGGTGCGCACAAGATTGAGCAGAGCGAAAAACGCACGTAACCAAACACAAAGAAAGCTGGACATCGCGAAGCTGCAAACCCCAGAGATAGCTACTGCCTACTCCAACCAGCTCTCCCAACTTTTACAACACAACGCCCCTACTTCTGACGTTCCCGATACACAGTGGCAGCATATTGCGCATTCCATGGCAACCTCCGCAACAACCGTGCTCAGAAGGCAACGCACGTGAAGGTATCACGCCAATAGTCGACGACGGCTTAGATTGCCCACCACCAAGTCAATCCGAAGTAAAAAGAGCAATATCGCGGCTGAAAAACAACAACGCAGCCGGTGCCGACGTCCTACCCGCAGAGCTCTTCAAGTCCGGTGGCGGGGAGCTGATAACGAGCATGTACCAGCACCTGCGCACGGTTTGGCTTAAAGAGTGCATGCCCGACGTTTGGAATGTAAGCGTATTATGTCATGTGCTGAAAAAAGGTGATCCAAGTGTGTGCTCCAACTACAGCGAGATCAGCCTTTTACCCATCGCATATAAGGTCCTGTCGAGTGTGCTATGTGAAACACTAAAGCCAGTGTTATCCAACCTGATCGGGCCTTATCAGTGTAGCTTTAGACCGAGCCATTTTCTACTAAGCTTAGCTTTAGACAATGCGACAGTCTGCCATGACATTGAGATGATCATGCAAACGGTTGCAGTAAAAACGTTACTAAAAGTGACATACTGCTTCCGTATGCCTAAGATATAGACAGCATTGGCCGAGGACTGCAGGATGTTACTGCGGTCTTCTTAGTCGGCAGAAGTGGGTCTGGTGTAAAATGAGAACAGAACCAGTATTTTTGTTCCAACGAACAAAGATTATACTCGTTTGGGACGCTGCGTAAACGTTGACAACTAACACTTGGAAATGACATAAGCGGATCACTATATTCTAGGAGTTTTCGAGAGGAAAATACTTCTTAAATATTTGAATCCATCATCATTTACGACCGTATGCTTTAAAGGATAACTTACTTAAACTTAATTTCCCTTTACACCCCATGAATGAGGTATAGGATAGCTTCTCGCGTTGTTGTGAATTAACACGCTTTCTATTTTTAGATTCACAACTAACGGCACCTACTTGTTTATCGACGAATGCGAACGTCACTGTTTGAGAAGCTCTTACTAGACACGCCGATTGAATCGACGCTTAATACTGCGAAGTTGTTGTCAACAACATTCGAGGGGAGCCGACAATGAAAGAACAATTTTTTTTTAGGATGACTGGAGCCAGGTTTGAACCTGCGATCTCCCGCATGGTAGTCGCGTGTTCTAACCACTATGCCACGGCCGGTCCGGTTAAAGGATAACAATGGATTAAAATTTCATCGGTGCTTTTTTCATCTTTTTTTCCACTGTATCCTTTCGTTTGTTATTCATATTGTCTCTTTTGAAAAAAATATTTTAAATAATTATATCCTTAAAAATTTGCATTTGTTTTATTAGTCAGGTTGTTTATGTTTTGCAATAGAAACATACGATTTAAATTCCTATTTAATATATTAACATTAAACTCAATCACTATATTTACTTCTACAATTTTGTTATTTCCATGTTTACCATCTTTTGTTTTTACCACGATTATCAAAACTTTCTTACAAGTAGAACGAAACTTGTGAAATCATAAACATATGTCATGCATCATTTATTCTATTGATAGTATTATTGGTTCACCCTTAGGACTTTTAATTACATCATTCTCAATTTGATTCGTACGTTTCTGGTTTGAGTTTTTTTCTAAATGATGTTTATATTTTCTTAAAGATTCTCATTAGTTTCCATCAGACAGTTAGTCCACTGCAACATTTGTGTTTGTCAGAGCAAAAAGTTTTGTTTGAAATTCATTAAAAATGTAATAAAAATTTCTCTTAACTTTTCAATATGTTTATGTTCAATATTAACTTTTTAGGCGACTTTTAGAGGACCCTTGGTTTATTATGCTCCTCATATCACATATATATACACACAAACACACAGGTTTTCATTAGGCAACTTTAAAGATTTTGATTTAATTTTACGACCATCAAGTTTCTTTTTTGCTGGACTTTGGCATTGTTGTGTTTGTTTTATTTTACTTTTTTCTCATTTAACTAAATGTGGGCAAAGGGTTGATGTTGGATTCAGTACGGTTCGGTTCAGTTTGGCATTAATGCGTATAAACATACAATCATGTAACCATATATACATATTGACCCTTTATCCTTTCATTTAACTGGAGGCTAACTTACAATATGAGTTTTCTGTTGTGTTATTTTTTTTTCTCTTTTTTTTATTCTTTTCTTGCTAACCCATGTTTATTGTGTATGTGAACTTTATAATAGCATAGAATAAAACAAAGGAAATACAGAAATCTTATAGAAGACGTGAAGGAAATATGTACACGAACATTAACATAAAATATAATTTGATTTTTCTGTTGTATATTTTCTTTACGCCATCTTCATATTGTATGTGTGTGTGTGTGTCAGTGTACGTGTGTTTTTTTGGGTTTTTTTGTATAGCTTTGAGCTATAAAATAATAATAATAATATTTGAGGGCGTCTTGAACTCAGATGAGCACATCAATGTCATCATTGTCACAATGATAAAGATGAGCCATGACAACAACGTTTATGTTGGCCTTCTCTTTCATTCATCTGTTTGCGGTTTTAAGTTATAATTCTGCCAGTGTGAGGGCGCCAAAGAAATAAAGCTGTGACTCCTTTGTTGATAGCTGACCTTATTGGTCTCTTAATGTCGTTGTGGTTTCACTCGCATCATTAATTGGTTGAGTGATTAACCAAGTTGCACCTTGTCCTTTTATTATCGCCCTGTCTATCGCCTCAAAGTGATTTGTCAGAGTGTTGTATAATTTTACTAAAGACTTTGTGTCGGTCATGGAGCATGCCCGCAATATCGTGTCAACTTTGCAGGGATACCAAACCCAGCCGTAGCACCTAATAATATGTCTTGTATCGGATTGTCGCACTCTAGAAACGAAACGCCTCTGGACATTACGATCAAAGAGCGCCGCTTCAGATGGTTAGGACATACACTTCACAAAGACGACGAAGAAATCTGCTTCCGTGTAATATGGTGACATCCATAGGGTACAAGATGTTGAGGCAGATCAAGAACATAATGGCGTCGCACGATTGACGCCGACCTTACCTATGCCAATGTAACGTGGGACAACCTGAGAATCCTAGCTAGAGATCGCACTAATTACAATTCTTTTTTTTTTCGACCATACGCTCCACCCAAAGTTAAAGGAACTTATATATATCGGACTGTTGAATGTAGCTTTGTAATCGATAAACAGATGGTAAGTGGCGGTTTAAAATTTACTGGGGGTTCTCCAGGATTGTAAATATCTGGTCGTATCGTGAATTCAACAGGTCTAAAGCCACACTGATAAGGTCTTATCAGGGTCGCAATAAGGAGCTTTTGTCTTTGACATAACACACTCGAGAGGACCTTGAATGTGACGGGTAAAAAGCTGAGTCCGCAAAGGACATAGAACACTCAGGTTTCTATTATCAAACTTGCATTTTCCGACCTTTTAAAGCTTTAGCGGCAGTCAACCGGCAGCCGCAGCTTTATTTTTTTAAAACGGTTTAATTGCCATGCTGATCTTGCTTTATCTCGGTTATGGACAATCAAATACAGAGCAGAGTACGAAAACGTTCGCTCCATATTTGCAGCAATCACGTTATCAGATCCATCACTTTACTTACAGGAAGGTATCCCTGTTTCAAAAACTTTGCTCTTTACCTATTGGGAACATCAGAACAAGGAACGTTTTTTGCAATAATTGATAATTGGTTGGAGTAAGCATAGGCTATCTCGGTAGCATGCAGCTGTTTTGCAATGTTTTGCTTCTTTTGCATTTGGTTACGAACGTTTTTAGCGCTACTTATTGGAGTGCGTATCTTGGCTGCTACAAGGTGGTGATTCGAGTCTATATTAGCACAAAGCATCACACGTGCGATCATAAATGTGTGACCAGAAATGGTTTCCATCGATTACCACGTGATCAATCGGCTTTCTTGTCTTTTGATCATAGGATATGCAGGTTGTCGTGAGGATATCTTTGGTTCCACTCACTAGACTGTTTCTTGCTGACTCGAAAGTAACCAGTCTGAACCCGTCACTGGAAGTGTTGTATTGTAGATCATACTAATACAAGAATAAGCTACTTTGCCTCATAGAACGCGCTCATAGAACGCACACAGACCTATTCCAATAAATATTTGTTACTGGTGTTCTAACAATTTCGGAACAAGGAAAAGTTCACCTTGTGTTAAAATGTTAATATTGGACAATTCACAGCTAATTATTGAAAACACATTACAGAGAAAAGTAAATATATTTTTACTTTTTAGATATATGCATATACAAATCTGAATGACACGTATCCCAGTTAAGTGGACAGTCGAAAATATTAGACAAAAACTATGTCATGTAGAATGGGTCACTGCTGTCCCGCGGGTTTCTTGGAAGTCTTTCTCTTTCCACACCTTTTGCTACTCCATTTCTGGAGCACAAAAGGGCTAAAAATGTTTATTCCACGAACAATAATTAAAATTTTGTTTGATCCAACTTAAAATACTTATCACAACAACTTTGCCTAGCTTGTTACCCCGTTTTTGTCTGGTAACAATTTTTGTAACAATTGTGTTTTTGTTTTTGATTTTGTAACCAAAGTAGTCTATTGTAACTGTTACTATTGTAACCACGTCAGAAATAACCAGTTAATGTCCTCGTCTTTATCATCCATCAGGGCGTGTACACAAGTAATTTACAGGGTTAAACCGATATCACAGATGTCAAAGTCTCTTTCTGCGTTGCAGCTGTAGAAGATGGCAAAGTCCTTTCGTCGTGTCTCGTCTATAGTGGTGATCCATTATAGTGGTGATGTCATTGTATTTGTTTTTTTGTCGAAGACATCCGCCAAGTGGATAGAGGTAACATTTCTATAGAGAGTTCGGTCATGATAGGTGCATATCCTTAATTTATGGTCATCAAAATTGTTGCGGGGATCACTAACATTAAGGGGGTTCCATTGCTTTCTTTTCTTTGTCTTTTCATAACTTTGTTTATATTTAAGGAAATTGACCTATTAGGCCACCGCGAGTGCAACGCCACTAAGAGAGCCTCTGTGTTGAGATACAGTAACTTCTGTTACCTACTCCCTATGACGCATTTAGATTGTTCAACATTGCGCGTTCTCACATTTGTTAACTCTGAACGGATGTTCCATGGCATTGCCCGCTGAACACATGATCTATCGGACCTTGTGGGCTAGGACACCAAGGACCCCAGCAGAGAGCTTCTTTTTATTCCCAAGTGAATAACGAATATAGTAATCCAATTTAAAAATAAAAAACGAGTAATGCACTTAGATAAGTAACTGTGAACTCTTCCGAAGGATAGATTAACTTGTCAGCAGCCTTCAGCACAGCTCGCTAGGATCAATGTATAGGTCCCGTTGTAATACCATTTTAACCAATTAATCCTACTCCAATTAGTTAAGCTTGCTCTCAAACCATTTCGTTGCTCTGGTAAAGGTGTGGGTGTTACTCATATCGCCTACTTATGGAAAGGTTTTATACATTAGCGTGCAGTAGGGCGGTGACATAGAAGATGTTTTGTGCCCCCCTCTTCTTCCTCATCGTTGTAGCATCTATACAAATCATTATATTGAAGTCTTAAACTCTTAGCGTGTTTACCAGTCGGCCAGTGACCGGTTATTACAGATGGAATCTAGACATATCGTGTTCCCTGCATGTCCATGGTCGTCAAATCTATTTGGTCGCTTTACAAGTGGATTTTTTCTTCCATTTTCTTAAGCAATAACGTCGGGTTTCCCCGCAATAAGTTTTGTTCCCCTTGTAAGAGTAACACCAATGTCACAGTTAATTTCACTAAAATGCATGATGGTGTCGGCCAGTGCGTCGGCTCCTTAGTTACCACATATATCATGTGTCCTGGAACCCATATAATGGTAACAGTCGAATGTTTCGCTATATCCTACAGATATGTCCGGCATTCTTGAACACTTCTCGACGGAGTGAATACAATTTTCACAATTTCTATTACATGACTGACTGATCAGTCCCAGCCTTTCCGAGACGTTGGTGAGAGATAAAAAGGCCAACTAAGTGATAAAACTTGTACTATCGCCCAGAACCAACGGCTATAGGAAGAATCGTTAAAACAGGGTTTATTTTATAGAATAGTTGTGCGATACGATGCGATACTTTACAAGTAAAAAAGCCAAGAAGGGACAATCACAATAATTTATATGGGCATGCTCCGTATAGAATTTGAAAGCTATACCAATGAGTTTTTTTTTTAAAATTCGTACTTCTAGTTCTAATAAGGCCGAAACAAAGATCCATCACCCAGGCCATACAGCAAAGATTATAATAGCGAGAATGGGAAGAGAATTTATTTTATAGAGCAGTTGTGCTATTCGAAGAGATTTTTCGAAATTCATATTTTTAGAGGTATGAAGGCCGATAAATGTATAAAAACTGGTACTGTTGCCCAGAACCATCGGCTATTTGTAGAAGCGCGAAAAATTGGGTGGTTTGTTTTTAGTTTGAATTGTTTTGCGATTAAAAGGGACTTTCCAAAAATCGTACGTTTAGTGGTAAAGAGACCGAAAAATTAATAAAACTGGTACCATCATCCAGACCATATGGCTAAAGATAGACTAACGACCATTTATAAGGGAATTCTCCATATTGAATTTTAAAGCTGCACGAAGGGATTTTTCGAAATTCGTTGTTTTATGTGTAAAAAATCTGAAAATGGAATTAACAGGTACTATTAACCAGGCCAATTCGTATTTATAGGGAAAAAATTTACCATAGTTTTTATTGTAAGAAAGTTTAAAATGACCGGTATTATGTTGCAAAAAGCTATAACATACATAGTAAATACATATTCTGTAATGATATGATGTTTACTAGGGCGGGTCGATTTAATAATCGCCCATGGCTCAGCGAAAATCGTATTCTAGGGATCAAAATAAAAAACTTTGCCGAAGGAACCATACCTCTAAAACGAATTCTACTACCTCCCAACTGTTGACTTTTGTCCCGTAGGGTCAAGTTTTGAAAAATCCCACTTTGACCCATTTAGTGTGCCCCAATCGAGTCCAAATGTATGACCGACCCCCACTAACTTTGGAGGGCCGATCCACCCATGCCAGTGGCACACCCCCTAGAACTCCCCTGTGGGGTTCCCCATACAAACATTTCAAAAAATCACCATTTTTGGCACTTTATTTAATATTTGTTATTTATTTTTATTAGTTTTATTTATATTTTCTCTTTAGAAATTTATTTATTCAGAACATAAGTAAAAGAAAAAATTAATTTAACTCAGTAATAGAAAAGAAAGTCTGGGCAATTTCGCACGGCTCTCTAATGTCGTTGCCATAACAGAATCTACATTTTCCGGTATTACACGTTTGGAAACGCTAGCTATCAATTGAACTTTTCGTTCTGTTCCTTGTATGTGTGATGGAATTTTTGGATCATTAAACGGTGGATCATCTTGATTTAAATATTCTTTCAATGGCGTGAATGGTGGTTCTAAAACGTCATTTATGTCATTCATATTGATCATTTCCGTGTAACTTGTGCAATAAAAGTTTATATCTGGTTTTTTATAAGCTCTAAGTCCCGTTGGGTCGTCAACATCGGTTCGATAGCGTAGAATTATCTTGATAGCACAGTCGCGCTTTTCTTTGCTATCATCAAACAACATTGATAACAAGACATTTTCCGAATGCGCATAATCTGAATTATCTGTAATTACTTTACATTAGAGAGCCGTGCGAAATTGCCCAGACTTGAAAGCAAAAAAGACTTCGAACAGTAATTTTTTTATTTTCTTTTCTATTACTAAGTTAAATTAATTTTTTCTTTTACATATGTTCTGAATAAATAAATTTCTAAAGAGAAAAAATAAATAAAATAATAAAAATAAATAAAATAAATAAAAAATAATAAAATAAAGTGCCAAAAATGGTGATTTTTTGAAATGTTTGTATGGGGAACCCCCCAGGGGAGTTCCAGGGGGTGTGCCACTGGCATTGGTGGATCGGCCCTCCAAAGTTAGTGGGGGTAGGTCATACATTTGGACTCGATTGGGGCACTCTAAATGGGTCAAAGTGGTATTTTTCAAAACTTGACCCTACGGGACAAAAGTCAACAGTTGGGGGGTAGTAGAATTCGTTTTAGAGGTATGGTTCCTTCGGCAAAGTTTCTTATTTTGATCCCTAGAATACGATTTTCACTGAGCCATGGGCGATTTTTTTGCCTCCCCACAAATCGACCCGGCCTAATGTATACCCATGTCAGAGCGTATGAGTTATGTGGAACTTGATTAATTACTCATACGTAAGTCAGTATATACAATAGTAAGTTAAAGGCGCTTCCAGACACAATGAAATTGTCGAAAAATTTGACTGTCAGGAGTGTTATCGATAACGAACTGCAATGATATTCTAGTTATCGTCAACAGTTCACACACAAAAATTTCTCGTACATCGTAAGACATAAGATTCCGTATTTGTTTTAGAATTTTTTTTTAATTTTTATATATATACCGGTATACAGAAATGTTATATAACCGTGTTAAAATATAAAAAATTTCTTAAAACCCACCTTGGCTATTAAATTATTATTACAGCCAACTTGACAAAACTAATGATGCAGAGGAAGTTCTTATTTTTTGGCCTACTTTCACGTGAAATTCTCAGAATTGAGTCCCAAATCAATGAGCTGAAAAATTTTGTACTGTGAAATGGCGTAACAACTTGAATACATATATGATTAAAGCTTATCTCTGTGGGTGTTGTCGCATTTAATCGTGTGTGTTTTTCTTCCCAGTTGCCATATTGTTTGTGTTTATAAATCCCATACGGTTACTTTTCCAAGAAGCTCCCCCTGTACTAAAGAACCAATTTTATTAATGGAGGCCTTTTAAATCGTGTCTTGAATTCGTCTCAAGTAAAGTACCTCTTTACAGAAAACGTAATAATGTTATCACTAAGAATTGACGTATTCCTTGGAAAAACAAAATGTAATAACTTTTTGAACGTAACTTTAGGATATATTTTTCGGGTTTCTCAACGTTACTCCGTTTACTTCCTCATATTGGTATATGTGTTACTTTTGCTTGCACAATTTCTTTACCCATTTCGTACTGAGATTTTTTTTCAGGGCACTAAATTCTACTTATTTTGTGAAGTGAACACGACATGAATGCTTAAACATTTTATGACATTTCTGGCATACACTCAAGTGTATTTCCTGGAGCTTTGGGTATTGAAATGCTCATCACAATCGCCTAAAAAGATGTCATTTTTTGATGGGCCGCCAGACTGTAAAAACCAGGTAGACACATAATGTGTGGCAGTGGTATAAGCACAACCAAGAGTTAAAGGAAGATGTTAACAAGCTTGGACAACACATTTGACCTAAAGTTGTATGTAGTATGATATACCAAAGTATTAGTGGGCGTCACCTACGCTGTCAATGTATATGAAATAAATATAGAAAATAGTTATTATAACATGTATGTATGTAGTCTATGCAATAAACATTTAGTCGCCTTAAGTATTTCGGAGCATATGTGATGTAGCTACAATTGAGATATAAATAGTACTCAGATTGATGTAGTTCGGTTTTGGCTTAAATTGTGATATAAATAGTATTGGGAAACACCAACTGTTAAACAGAAATTCTGGCATTGTTTGCAGCTGACCTTTAAATAAATTTGGCTTTATAGAATTTTGTACTGTGTAGTAGAGGTAGATTCTAGGAGGCTTTACTTTACGTTAATGATAACATAAGCGATGATTTAAAACTGTTTATAAAAATACAATTCAGTTAATTACACAGTACAACATTTTTCAGCCCATTAATTTGGGACACAATTCTGAGAACTGCACGTGAAAGTAGCCCCAAAAATAAGAAGTTCTGCATCATTCGTTTTGTCAAGTTACATGTCATAATAATTTTATATCGATTTGAATTTAGTTAGTATCGTATAGGGGAATTTGTCACGTTTTAGGTTCATTTGTTTGACATAACTTGAGAACCACTAGTCCGGTTGCCCGACTAAAACTTTCTTACTGGTTATTATTAAAAATATTATTGAAATTATTAATATTATTTTAATTTCTCGTAGTTATTTATTTTGTATTTCCCATCGGTTTAACTTGGAAAACCCAGAGTGATCCTTGTCAATAACACTTCAAGTCTACTCATAGAGCTCCGTATTCGTGGTACCACTGCGGACGGAGTACTCCACGTGGTGACGCCTGGAAAGGTGCCTTTGACTCCCGTCAGAGCACGGCTAACTATGAGGAGTTCAAGGTTTAACCCGGTGTGTTAACGTATAACCACCATAAGAGTCAAAACAAAGTTTTTCCACAATAACACTCATATGTGCGCATACTCTGACAGAAGAGAAAAGCGATGAGAACGAGTTCTACGAGAGTCTAGGAAATGTATAAGACAGTAGCCCGAGCCATGACATCAAAATTGTACTAAGCAATTTTTATGATAAAATGGGCACGGAGACCGCATTTGAGCCTACCATCGGAAAATTCAGTCTGCACACCGAAACGTCGAACAATGGCATCAGACTGATTGATTTCTCTGCGGCAAGAAATATGGTAGTTAGCAGCACTAGATTTGACCATAAAAATATTCATAAGGCAACATGGTTATCTCCAGATCAATTGACGAGGAATCAGATAGATCACGTGGTAGTCGATGCAAGGCACGCATCGAGTGTTCTGGACGTACGAGTGATCAGGGGTGCGAACATTGAATCTGATCACTTCCTTACCGCAGCTAAGGTACGCACTAGGCTAAGCATGGCGAAAAACGTATGTAACCAGGCACAACGAAAGCTGGACATCGGTAAACTGCGGACCACAGAGGTAGCGGACGCCTACTCCAAACACCTAACTCAACTGCTGCGGAATGCTCCAACCTCGCATTGGCAATATATAGCCGACTCCATAGAACGGACTGCGAGAAGCGTACTTGGGTATTTAAGCCGTCTCAAGAAGATGCCTGGTACGATGATGAATGTCGCAATGCCGCGAGAGAGACGGTTGCTGCATACAGGGCGAAACTGCAGCCAATGGCAACGCGAGCTGTTCGTTAACGGCACAGGGAGAAGAGACGAGATGCAACTCGTCTTTTTAGACGGAAAAAGAAGGAGCTGAAGAAGAGGCAGGATGAGTGCACAGAGTTGCCCCGAAGCAGAGGGGAAGCCTGAAAATTATACCAGAGAGTAAATGCGAGACTACGTGGATCAGGGGTGCCCTCCTGCAGGGACAGCGACGGCCAGTTAGTGACGGAACCGGATGACGTTTTGAAGATATGGAGAGATCATTTCTGAAATTTACTGGATACGGACATTACTCCAGAAGACCCATCCACCTCCGAGCCAGAGCGAGATTAGTGTTGTAATATCCAGCCTTAAAAACAACAAAGCCGGCTCCACCGACAGTCTCCATGATGAATTATTTAAGGCAGGCGGGGAAGAGCTGATTAGGAGCATGCATCAACTCATGGAGAACATCTGGCTAGAGGAGAGTATGCCTGGAAATTAGAGTCTCAGTCTGTTATTTCCAATATACAAGAAAGGAGATCGTAGTGAATGTAAGAACTACAGTAGAGGAAGCCTATTACCAATTGCGTACAATATCCATTCGAGCATTTTGTGTCAGAGTCTAAAGACAATTGTAGAAAAACTTATTGGATCATGCCTGCCTTCGACTATCCGATAAGGAATAGGCTATATGACGCCATGTCTGAGTTTGGTATTCCTGCAAAGCTAATTCGACTTTGCAGATGTACCTAGGGAAACAACAAATCCTCTATTAAAATTGGTAATGATCACTCTGAAACATACCTCTAAAACACGGAAAGAGGTATTGGGCAAAGTGATAGATTGTCCTGTACTTAACTTAATTTCCCTTTGCACCCCATGAATGAGGTATGGGATAGCTTCTCGCGTTGTTGTGAATTAACACGCTTTAGATTCACAACTAACGGCACCTACTTGTTTATCGACGAATGCCAACGTCACTGTTTGAGAAGCTCTTACTAGACACAACGATTGAATCGACGCTTTATACTGCGAAGTTGCTGTCAACAACATTCGAGGGGAGCCGACAATGAAAGAAAATTGTATTTATTTTTTTTTAAGATGACTGGAGCCAGGTTTGAACCTGCGATCTCCCGCATGGTAGTCGCGTGTTCTAACCACTATGCCACGGCCGGTTTGTCCTGTACACTATTTTATATAGTTAGGGATAAGGTGATGAGATAGGCTGGTGTCAACATGTCTGGCACCATATTCCACAAGTCACATGCTACTAGCCTATGCCGATGATATAGACATCATTGGGCGAAATCAGCGGGATGTTACTGCAGATTCCTTATCACTAGAAAAGGAGTCAGTAAAAATAGGTTAAGCGGTCAACGAGGAAAAAACAACAAAAATTATTTCGACGAAAAAAGAGTCCTCTCAATGGGGACGCACCGTGAACATTGACAAATATTGTTTTGAAGTAGTAGATGAATTTACCTAGCTCAGATCTTGACAATTATTGCTTTGGCGTAGTAAATGCATTTACGTACCTCTGAACTTCCATCAATAAGAACCAGTAAGAAAGTAAAACAAAAAATTTTCTATTTTGGTACATTTGTATGGGAGGTACCAGATGGGGCGTGGCTAGACTTCCAAACTTTTCTCCAAAACTTTATCCTGTTATAACTTAACAAAATACAGAATTTTGGGAAGATCGTGTCGAGTGTATTGATATTATAACTTCATTTCTAAAGTGGGCGGAGTGGTACATTTGTATGGGAGGTACCAGAAGGGGCGTGTCTAGACTTGTTTTTCCAAAAATGTATCCTGTTATAGCTTTACTAAGTTCAGAATTTGGGTACGATCCAGTTGGGTGTATTGATATTATTACTCCAGTTCTAAAGTGGGCGGAATGATGTATTTGTATGATAGGTAACACAGGGGGCGGGGCCATGTAGCCCATTTGCAATACCGTAAGTAGTTTTGGGGAAGTATTAACTCGTGCAAAGTTTCAAAACGTTTGGTTGCGTCTTTCGAAAGTTATCGTGCGCACCAGCCGAACAGCCAGACAGACAGACAGACAGACGGACACGGCTCAAACGACTTAAATAGTCATGAATCGAATTTGGTTCAAAGAAACCTAGGGTCTTCAGTGACTCCTTTTATGTGTTACACATTTGGGTTGTATCAAATAACATATACCCCCATCCCTAAGGGTGATGGTATAAAAATAGTGTCAGTCAAGAAATCAAGCGTAGATAGTGCTCGCCAAGAGATATTTTGACGGACTTCGGCATTCGGTAGCACTTAAGTAACAACACCTGATCTTGATATACTAAGAAAGAGGTATACCAGGTGTTAATTTTACCCATTCTGTTGTATGCTGCCGAATCGAGGGTGCTTTCGACAACGGATATACAAAACCTGGGAGAATTCAAGAGAAAAGTACTCCGAAAAATATATGGAAAATATATATCAAACTTCGTTGGAAGGACCAAGTGGTAGGCGACGTGTCACCATCTGGTGGGACTAACACGCAGAAGTCCGAAGCGTGTGGAATTCTTTACTACTTCAGGTCTCAAATTTATGAACCACGTTCGTAAGTTGTAATGGGCCACTTAAGTAAGTAGGTATTCGGTGATGATAGGGTTTTGTCTACTACAACCCCTAGTCCGCACTCAAATATTAAAGAAACTTACAATTATACCGTATTCAAACGTCCATACACACCTACCTTTATATAATTTTGAATATATGTTATTTATATATACGTTTCTTTCGTAGTGATGACATCTTGTAGGTGACTTTAGCATTTCGTGACATACGATGACTTCTTTTATATTTCGGATGTGGCAAGGAATTGATAAATATTGTATGATTGAGAATGTCCAGCACAAGAGAATTAATAAACGACAAGTGTTGGTCATACAACCACACACATGTGTACATTTGTACACTGAATATCGTCTGTATGGGACACATGTCCACAGCTATCCAGACACAGCGAAATATGTGAATTCTGACTCTGATGCTGATGACGATGATGATTAAGTTTAATATATATGCCATGCACGTGCGTTGCCCTGATGTCTTTTACTTCAGTTTTCATCCATCACAACACAACAAGGACCATAAAATATCTACATACTTGTATATATGAGTGTATGTGTGGGTGTGATTCATATTGTACAGGTTTATTAAGATCTTCCTTTATGCACCTCGGGCAAGTGTGCGTGTTCAAGTGTCTATGTAAGTGCCGAAAGATGGAGAAGCGAAAATCAAAAGAAAAGTCTTAATTGAAAATAAAATTAAATTTAAAGCAAAAGGTTTGATATTCTCTATCGAATTGCTGGTAACAATTGAAAAGTTAATGTAATTGTTCATATTTACTTGTGCATACGGCATCGGTGACGTGCTACACGTAATGATTGATACAATCAAAGTTCAATTATAGGGGCAAAGTGTAAAATTATACACTCGAAAAAAAATATATTGTGAAACTTGAAATTATGCTATGTTAATTACACTGTGTGTTAACAGTTCTCAACATATATCTGGTGTAATAAAAAAGTGAAAGCTTTAAACTTTTGTGTGAGCTACTTTTGAGTAATATTTGACATTTTTGAAAATTTATTTAATTTATTTTTTTATAATGTATGCAGCTAAATATTGTGCAGCCTATGTATATCTAAGGAACTAAAATAATGAATGGTGATTGTAAAGGTCAATTAACTTTGTAATGGGTTTGGCACCTCAGACTCAAGTAAATGTTAGACTTCATGTAACTTCAGCATAATGAAAGCGTTAGTCTGAAGGTACCTGTGCAAAGTTAATATTAAACAGAATATATATGCAGCACTACAACAGCGAATGCCTTTGTTACTAAAAAAACTTACAAAACTGAAACTTTTAGAGACCAATGTTATATACCAATCGTTATTATTGTGCAACAGAACAAAACATCATTACCTATAATTTAGATACAGGACGTAGACTGACGAGTCATCCAGTAACAATATACAAATGAATAAAATTAGTAAAAGTAAATTTCTATATAAACTTCTTCACACTCCACATCCTTGCATTTAATTTACTGCAAACTTCTTTAATTTGCAAAACTTCCTTCAAAACGCCACAGCAACATAACTGTCCTTTAACAAGGAAAACTTTCTCCAACCCTTTGCTAGCGACTTTTGTATTAAACTTATAATGGCTAAAAAGTATAAAAGTGAAATCGTTTGAACAGATTTTTAATAAATTTCCGCAAAAACCAGTAAAGTGTTAACAACTTGTTCGTTGGTTCTTTTGTAGGCTAAAAGTGCACAGTTTTGTGCTAAATTGTGAGCGTGGACATTAAAAAATAAAGACAATGGGGAAAACCTTTGTTAGAAAGAGAATGATGCACGAATTTAGCTTTAAACACAAACTATATTGGAAATTAATACTAAAAAAAATCGTATTCTGAGATAAATATAGAGGGCAATACAAAGGTAAGACAATATTATATTAATTAATAATATGACTTTATTCATTCTAATATATTTAATAGGCATCTTTCAGCTCATTGATTTGGGACACAATTCTCAGAACTGCACCTGAAAGTAGCCCCAAAAAGAAGAAGTTCTGCATCATTCGTTTTGTCAAGTTACATGCCATAACAATTTGATATCGATTTGAAGTTAGTAAGTATCGTATAGGGGAATTTGTCACGTTTTAGGCTCTTTTGTTTAGCTCTTTTAGCTGAAACAAATTTAAATAAATTAAGAATTAAAATTCCTTTAATCTGCAACAGTTTCACTTTTTCATTCATCAAATGATTTTGAACTGGGTTTATTTTGTAGTAGTTACAATAAAATTGTTGTACTCCGTGGCGTATGATTTACATGGAATATCTATATATATAAAAACTAGCTGGCCCGGCAGTCTTCGTCCTGCCTCCAAGTTATTGTAAAAGATGTTAAGTACAGTTAAAATCTAATAACGATTGGTTAATTACTTTGACCTCAGATATATTTCAATTTAAAGAGCGAGATTTTTCCGGACAAAATTTGTTCTTTATATACCAAAAAGATTATTTCAGTAAACTACGGATAAGTGCACATCGCATAAATGCAAAAACCGCATAAATGCACTGGAACTTGAAGCCATTAGCCTTTTTTATACGTTTACATACAAAAATACACGGATAAGTGCAACACGTATAAATGCAAAAATCGGATAAATGCACAACTTCTGCTAACCTGAAAGTACTTTTTTAGTACAACTTTGCATGCATAAATGCAAGTCTCTCATAATATGTTACATAAATGTAGATTATGATTCAGAGAAACTGGAAAAAAAATATGTAAGGTTGGAACAGAAAACACGGTTCAAAAACAGATTTCAGACTTTTTCAGCACACGTATATGTATTTTGCAAAAAACAATGTTGCAAAATATGATTGCAATGATTCATTAACAGCTCTTATTTTGGCACAGAACTGAATATTTTTAATTTTTTTTGTATAAAATATGATAAACACTAAAGCAATGAAATATAAATTTGTGTTTTTTTTTTACCTTAAACTGAACTGATTTTATAAGTTTTTATTAAAAACCTGTTATGTAATGTGAACCAAATATAAATAAAAACATTAAACAGCTTTATATTTAATTACTTTCTTAAAGTTTCGTCCAAACTGAACTGGTGTTACAGATTAATAAAACTAATGTAATGTTTGTATAAATGCAATAATCGTGCACTTATGCAATGTTTGTATATATGCAATAGTTGTGCACTTATCCGAGTGTTGTATAAATGCAAAAACCGCATAAGTGCACAAAAAGTCGCGCGAAAACCGATATGCACTTATCCGTAGTCTACTGTATATATTATTGTAAGAATTGATAAAAAAGATCGGCAGTGTCGTCCATGATATGATGAAAACTTACTTATTAATAGGCATATATTCTAAAACCACATTTTTAAGCAGATAGCACTTTGCCCCTTTTTGGGGTAAAAAAAAGGGGCAAAGTGCTATCATGTACGAATTTTCAAAAATCCCTTCATTTGACTCAACAACCCTATAAAACGTTTGGCCTGGGTGATAGCAACAGTTTTTCTCATTTTCGGGTTAGTAGCCTTAAGGTTGGGACCGGCCGTGGCATAGTGGTTAGAACACGCGACTACCATGCGGGAGATCGCAGGTTCAAACCTGGCTCCAGTCATTTTAAAAGAAAAAATAAAATAAAATTTTCTTTCATTGTCGGCTCCCCTCGAATGTTGTTTGACAGCAACTTCGCAGTATTAAGCGTCGATTCAATCGTCGTGTCTAGTAAGAGCTTCTCAAAACAGTGACGTTCGCATTCGTCGATAAATAAGTAGGTGCCGTTAGTTGTGAATCTAAAAATAGAAAGCGTGTTAATTCACAACAACGCGAGAAGCTATCCCATACCTCATTCATGGGGTGCAAAGGGAAAATTAAGTAAGTAAGCCTTAAGGTTTGATATGGGAAAAACAACTTTGTGAAGCTCTTTAATTTTATAGGAAGTGCGCCAATACAAATGTTCGCCATTCTACCTTAAGCCGTTTTGTGGTCTGGGTGACCATCTATAGTCCATCACCAACTTTCACTGACATTTTGGTACAAATCGGTTCAACCGTTCTCGCAATTAGTGGTGACATTAAAATATACATCCTTTTTTATATATTGACTTCTCAATAATATTGATGTTTTAAAGATGTATATATGTAATGTTCTCACTGGTGACTAAATGACATTGCAAAAATTAAGTGTATCATAATCTAAACACCGGCAACTGAATAAAAACATACATCCAACATTTTCTCATGTCCAAAAATACATGTTAAGTTTGAGTAATGTCGGACAATCGATATAAATTTTCGAAATAATTCAACTACAGCCAACTCAACAGCGGGTCCATTTATACAGAAAAAAATTTCTCATATTATAACAAATATACATTCTAAATTTCAGTCAAATTGTTTAATTCGTTAAAATTTTCATTATAATTCCACCCTAGCGGCACCTACCGGGTCCAGTTATACAGAAACTTTGTTCTCATGATCACTCAAATATACATACTAAATTTCAGTTAAATTGGTCCATTCATTTAAATTTTGATTAAAAATACACCCAAACGCCACCTACCGGTTCCATTTGTATATACAATTTTTTCTGATGATCAAACAAACATACATTCTGAATTTCAGTTAAATTGGTCCATTTGTTCAAATTTTGATTATAAACCCACCCCAGCGCCACCTACCGGGCGCTGGTGGACCACCCTTAACATTTAGGGTGATGAAAAATAGATGTTAGCCGATTCTCAGACCTACCCAATATGCTTACCAAATTTCAGAGGAATCGGTCAAGCCGTTTCGGAGGAGTATGCAGACTAACATTGTGACACGAGAATTTTATATATAAGATGGTGGCAAAAATGTATAGTAATTCATCAATTGAGAACGGCTGCGCCGATTTTGCTCAAACTTTTTTTAAGTTGTTCGTTATTGGCATAAGCAGGTTTATGTGAAAGAAAATTTTGGGAAATCTTCCGGAAAAGTCGGAAAATTGGAAAAATCGAAAATTGTATTTTTGTATGGAATTTTGTGTGCAATCGTTACAGAATGGCTTTCGAATAGAAAAATAGAAAATTTTTGTTGAAAAATGCGGAAAATTCCGGAAAAATTCAAAAAGTTTGAATTTGTTGTTCGACAAAATTTTGCATATTATCGTATGATTTGATAATTTTGGACGATGTAACAGTGAACAATTTTGGATGATTATTCCGAAATGACTTTCCGAATGAAAACATAGAAAAATTCTCGGTGGAAAACTCGGAAAATTCCGGAAAAACTCGAAAAATTTGGATTTTTTCAGAAACATTTTGCATCGCAAATTGAGTTTTTGTGTGCAATTGTTCCGTAGTGGCTTTTCGGTGGAAAAAAAACAGAAAATTTTGGTTGGAAAATTATGGAAAAATCCAAAAAATTTGAATTTTTTTTCGACAAAATTTTAAATTTTTTTGTGTTTTGATAATTTTGAATGATGTAAATGTGAAAATTTCGGATAATCATTCCAAAATGACTTTTCGAATGGAAAAATAGAAAAATTCTTGGTGGAAAACTCGGAAAATTCTTGAAATAACTCGAAAATTTTGAATTTGTTCATCGAAATTTTTCATTGTATCGCTTGATTTGATGATTTTAGACGACGTAAAGGTGGAAAATTCGTTGCTTTGCTTGGAAAAATTCGGTTTATTGTGAAACCTATATGTATAAAAACGGTGTAAACAGTGTGTAGTAATTCATCAAGGGAGAACGGCTGGCCCATTTTGTTTTAAATTTTTATACAATTGTTCGTAATTGGTATGAGGGTTTTATGCACGATAATTTTGGGAAAATCCTTTGAAAAAGTCGGGAAAGTGGAAAAATCGAAAATTGGTTTTTTGTATGGAATTTTGTGTGCAGTTGTTACGGAATGGCTTTTCGAATGGAAAAATAGAAAATTCCTAGGGAAAAACTCGGAAAATTCCGGAAAAGTCCAAAAAATGTGTTTTTTTTTCTTGACGAAATTTTGCAATTTTCGCATGATTTGATGGTTTTGAACGATGTCTAGGTGGAAAATTTTCGGTTAAATATTGGTTGGTAACGAGAAAAATAATATTTAAATAAAAAAATCCGTCGAACCCGACATTGGGAGTGCCAGCGTCAAATCGTTCGATGCAAAATGCATTCGATCGCGAATTTTAACGGGAGCAAGACTATAATCTAGATGAGCTGATCGGAAGAGTTCGAACTAATGTGCCGCTGTTAAATACCGAGTACAAGAACGTGTATGATTCACGATGAAACTGGAGGCACTTTCTCGATGCTCCGAGTGGGACACCTAAGACATTTTTTGTTGATTCCGGCAACAATTTGGTCAAGATCTCAAATAACGTTAGCCGCTGCATCCTCTGGCATACCTGTCACATTGTTGGAAGGCATTCCAACTGCAAATTCCACTTTAAAACTTAGACCAAGAATTTCGCAACGGCGAAGTAGAGCGGAAATGTCAAATCAACATTTCGGATGAATGGTCGATAACGGCTAAATGAGCTTTGGAAGTAGTTGACAGAAAGATAAAAGATTTACGAGGGAATTTAAAACAATTTGGTGGGGCTATGATTTTGCTCAAAATGTCTAATGCTGCTAATTTACTAAAACCATGCTTGAAAACGTCAAGAAGTTGTAATTGACCAAAAAATTAGGGGCTCATTCCAGAACCTCCCATCTTCTGCTGAATTCCCGAAACAACTGCCAGCGCTTGGCAATGGCCAAATTCGGGTTGATGTTTCGACTGAATTGATATCGTTCCCAGTTAATTTTTGCCTGTTCTCATCGTTGGAAAAGTAACTCATGACATTGCACAAAATTATAAAAATCTCGATTGGATTAATTTACGGGCAGTATGTTACTAGCAGAGAAGAATAAATACATTAATAGCTACAATTTTAAATTAGAAAGTTAAATCGCTTGAGAACTGCATGCGTAAAAATCTGTTTACAGCGTGACCGTAAAGGATGAAGCGACCAACAATCCGACCGAATTTTCCACTCGCTTAATATGCCGAATATTTTACAGATAAAGGTGGGATCGATCATAATCATATTGCGGAATCTGAATCAACTGAAATTGTGCAATGGTACGCGGTTGTCCGTCAAGAATCTGATAAAAAATGTGATTTCAGACAATCATAAAGAACAAATTCAAAGAAGAGGAAGTCCTAAGCTTACGAATTATATAATTCCAACTGATCATCTATTCCAATTCCCCGCCGACAATCAATAAATCGCAAGGCCAATCGTTGGAAGTATATGAGATTAATCTCGAATTTCCCTGTTTTATGTCCGGTCAGTTGAACGTTGCCTTTTCGAGTTTTGGAGAACCGCCTTCGTTTTGAGGCGGAAAACTAATCGAAAAACAAACATTCTCTACTGAGTTTATCTAAATGCATAAAATTGGGGCGAGACGAAGTTCGCCGGGTCCGCTAGTATTATATACAAATTAAATTCGATACACCTAGTCTGTAAACCAAATTACGTTTAAACTTAATATCATTACTTAGGGGTTCGTTATTTCCCTCAATTGTATACTTATGACTAAGTCAAATCTTAACCGATTTTTTATTTCTTTTGCGATTTTAGAAGAATGAATCTCATACCTTTCCAACGATATGTACTGTTACTGCTTTTACTTCATAGTCGCAAACTCAGTAAAATCAATCACATCAAATAAAAGACATTACGTTATCCAAATATAACATCATGCGACACTTATTTTGGATCATGGAAATGTATATAATCCTGAAATCTGGCACTTAGTTTTTGATTTTCTGGTTAAGTTTGCGTTTTAAAGGACTTCTACGGATATATTTGTATTTTAGGGATCTTACTGTTCTGCTACTCATATCCAAATTTAAGCATTTATTGTTGTGTATTTTTTTTTTTTTATAACTATTTTAAATTTACTTTGATGTATTTTTTGATATTAATAACGCAGTGCAACACACTTTTTCGGGGGTGACCCAAACCAATATCAAACGATAGCATTTGACCATGGCAACAAAACCTTATACTTCATTTTGCTTCGCTACGTCACAAGTTTTTTTTAAAGTCGTTTGAAATATGATTTTTTTAGTCAAAAGTCGATTGAAAGAATATGAAAAGTCATGTGTAAAAGTACATTTGGAATAGTTTATGTCTTCGGAGATATATATTAAAGTGGAATATTTCCTTGGAAAATTGTAACCCTCTAGCTACCACCCGTAAGGGAGGTCAAGTGTTAGAATCTTCGATAGAAATATTCTCCGGAAAAATTAACTAAAAGTCATTGAAGTCAAATAACCGCTACGAGTCAAATGTTAAAAAATAAGATTAAAATCAAATGTTAATAAAAATTTCAGAAGTCTATTTTTGAGCAATGTGTGCAACACACCTTTTCCGGAGTGACCCAGCCAATTTCAAACGGTATCATTGATATCAGCAATAAACCTTAAACTGTAATTTGGTAAAAAGTCAAAAAAAGTATATGAATAATCGTGGGTAAAAATACATTTGGTATAGTTCATGTCTTCGGAGACATATATTAAAAATTTCGTAGGAATATTTAATCACAACATGTTACCCTCTAGCTCCCACCCGTAGATAGTTAATTTGTATTGTCAACATTCACACAGCGTCCCAAACGAGTAGACTCTTTGTTCTTGAAAAAAAAAACTTGAGTTTATCCTTATTGCTCACCAGACACACTTCTGCCCACTGCATCTCAATGCTTAAGAAGGCCACAGTAACATCCCGCAGTACTCGACCAAAGACAATTATATCATAGGTATACGCGTGTAGTATTTTGCATGAATGTGCATTTGTTTAAAAATGGCACCAGTCGTTTCCGCATCGTCATTTTATATGGAAGTTAAAGAGACCGCATGGCAAACTGTGGTCAGGGTCCTCACTATACCCGCCACATTTTCTCCTGACGACCCCACCCTACACCCCGTAGGCCATTTGATTTATGGGCTAATCCAGTAAAAGAAGCCAAATTTTTAGGGTTGGACATCACCTAGGATATAAATTTGTATAGTATAAGCTGTTACAACAACAACAAACTGTCGTCTTGTCTAAAACCTCGCTTTGTAGAAAACGTAGGGATACCAAACCCAGCCAAAGCATCTAATAGTTTATGTCGAATGTAGCACTGATTAGTTTCTATCATGTTAGTTATTATGGGCTTTAGTCTTTTACATAACACACTCAACAGGACCTTGGTTACGATGGGTAGAAGACTGATACGGCAGTGGTTGATGCACACACTTGAATCGCCTTTCTTAGTCATAGGTTTCAATCATCGGGCATGCATTTCTTAAGACAAATCTTGTTTATGAATTGGTTCCTGCACGGATGTCCATCGGCACCTGTAGTTTTATTGAGTACGAAAATGTCCCCTCCATTTTGTACCACACTCTGAGTGCCCTGACCAGATTTCCATCTCTGGCCTTACAGGCAGGGATCTCTGCTCCAAAGTGTTCCCAAAAACTCGATTAATGTATGTTACTACATGACTACTTTTCTTTAACCACTTCGACGATAGGTAAACATAAAAGTTAAATTGGGATCTCTCCGTAAAACCCATCTGAATACAGAAACTATACAATAAAATAGAGGGCAGCTAATACAATCCAATGGCTATCCAAATCACATAGCCAAAGGCAGCATTTTTGTGGGGGTGTTTGGCTAATAATTGCCGTGACAACAGTTTTACAAATTCATTGGCGTCAATAATATATGTTTACATTTATATTCTGTAACAGCAATTAAATGAAATGTTTATGAATTTTGTTTATATATTTAAAGGGCATATTCGGTCCTTTATGACTTTCTAAAGCTTCTGTGCCTTACCCATAAATACATAAATCCCCAAACTGATATAATAAATACATGCTAGCTATCATCTTCCCCCTATGAGATAGTTAATTTGTCGGCGAAATACTGTCAAATATTAAACATTCCAAAAATTGTGTGCCTTGTTCTTCTGAAATGTTTTCTGTTTTATTTTTTTTTATTTTGCATGTTAACATGTTATTGTTTAAATAATATTCATGTTTCGCATAGAAAACAACATGGAATATTGCACAATACATGTACTAATGTATTGCTATTCGTTTGGGGGTGGGGGGTTCAATAATTGTTGATAAATGGCAACTACCCACGGCATCATAGTTCCTATGAATGCTGTCCGAGTAGTTCGATTTTTTTTGTATCCTGAAATACAATTTCTATAACTGAAGCGAAAGTGAATTTTTTTCATACCCAAAATATGTTATTTGGTATTTGTGTAAATGTATGAATAAAGCGATGTGTATGTGCTAATGTGCTAGTGAAAGGTCATTTAGTTTTCGCTCTAATAAACAATATGTATATATGTGGATATTTGTATATGCTCAGATATGGCATTATTAGTATGCGCTCAAGTTATAAGTGTGAGCCCCCCATTGTTGTCCATTCATATAGAATACAGTGATATGAAATATGTTTATATATGGTTTAAAGTAGTGTTCTATTTGGAAAAATTCAATTTAGCTTTTTGTTTAAGAATTTTGTGGAATACACTGAAAGTTCCAGTCTCAATTTCTATTAATCATTTTTCATTTCTTGAGTAGTTTAGCATGTAAGTTGTATTGCAATATTCTCAAATATATATTTATTACCAACCTTTCAAAAAACACTACCCTCCGACTACTGTGCTTTCTTACTCTTGAAATCGTTGAGCATGTTTTCCTGCTTTTGTTGTCAGTTGATTTATGGCCATCAATAACCCTGCTGACCTTTGTATATGTATGTGGAATGGAGTTGGTTCAACTTTAAGAGGGGGCTGGTCGATGGTGAAGCTCAAAAGACTTTTATTGTTATGCTTAATGTGCGGCTATTTATAATGATTTACCTCTACAATTTAGTAAGAGACGAGCAAAATTGGAATTTTTCAATAACAGCTTTTGGAATTTACCGACCATGGACGTTTGCCAATGCATTGGATGAACCAAGAACGACATGGTAAGAGGAAAACCAAAATGGAAATTGTAATAGCTGTCAATAACTTGTTCGTCTATTTTTCGACAGTGCAGTTTTAAAACATATTAAAATAAGTATTTACCAAAGGTAAATTTTAGTGGTAATACACATAGTAAAAAAAAACGGACCGCCAATGTGCTCTATCGCTAAACCATCTTAAAACCGAGCTCCTGTCTTCTCGGAAATATTACGTGCCCCTCAAAATGTGGTGCAATTGCAGCTGACGGAGCAAGTCAAGTATCTAAGAATTATCGTCGACCGAAAACTGCTTTGGAAATCCAATGTGGAGGAGAGGGTCCAAAAGGCATCTGTTGCTATTTACTGCTGTAAAACGGCCGTGGCATAGTGGTTAAAACACACGACTACCATGCGGGAGATCCCAAGTTCGACTCCTGACTCCAGTCATCTACAATTTTTTTCATTGCCGCCCACCTCGATGTTGTCGACAGCAACTTCGCAATAAAGTGACAAGTCAATCGGCATGTCTAGTAAAAAGCTTCTCAAACAATGATGTTTGCACGTCAATAAACAAGTAGGTAAAAAGCGTGTTATTTCACAACAACGCGAGAAGATCCCATACCTCACTCATGGGGTGTAAAGGAAAATTAAGTTTTTTTCAAAGGGGTTATAGATACGAGCTTTATACAGCAATAGTTATACCAATACTTTTCTATCGTATCTTAGTTTGGTGGAGGTCCTTTCATAAGAAATAAGTTCTGAATTCCTTGGCAAAATTTCAAATACCACCATTGACTAGTTTTAGTGGGATAATGAAAAAAACGTCAGGTATACCACGAAGTGTGATGCCACACATCTGGACTCCTGATATCATGGCTGAATCGGCTACCGCTGCATTTTCAGTTGGAATCAGGGAATGTGGCGTTAAGCTATCGGATCACTTTGGATATGCAAAATTACCAGTTAGTAATCTAAGGGCTTTTATAACGAATAAGAATACCTGGAAAAAGTCACTGGAGGGATATGACAGTAGTATCCGATTTTTCGCGGGTGTATCAAAGTTGGACGAGAGGGTAGTCAATGCCGAACCTTAACATAATTTTAATAATAAAACTTTTATAAACTGTGACACTATTGCAGCGTTTTCCAGACAGAAGTCACTGCTACCTACCTGAGTTTGCTGAACTACTGAAAAATAGTGTTACCGCCCTCCGAAGAATACGCATCTACATAGTCTTGCTGCAATTAAATACCTGGAAGCCAATACTGATATACCACAACTGTTGATGCATCAGGCTATTCTGGGCATTGGGACACAGTGACAGTTTGTTAACGGATGGGCAAGCTAGAATGGGTACTACGGTACAGATTCATCCGCCAAAAGTAAGTGTCGTCTGCGCATACCGCAATGGGCTTTAACTTGTAAATAGATTGATATTCTCTGGCCACAGGTGAACAAAAAGATGACTATTCACAGTTATAGTAACTCTTACCGAACCTTGTCCTGTTGGAAGACACTTCCTTAGATTAGGACATAAACACTAAGAACTGTGGTATTCGAAACCCATAGAGTTATCTCCGAAGCCCTGCAGGAAAAATCCGTAGGAATGATCAGCAAATTTATAGACAAACTCGATTTTGTTGCTTCATAAAGTCAAGGTCTCAATAAGTCTCAATAATCTCAAGACTTTTTGATGGACATCCCCATCCTAAAATATCTAGTCAAATGTCTTTTGGTGATGTGAAAAATAACTTTGTACTGTTATCGTTTTGGTTAGAGAGAGATAGTTTTCGGGGACCACAGATCGATAGATATTTAATGAATGGCTCTTATAAATGCTGGATATCCAATAGCCTCGCGATACTGGCAATTTTCGTTTATTTTTTCACACAGACAGGATCGGCCATTCACGCGTACTCGAGAGTTTTGTTTGATTGAAAACAGTCAGTCTCTACTTGAGTGTTATGAAAGCAACACCAGACATGCTTGTTTTGCATTCCAAACAGACAAAATGTTATACAAAGAAACAATGTTAAACAATTGTTGTGAGATCACCACTTTTGGGAGAGCACACCATTTTCACTATAAACAGCTCGACAGCGCTAATGCTCTTTGTACGTGAGTTAAGTTTTGCCTGCCCCTGATCTATAGTGGTGGGGATACACCACTCATATATCAATCGATATGAAACCAAGTGTTAAGCATTAAAGTTGACGAATCATACCCTTAGTATCTTAAGACAAAATTCACTTCAAATTTTTAAGACGATAGAGCCATGCATGTCTCTCTCTGGCTGCTCAGCACGACGACTAAAGCAAAATCTTAGCCTATTCAATTCAATTGTAACCAACGGAACTATATTCTTAGGAAAAGAAAATGGTCGAAATAGGTACGAGACTTCGGAAAGCTTCCTGTTTTTAGTTCTAACCTGAGACTGTACGTAGGAGAGCTTCTAGTAACACATAAATAGTTATGCTTAGTGCGCATCACAATTGTTAATCTATTGATCTATTGTGATTTTTAAATAAGGAAGGAGAAATGGAGGGAAAAACAAAACAATCCCAGTAGGAAGGATCGTCATACACGACTTTGTCGTCAAAGCTGTCCTCAAGACCAATTGAACTTGTCGTCAAAACACTTGGTGGACGACAAGCTGACAGACAAAATACTGATGTCGTGTATCAAAAAAAAAGTTCAGTGTAACGGGACAATAACGACATAAAATTGAAGAGAGGAAAGTAGAAGTAAAAAATGTTCAGTTTGTTGGAAAAACGCACGTTTTCAATAAAACTACTTCAATATGTTATTTTAAATTATTAAGCACTGGTAACGACAATTTGACCGACTTTATCGGTCATTAGGTCGTGCATGATTGTGTGGGCGACATGTCGCTTATTCAGGCATCAACGACAATTTAACCGACATCATCGCTCACTTTTTTATTAGGATACCCTAAAAATCATTATATTATTCAGAAAGTGCATTTTGTCATGTGTAAAATGCGTATTTGCTGTTAAAAATTGTTGAACAAATCGTTAAGTTATTTTTATATCCTCGGAATGCAATTTTCATATCCCATACAAAGCCAACGAATTAAACTTTTGGTTAAGAATTGACTGAGTTATAAGCTCATAAGTGAGTGAGGTTTTGAACCGTAAGTCAAGATATTGGGGGTAAATAGACAAATTCTAGAGTATGACTCTGACTAAAACTAAGAACTTACTATGCTTCTACTCGTATCTTTAAGACAAATACTGCAGGAAACATATAACGGTTGTTTTTATTAGTCTGCAAGATGTATATTGGTAGAATGATATACATCTTAAGTCTACCATTTCATCACATTCCACAGCCCCGTATGAGAGTTAAATTCGATAAGGATAGTCAAAGGCGATAAATTGAAATCTTACCTCGCCTTTAGCTGAATTATTCGTATATGAATTATATAGTATTCACAAATACTGCAATATATTTATAAAGTACAGCAATATCGCACTGCTGGTCTTATCATTAAAGAGGACTCACTTTGACACAACACTTTCCCCATGCAGTATTTAATACTCAACTACATATTGCAACATAACGACATTTCCTAAATCCACTTCCACTTTCGTTCCAATATATTTTCTATAAACCTCCTCCTTTTGTGAAACCTTGAAATGCCCAACATTGAGTGGACTAATTTACTTTGGCCTAAATCTCATCCAATATACAACAATCCAATTTATTTCACAATAATGAAATTACTTTGTAGGGTCCTAAGAAAAATTATCAAAATTTTATTTGCATATTTCTTGGAGATAACGAGAAACAAAAAAAAAATTGCTCTCATGGCCACTTGATGTCCGACACTTTCCTTATGCTTGAGACACCAAAGGAATTCCTGGCTACAAAGGAAAAGAGAACCAAATCAAAGTTGCAAAATCTATCAAACTAGATTATAATTTAATTTAATTTATTACATTTAACACATGCAAACAAACCCTTGGCAATATTTTCAAAGAGAGAGAAGAAAAAAAAAATCACAACACTACAATGGCAGTAATAGGCATGTGATTTGAATGTGGTTAGAGATGAGGTCGCCTATTCCTGAGGACTAAAAGAGGACAACAAAAAATAAACAAGATAAATTTATGCATGATTATGTCCTTGAACAAAAATGGAATACTTAAGTTTTAACTTGAGGCAATTCGATAGAGTTTGTTCTATTGCTGGGATACTACAAACCAATGGGAGAGAGTTTTTCGTTTACTTGCCGTTAAAGATTGTGAACAAATTTCTTAGCGGTAGTGATGGTGGCGGTCAATGGATGTTATTGCTAAATACTTTTAACATGTGTTATTAATAGGGATGTAAAGTCATGTAATATGTTGCAATCGTGTTAAAGCAAATTTGCATGTAATGACTGGAATTGGTTAGTTTTTCTTATAATATACTGTAATTGCATTTAGGCATATTTAAAGCAATTAATTTGATTTTTGTAAAGATAAAGAAGTGATATTAGCTTCAACAATTTTTGATATGTTTTAGGTAAATCCATTGTCCTTTTAGAACTAACTGATTACGAGTGGGAAACATCTTATCTGCCAGGAGATTTCGCTACAACTTTGTAATGACGTTTATGATGATATTGTCTTAAATGACAGCAGAAATTATAATAAATGCAATATTAACATAGCTTATTTACTAACTCAAAACAAGTAATTTCTTCATTATTCCACTGCAATTTCCTAAGCATTTTTCTTTTGTTTTTTGTAACTAAAAAAGTGAACATTTACAATCAATTGTGGCAGTACTTTGTCACACACTTAAGATTTATACACTTTTGTACATAAATATATACTAGTTAGTCTTATGTACAGTTGTATGCAAGCAGAAGGATGTAACTATATTCCTCAGAATTTTACAACATATTCTCTCTTAAAGTTGAGTTATGCCCAAAATGTGTTTTTAATATACCGAAAATTTTTTCGCAAAAATTTTTGTTTCCTCTGTAGAGATGCACATACTTTTTGTGTATGAAATTATGCAAATGTTCATCATAGAAACTCTGAAAGTTGTTCCATGAACAACAGTGAAAATAAAAACAAAATGGGAAATTAAAACAACAAAAAGTATATGAATATAGAAACAAAAAAAAGATATTTTTGGTTTCCAAATATGTTACTTTAATCTTATTTGCATATTCTGCTTACACACAACACATAACAGAGAGAAACTCGGTAGAAGGAATTAAAATAAAAATAACTGAAATTGACGTAACTTGCATGGATTTAATGTAAAATGAATGTTTTTTAAAATAAATTAACCTATATAAACAAAAACAGATTACATTAAATAAATTAGATGTTGTATATATTATTACAAGTTTGAGCAAAAATAGCATTCGGTATTCGAACGATGCACTCACTATTGGATTTATGAGCGTTTAACATGAGATATCCGAAAAAATAGTCCAAATCTTTATATATAAAATTCTACTGTACGTGTGTTGTGACTGAACTCCTCCTAAACGGCTGGACCCATTTGCATAAATTTTTTTGTATGCGTTTGGGTGGCGCCCCGGGTGGTTTAGATTTAAAATTCGGTCCAATTGGACAAAGGGGCGTGGCACCACCCATACAACTTGAAAATCAAAAGGGCTGTATCTCATGATCTATCAGAGGTATGAAGATGAGATTTGGTATATATGTTGTTAGAGCAGTATTTATTACAGCCAAGGTGGAAGTGGGTGGTGCCACGCCCGCCCCCTTTTCAAAAATCGCTCTAACGGCTTTTCTAATAGACCGATTGATACGAAAATTTTACCAAGTGGTTTTGTTGACCTGTTGATAGACCCTGGCTATAATAGGTTGTGATTGGATAAAGAGGCGTGGCACCGCCCATACAACTTGAAAGTCAAAAGGGCTATATCTCATGAACTATCAGAGGTATGAAGATGAGATTTGGTATATATGTTGTTGGAGCAGTATTAATTACAGCCAGGGTGGATGTGAGGGGTGCCACGCCCCCGTTTCAAAAATGGCTCTGCAGGCTTTTCCAATAGACAGATTGATACGAACATTTTACCAAGTGGGTGGCGCCCCGGGTGGTTTAGATTTACAATTCGGTCCAATTGGACAAAGGGGCGTGGCACCACCCATACAACTTGAAAATCAAAAGGGCTGTATCTCATGATCTATCAGAGGTATGAAGATGAGGTTTGGTATATATGTTGTTGGAGCAGTATTTATTACAGCCAAGGTGGAAGTGGGTGGTGCCACGCCCCCTTTTCAAAAATCGCTCTAACGGCTTTTCTAATAGACCGATTGATACGAAAATTTTACCAAGTGGTTCTGTTGACCTGTAGATAGTCCCTGGCTATAATAGGTTGTTATTGAATAAAGGGGCGTGGCACCGCCCATACAACTTGAAAATAAAAAGGGCTATATCTCATGAACTATCAGGGGTATGAAGATGAGATTTGGTATATATATTGTTGGAGCAGTTTTAATAACTGCCAGGTAGGAAGAAGGCGGTGCCTCGCCCCTTTTTCAAAAATTGCTCTAACGGCTTTTCTAATAGACCGATTGATACGAAAATTTTACCAAGTGGTACTGTTGACCTGTTTATAGTCCCTGGCTATAATTGGTTGTGATTGGATAAAGGAGCGTGGCACCGCCTATACAACTTGAAAGTAAAAAATGCTATATTCTCATGAACTATCAGAGGTATGAAGATGTAATTTGTTACATATGTTATTGTTGCAGTATGAATTACAGTAAGGGTGGAAGTGGGCTGTGCTACACCCTTTTAAAATAAGTAGTTATGATTGTCAAAATTCCACAGTATATTGCAGTTCGCCTAGAGATATGAATAGTAAGGTGGGCCAATTTTTTTCAGCAAGAATTACAGTAAGGGTGGAAGTAGGCTGTGCTACACCCCTGTTAAAAAAAGTAGGTATTACTGTCAAAATTCCACAGTATATTGCAGTTCGCCCAGAGATAGGAATAGTAAGGTGAGCCAATTTTTGTATTCGCAAAAATCGTAACCAAAATTGGAATCTACGATGAATTGTTAGAAAATTACACCAATAAAATTTGTGTCTAAAATCAATTCCTAGCTCGCGTTGGGAAGCAGGAAGATTTCAGATAGATATTTTTTTGTTTTTAAATGAGCACAAACCGAAAACTTCTATGTAAAACTGACTTCCCAACAAACTAAATGAAGTATTACAGAAGCAAATCTATGTATTGGTTAAAAAGTTATGGTCTCTGAGTGTTGGCATACAATGTCAAAAATATACCATTCTCTTCGTCTTGGTCTCCAAGCATCGGAATAGTAGGTACAAATTAGAGCCGGGGCTCATAGGTCTGAAGGTTTCAATAGTTGCTCATTGTTAAAAAAGTTGCTAATGAACAGGCTATTTGGAACTTAATACGTAAAAAGTGCCGAGGCTCTGCCCACGCACTTTTTAACTGTATCAAATAATGGTCCGTACACCAGGCAATTTAGGGCACACGCAGTCTAAAACAGTGATTTGTTTTTAATTTACTTTACAGATATGCATTTTTTAATTCCTTTTCAGGAGAGCGAATCGGTAATAAACCCTATTGATAAAATGCGCGTTCTGTCCGCCAAACTTATGGAGCCCTTTGTAAAGTTTAGGGTGCATATAATCATCCATCTGAGCAGCTAATAGAAGCCATCGACGCTGTAGACGTAAGTGTGACAGGGGACTGGAATTTATCGAACCAACACCGTTCTCAGCAACTCGGTCTCTGCAAATGCTGAGGAAAGATCTTGGTCTACATTCATATAAAATCCAACTGGTAGAAGAACTAGAGCAAGTGGACGATCAATTGATTTTTTTTTATTTGTCATGTCATTGCACATTTTTGAAGGAGAAATGGTTCCAACACGACGGCGTAATATGCCATGCAGCGCGTAAGATCATCACTTTGTTAAGCCAAACGTTAGTGACCGAATTATCTCAAAAAATGGTAATACAAGTACGATATATGAGAGTATTCAGGTATATTCTTGGTCCGTATGAGAATAAGACATGGCAAAGGAGGCTTTTATGGCTAAAAGCATGAAGCTTCAAACGAAATTTTCATTTGCGATCAATAGGAGGAGAACGCATAACAAAAGTGATTTTTTCGCCCAAAGACATAGTTAGTATACAGACGGTTCCCGCTACTACAGATAAATATAAAAATTGAATTTTGATCTTTAGAGGAATTTCTGTTTCCGAAAGAAGTGTTTTTTCTCCCTACATACAGACAAAACTTAGTCTACATGTCGAAACTATAGATATGACTTTGATGATGAACTTTTTACTATCGTCATAGAGCCTATCATATTTAGAATTTAAAACAATAAAACTTAATTAGTTAACTTTCATGTTAAGGAGTTGCTTGAAATTAGTTACATAAGTTAATAAACTCAACTTATCATTATCGAGCTTAAGTACCGTTTTCAAAGTACTTTGTAGACCTAAATGTGAAATATATTACAAGTTAATATGCAATAGCGAAGCATTGCCGGGCCCACTAGTTTACTTATAACGGGTGTTTCTTGTAGAGGTATACATATTTAAAATTAAATAATATACATGCAAACTATGTAAATTGCAATGAGATTGGCTTTATTTTAAAAATAAATATTATTAGTACTTATTAGTTTCTTAAGAATGATTTAGGAGCCCGCTACGACTGGCTCGAATAAATCTTAACTGTGGTCTAATTTTCTATCGGCAATAACACACTGTGACAAAATGAAAAATATAAGGAACTTGGGAGTGACATAGTGCTTGTTGTAGGTCTGATCGAGTACAACATGACCGTGTATACCAAAGTATCCTAACACTCTTAAAATCGGTTTTTCGGACTTCTCCTCACTTATGAGCTAATAACTCAGTCAATTCTTAACCGAGTTTTAATTTCTTAACGGTTTGGAAAGAAGAGTCTTAGACCTTTTTAACGATATATACCTTAAACTTAATTTCCCTTTGCATCCCATGAATGAGGTATGGGATAGCTTCTCGCGTTGTTGTGAATTAACACGCTCTCTATTTTTAGATTCACAACTAACGGCACCTACTTGTTTATCGACGAATGCGAACGTCACTGTTTGAGAAGCTCTTACTAGACACTTAATACTGCGAAGTTGCTGTCAACAACATTCGAGGGGAGCCGACAATGAAAGAACAATTTTCTTCTTTTTTTTTAAGATGACTGGAGCCAGGTTTGAACCTGCGATCTCCCGCATGGTAGTCGCGTGTTCTAACCACTATGCCACGGTCGATATATACATTTGTATAAATAACTTGTCGCATCTATCTGTTTTTACATCGAAATCACAAACTTTTGTGATATATTTCACTAGTTTTTAAGTTTGAAGCAATTTTTAGCCACTATTTTATTAAGATACCCTAATAAGATCCTTCTTTCCAAATCCGTTAAGAAATCAAAGCTCTGTTAAGAATAGACTGAGTTGTAAGCTCATAAGTGAGGAAAGATCCGATAACCGGTTTTTGGTATACAGGATCATATTGTACTCGACCAGTCCTACAACATGCACTAAGTCACTCCCCAAGTTTCAAATGTAGTCACAAAGTATAATCGGGCTAATATTGTATTCTAAGCAGTCTAACGTCTGTGATTTGTAGGCAAGTGGCTTTATGTATCGTTAAATATAGTAAGAGATAGTAAGTGGTGTGAGATTATCCTGGTGGCCAGTTTACATGACCAGGTTATCGACTCATAAATTTCGTGAGCAAAATTACATGTTCCGTCATCTAATTGAAACCAAAAGTAAGTTTCATGAACACCATTTATATGAGATACAAAGACATCAGCAATCACTAACAGATAAAATATTCATCTTTCAAGGAATATGGGGCGATGATGCCATCTTTTTGTGGATGTATAGGCTTCTGGATTTTTTCCATTAACTACTCTGCAATGCTATTGATTGATGCACACCTTGATCCAAAATTAAGCATCACCACTGAACAAAATATTTCGATGAAAAAGGGGATCAAGTTTAATATTACAAAGTTGATAGAAACAGCTCCATTTGCTGTGCTCGACGAAGAATCGACTCATTCGCGTCCTTATTAGCACTACGCTCTGCGGCAGCAATAACATTGTTCGTCGTCTTTGTGCCAACGTAATATGTATTGCACTAGGACGATTAATGGTTGTCCGAAAAACTTGCTCTGATGGACGATAGTATGTCGACATGTTGACCTAAAATTAAAGTCAACAAAGCACTGTGTCGTGAGGGCGGCCAAAAATGAAGAATATTACCATACCAGTTTTTGAAAAGTGTTGATGTGGTTTTATTAACAACTAGTGGGCCCGGCAATGCTTCGCTATTGCACATTAACTTGTAATATATTTCACATTTAGGTCTACAAAGTACTTTGAAAACGTTCATCAGCAAAGTCATATCTATAGTGCTTACATGTAGATAAAGTTTTTTCTGTATGTAGGGCGAAAAGCCACTTCTTCCAAAAATCGGAAACAGACATTCTGCTAATTTTAATAATTTTTATTTTGATCTGTAGTAGCGGATACTAACTATCTTTTTGGGCATAAAAAACATTTTGTTATGCCTTCTCCGCCTATTGACCGCAAATGAAAATTTCGTCTGAAGCTTCATGCCTTTAGCCATAAAAACTTCTTTTGTCATGTCTTCTTATCACACGGATCAAGAATATTCCGGAATACTATTTTTGTATTGAACTCGTATTACCATTTTTTTAATTCGGTCACCAATGTTTGGCTTAACAAAGTGATGGTCTCACGCGCTGTATGGCATATTACACCGTCGTGTTGGAACCATTTCTCGTTCAAATAATGTGCAATGACATGATAAATAAAAAAAATCACTTGATCGTCCACTGGCTCAAACTCTTCCACCAGTTAGATCTTATATAGATGCAGGCCAAGATCTTTCTTCAGCATTTGCATAGACCGAGTTGCTGAGAATGCCGTCGGTTTGATAAATTCGAGTCCCCTGTCACACTTACGTCTAAAACGTCGATGGCTTCTTTTAGCTGCTCAGATGGATCATTATATGCACCCTCAACTTCACAAAGGGCTCCATAAGTTTGGCGAACAGAACGTGCATTTTGAAAATAAATTTGCAAGATTTGCAAACGTTGTTCTTGTGTAGTTTTTACATGGTGATTTTCCAAAGTATACTAAAAGAAGTTCTATACGTCAAAAAAAATTACCCCATATATAGGTTATTTACAAATATTTGCTTATGTTACCTCTGACATACTTTAAAAATGTTAATTGTGCCCCAATAAAACAAAAGGTGTTTTCCAGTATAACTACAATGAATATTGAATTTTTTTTCTGAAAAGTAACTGGTGTACGGACCATTATTTGATACAGTTTAAATATTTAACTATTGAAGTGCGTGGCAGCGCCTCGGCACTTTTTACTTATTAAGTTCCAAATAGCCTGTTCATTAGGGCGGAACAATTTGTTCGCGTCTAAAAAAACGTGGTAATCGTATACCAGTATCGCAATGTACGATGAATTCTTAGACAATTTCGCTTAGAAACTATATGTCTACAATCAATTCCTAGTTCGCGCTGAGAAGCATGAAGATTTCAGGTTTAGGTATATTTTTAGCAATTTTTCAGTTACGTCAGACGTACCATCCCGATGTTTGGAGACCAAGACGAAGAGAATAGTATATTTTTGACATTGTTTTGGATCCCGCCCAATATTCTGAAAAATGATTTTTAAAAACTTAATTTCCGTATGCTAACTCTCAGAGGTCATAACTTTTTAACCAATACATAGATTTGCTTCTGTAATACCTCATTTACTTTGCTGGGAAATTAGTTTTACGCAGAAAGTCTCGAAAAATATATATCTGAAGTTTTCGGTTTGTGCTCAATTTCAGGATACCCTTTGGCCATCCCTTTATCCGGTTAAACCCAATAATATTAAAATTGCAGGACAATTTTCCACCGCCAAGCTTAACAGTTGCCGTTAAATCAAGTTGGGTGCTCAGACGGCTGGTATGGGCTCCAATAACTTATTCTTAAAAATAAACTTATTCCGGCAAAGACTCCACTGGCAGCCGGATCAATGATCTCTACACCATGGATACCATCCTGTCAGGCATTCCTCTAAAAACCTAAACATCTAAAAGTTGCGACAATAAGTCAGGTCTTGTTTTCGGTATAAGTCCGGTAATACCCTATTATATGGGAGCCAACATTCCCGATATCAAGTTTTATGCCAAGACTGGTTATATAGACTCCGAAATCCTACACGTAAAAACAGAATATAGATAAGCTCGTGAATAAAGTCCGCAAAACGCGTCATTTCTTTAGATGAGTACGCATAATACTGCACCTTTTTCTCATTTGCATAACTCCTTCTTTACTAAATGTCAACTAGTTATACATTGTTCAGATTTCCATTCAGGATTTGCATGAGAAAATTAAAGTGAATCGCCGCATAGTGCTTGCTATCACTATAGCAACTAAAAACTTGTGCAATACCAGAATGTTGAATGCAGAATGCTGTCTTAAAGTCGATGAAGAGGTAGTGAGTGTCAAATTGCATTTCTTGGGTTTTCTAAGGGATTTGTAATAGTGTTAATATCTGGTCACACTGATAACGTTCAATCAGGTTCATTAAGATGGTCTGTAGTAATTCGCAAAACATGACATTGTAATTACCCGACGGGCTAATCTGGCGATAGTTGGTGCACAAAAGCACTTAAGCACTATACGAGGGTGGGCCAAGTAATACATTTTAGGAATGTATTTTTTTTTATTTAAAAAAAAATTCTTATAGACATTTTTCACCTAAAACTTACTTAAAAAAACTTAATTTCCCTTTACACCCCATGAATGTGGTATGGGATATCTTCTCGCGTTGTTGTGAATTAACACGCTTTCTATTTGTAGATTCACAACTAACGGCATCTACTTGTTTATCGACGAATGCAAACGTCACTGTTTGAGAAGTTCTTACTAGACACGCCGATTGACTCGACACTAATACTGCGAAGTTGCTGTCGACAACATTCGACCCAAATTAATTGACATTAAAGTTTTGTTACTGTAACAAGCTATCGCTTGAAATTGGTTTGGTTCACTCGCAAGACAATGACCCTCAAATTGTTGCATTGTGTAATATATGATTTTTGTCTATAGGGCAAACAAAAGCCTTCTACACTTGTGTGTAGCGAAATGTACAATTTAAAGTAACACCAATCACCATAGTACTCTTAAAACTTAATTTTTCCCTGCACTTTACCGTATATGTCGTCAATAGCTGTGTTGAAAAAAAACTCCATATGCCTTCGCAATTTCTAAACGATGCCATCATTCTCACTCTGTATGTTATCTTTGGCAGTGCTTATTAGCAATTCCACTTATGATGAACACGCTTGGACGCTATTGACTTTAAATACTCCTTCGATACATGGCGCCACAAGCACTAATTGTGAGTAGTATTGACAAAGTATAAGGTAAAAGCTTCTTTTCTACATCACCTCAATTAAGTGCACTCATACACAGCGACATCAAGGACTATGGCAAACATTTTGCAAAGCCAACAATATTTCGATAGCGGTGGCTTTTAAGGCAAACATGCAAATGGTCTCTTTAAATTTGTTTGAAGAGTAAAATGAAAAGGAAACGTTTTTTTAGTTGCCATTTAGCAATTTTCGCTTGTTAGCAGCTATATGAAAAAGTTCTCGTATGCAATAGCTTTTATTAAGGCAAGTTTGTCAATTGTAAGGAAAATACAATATTTTTGGGCTTAAAAATAAGATTACCACACCAGTTATATTACCAGTAAGAGTTTTAGAACAATGTGATAAAAAATAATACATTACTGATTCCAAGACATAATTATTTGCAAATAAGTGTGTCTATTCAAATTCTAAAAGTTGCTTTAAAATAAAATTACGCCTTATTACCACTTTCATTCTGATTCGTAGGCTGTATTATGAAAATTTTGAGCAATGGTGTTCATAATCGTGTATTTAGTCGGGTGTATTTCCGCTAATGAGTAATTTAAAGCCAAGTTTTTAAGTTACTCCAAATAATATATAAAAATTCATCAATATTAGAGAGTTGTATATATGTGTAACCCTGTGTGATTTTATTGACAGTTTACATGTATCAATCAGACGGTGTTTTCGGTTAAATATATTTAGTACCTTAATGCGAGGCAATGTTCTCTTTGATAAAAAAATTCAAATTATATTATTAGGTCGTATAACTTTACATTTGTACAGCAAAGGGAACATTGTCTCGCGTTGTAATAAATATTAACGACGAAACCGTCTGATTGGTACATGTAAACTGTACATGTAAAAGATTAAAATTGATGTGACATACGATATATGTACATGGAGTATGGAGTTTAACAGAATTACAATATTACTTATCTTCCTCTCTTGGTTTACATATTAGCAGTTCATTCAAGTTGTTCTTACTAAGGCTATTACTTAATTATTTGCTATGTAATCCTAATGATAACTTATTTAATCTTTTATTAATTTTTTATGCACTTTAAAGTGAATACAATTTTGTTAAAGAATTTACTGTTAGTTATGTTCAGTAAAACCGCAACATTCATTTCTTTTTTTTTTGCTCCTTTCACAAAACCATTCAAATCAATATAATTTATATAAATTGATGCAAACTAACTTGTTGTCAATGGTTTTTATGCACAGTGACAACTGCATTTCTATAAATGATTTATTAATCAATTTTATTTGATGACAGCAATTCCAGAGAGTTATGTGTAAAAATGAAAATTGATGGGGAAAACGCTCTGTTTTTTATGTTCTCCCATATACAATGGGGTAAATGGCAAGTAAAGCGAGTACATCAGATATTATTGTAGAACATCTCAAGATATTATTTAATGTTAAAGGCTTAAGGGGATGGAAGATTTTATTGATTTTGAGAACAATCTGAATCTCTCTGCGAAGATCCCAAAGCAGCTCACAACGTCCGATAGATCACGTATTCCACGGACAATGCCACTCATATCCGCTCAGAAGTAGCAAATGTGCGAAGGCACAATAATTTTGTATAACGTTAATGACATCCTTCCACCTATGCGTATTACGGAGTAGGTAACTATAGTTTACTGAAGACCAGGATCGGGCACAATGACTTACTAAGCCACTCTCGTTAAATACAAAAACTTTTATTAAAACACAAAGAAAGGAGAAGACTAGAACCTCTCTAAATGTTGACCTGAAATGTTATAGCGACCCTAATTTATGTATATGCCTTGGGAATGTCCTAACCCTTTACCGATATACTTACTTACCTAATTACTTAAGTGGCCCATTACAAATTACGAACGTGGTTCATAAATTAAAGGCCTGAAGTACTAAAGAATTCCACACGTTTCGGTCTTCTTCGTAGGTTCTCCAGTTAATCCTACCAGATGGTGGTACGTCGGCTACCATTTGGTCCTTCCAATTAAGTTTTGGTCTATCTGCTCTGCACCGTCCTTCAGTTTCGTCTTCAAACCCCTTTCTCGCTTGAGCATATACATCCATCAAAGCAAGCTGTGCCAGCCATCGAAGACTTTGGATTCTGACTTTTTTAGCTACATCGATATCGTGGTAAAGCTTATACAGCTCATGGTTCATCCGATGGCAAAACTCGCCATCGACACAGATAGGTTCATATATTTTTCGGAGTACTTTTCTCACGAATACTCCCAGGTTTGTATGTCTGTTATCGTAAGCACCCACGATTCGGCACCATACAACAGAACGGCTAAAATAAATCTTAATAGATTGGTAATAGGTTTATTCCACGGTAATTCTTATACTCACTACGATCTCCTTTTTTGTATATGGGACATAACAGACTGAGACTCCACTCCCCGGGCATGCTCACCTCAAGCCATATGTTCTCCATTAGCTAATGCACACAGAACGTTGCCAGGGTCCGTCACTAGCTGGCCATCGCTGTCCTTGCAGGAGGGCAACCCTGTTCCACGCATTCTCGCCTTAACTCTCTGGTAGAATTTCCGGGCTTCCCCTCTACTTCGGAGCAACTCTGTGCACTTATCCTATCTCTTCTTCGGCTCCTTCTTTTTCCGTTTCAAATAACGAGTTGCCTTTCGCCTCTTCTCCCTGTGCCGTTCACGAAAAGCTCGCATTGCCATTGTCTGCAGTTTCGCCCTGTATGCAGCATCCGTGTCTCTCGTGGCATTGCGACATTCATCATTGTACCAGGCATCTTCTTGAGACGGCTTTGAGTACCTAAGTACGCTTATCGCAGTCGGTTGTATGGAGTCGGCTACATATTGCCACTGCGAGGTAATATTATCAGGGGTTGGAGCATCCCGTAGCAGTTGGTGTCCGCAGTTTACCGATATCCAGCTTTCGTTGTACCTGTTTACGTACGTTTTTCGCTATGCTTAGCCTTGTGTGTACCTTAAAAGCAGTAAGGTAGTGATCGGACTCAATGTTCTCACCCCTGATCACTCGTACGTCCAAAACACTCGTTGTGTGCCTTCCATCGACCACCACGTGATCTATCTGATTCCTTGTCAATTGAGCTGGAGATAACCATGTTGCCTTATGTACATTTCTGTAGTCAAATCTGGTGCTGCTTACTACCATATTTCTTGCCGCAGAGAAATCAATCAGTCTGTGGCCATTGTTCGACGTTTCGGTGTACAAACTGAATTTGGTAGGCTCAAAAGCGGTCTCCCTGCCAATTTTAGCATTAAAATTGCCTAGTACAATTTTCATGTCATGGCTTGGGCTACGGTCATATACATTTTCTAGGCTCTCGTAGAACTCGTCTTTGTCCTCATCGCTTTTCTCTTTTGTCGGAACATGGGCACTTATGAGTGGTATGTGGAAAAACTTTGTCTTGACTCTTATGGTGGCTATTCGTTTACATACTGGGTTGATCCGTGAGACTAGTTGTCGCAATCTCTTGGCAACCACAAATCCACATCCAAACTCATGCTAGTCCCCATGGCCACAATAGTAGATGTCGCACGTGTTCATGCGCGAGCATCCGTGTCCCGTCCTCCGGATTTCCTGTAAAGCTGTTATGTCAGCCTTGTATCCTTACAGGACTTCCGCCAGTTTGATGAATGTACCTCGTCTATACAGTGTTCTAACTATCCAGGTGCCACAGATATGCTGCCTCTATCAAAATGGCTAATGTCCTCAACAAATATAGGGCTGACATCCCCGCCATACAGGAATTGTGGTGGACGGGGCAGGAATGCAAACAACGAAAAAGTTGTTACATCTGTGCCATGCAGAAAAAAAATCAAAATGTATGACAGTTTTGAGTTAATGATGCTATCCCGTTTCGTTCAAACCAAATTAATCCAATCTGCAATACGTTTTTGGCTATCTCCTCTAGAAATCGAGATATTTCGTATTCAACTTGCTTTACATCCTTTTTCTCTATATGCCTTTCAAACTTTAACTAGGATTTACTCAGAATGTGTTTTTTTGGCACTTTGAGCACATGAATCTCGGGGCGACGATAATGTCTCGCAGTTAAATTCTGTAAGTGGCCGAATAGCCATTATTCATCAAGGCGATATATTTTCACAGGACATTCACTTGTGTATATGCCTCGACCGAAGAAAATGGCGAGGAATCTGTATGACTGCTGCCCTGAACTTGCAATTTAAGTTATTTTGGGAGATTTTAATGATAAAAAAAACTTAGGTAAGAAACTCTTATTTCTGCAGTCAGAAAAATCCATATACGCAACAACACCTCCAATAACGAATTTAGAAGATCCAGGTTTCCACTCAAAAATATTTATAAGACAACCTGGAAACCAAATTGATCAGGTGGTAATTAAGCGTCACAGATAGTACGTGTGATGCCTGGTGCTATAATAGGCTCGGATCACAACAACCTGGTTGCAGCTAAATTCCTAGCGATATTAGGTAGAGTCAAACAACATCGTTACCATACTGTCTCAATTATTGTTGATTATAGTCTCACGAAAAGGATACTTTATAGAAGGCAAGACTACATCGCCTAGGGATGAGCAGATAGTGAGAAAATAGCGCAAAGTACAGAGGTAGTAGGTAAGTCCAAAAGTGTACATGTATGGTCAGATACGAAAGTATTGTCATAAACACGCAAACTGTACTGCAAGTATGACTCTGCTCGTTACCAAATCAAATGATCAAGGGTGACCAAAACAAGGTGAATATTGCAATTTCGCGGCCTTAAAACAATTAAGCTGGTAACATGCACGCACCAGGTCATAAACACGATTTGCCTACAGGAATATATGCCAGATGATTGGAATCTCAGTGTTCTCTCACTTGTTGATCAGAATATCAATTCAAGTGTGCGTACCAACTATAGCTGGATCAAAGACTATTTCATATCTGAACGAACCTGATTCGATTTTAAGAGCGTAGTTTTACACTAATCCTGGAAGACCCAAGAAATACAGATCGAAACTTAAAACCTTTATAACGAAAGATATAACACCTGCCGTCAAAAGTCCGATATGACTGAAACTATTAGATGATATGACTGAGTTTGCAATTCATGAGAGGCTGATACTACTTTGCGGGATAACATCGACCAACACGAACACCTCGGTGAAAAAAATCGGCACACAGGAATGTATGTCCGATGATTGGATTCTCAGTGTTCTCTGTTCCGTGGATCAGAATATCGATCTAAGCGTGCGCACCAACGATTATAGACTATTTCATATCTGAACGAACCTGATTCGAAGGTAAGAGTGTAGTTTTACACCTTGTAAAACCTCGACCGACCACATATTTACTATATGAAAAATACTGGAGGACCCAAGAAATGCACATCGACACTACCATCTTTATATCGACACAAAGTGCATTCTTAAGTTCGATACGACAGAAACTATTAGATGATATGGCTTAGTTTTCTATCTCTGAGAGGCTGATACTACTTTGCGGGATGACACTGCCAGCCAGTGGAAATAGGCAACAATCTTACAGATCCTTTTTCTACCAAGCGATGAAGAATGAAGGTCCATCAGGCCATCTCATTAACATCATAATGAAGATAATTTGGCAGAAAGCTGCTGTGCATGCGACACCATCTATAAAACTGTATACGCCTATGGTTTAGATATCATTTACCAAGGACTGCGCAAAATTACTGCGGCCTTTTCGAGCATTGAGAAGCAGTCGGCAGACGTAGGTCTAGGTCTAATGATAAATAAGAACAAAACCAAGTAAATTGTTTTAACGAACAAAGAAGTCTACCCGGTCTGGGAGGCTACTTGAACTTTGATAGCTGCAACATTGCAGTGGAATATAATTTCGTCCACCTTAGCTCTGCCCTTTTCTAAAATAGGGATGAGTATTGGATGCAAATCGCCGCAACAACGCGCTGAACAAGCGTTACATAACGAAGCCCTATCTCGACGAACAAAAATCCAATTGTACCAGACATTTACACATACAACATTGCCCTACAGAGCAGAATCCTGAAATGTATAGCGATTTGACAAGCGTGTTCAAATATAAAGAATGCGATTTCTGGGACATATCGTGCGAATGGACGCAAAACTTCGTTGGATGAACTAGGTTAGAGTTGTAATCCAAAATAGGAGAAGAGTATCAGCTATTCCTGCAAAATAAGATGAAGTAGAAAGGCTTGACTCCAGTGTAAAAACACTGTCCTTGAATGAACAAAATATATTATGTAATTTCTTAGCATTTTTATAATACCGCGTTTTTAAGGTGAGAAGAGCCCGAGCCCACCCCTTTTGTTATGATTAGAATACGTGGCTATAATTCGGTACGCCTGGGTTCGATTTCGGATTAGACATCAACATTTCATTCATAGGCGTCCCCTTGATAGTTATTTAGCAGTACAGTCTGGCAAAGCTTCTCCAGTAGCTGACGTTCGGAAGATAACCCATACCTTATTCAGTGTTAAGTAAGTTATTCTGCATTAAGTAAGCTTATTAGGCCATTGCGCCTTATCCCATTTAGATGATGAATGTCAGTTCCCGTTATCCATTGAAGTAGAGAGATGCTTAGGAACCTTCATTTCATTTCTCGTCATTGTATAACTATCAGAACATTTAAATTAGATGGCCATCTTTTCCATTTTTCCGTTTTCGTAATATAACTAAAGAGTCCTTACGTCTTATAAAAGGAACCACATCAAATTTAGACATAATTAAAATTTTCATCAAATTAATGACATCCTTAAAAGTTCTCACTGTGCTGCGAATATCAATGTTACCACAAATGATTTGATATATGGCTGTCATATTTGTTTGCTCGTTTATAATATAGAATTGCATGCATTTTTCCCACTTAGCCGGATGCTAGTAAATATTTACTACACGTGCAGCATTTTAAACTATTTTTTATGGGTCCATAAAAGAAATATATTTGAAAAAGAACAAAGTTTTACTTTTTTCTTTCAATTCAATTGGACATTTTTACTTTAATTAAACTAACGCTTTCATTTTGGTTTTTATGGTAGCACGCACGACTTTGCTCTGTAAATATTATTAATTTTACAAAGTATGAATGTGGATATTGAGTTGGTTTATGAAATGTCATTTAACAATTTAACCATGGTACAAAACATCATAATAATAGAAGTAAAAATATATGTGCAATAATAAATTGTCATATTGTATGGCAACAGACAACATTCAATGAGGTCTTTTGGATCAAAACAAAATATTATGGGATTTAATAAAGTTTAAGAAACACAAGATTAAATAGGTAAGAGGGTGGCATGTTATGAACCTCGAATATAGAAAACCCAATAGTATAAAGTATAATGGAGAAACTGATATTTTTTGTGATAGTTTATACCGGTCTGACCGACGGCGGTATGATGCTTACAACATTCGGGTGACCTAGGGTCCAATTCGGTCAGAGACATCCACATTTCATAGATCGGTGCCCTCGTTGTTATTGTTCACCAAATTTTACAAGAAAATCGTTAGGGTATTCGTAAATCTTCTTATATATAAAAACTAGTGGGCCCGGCAATGCTTCGCTATTGCATTTTAACTTGTAATATATTTCACAATTAGGTCTACAAAGTACTTTGAAAACGGTACTTAAGCTCGATAATGATATGTTAAGTTTATTAACTGATGTAACTAATTTCGAGCAACTCCTTAACATGAAAGTTAACAAATTAAGTGTTGTTGTTTTAAATTCTAAATATCATAGGCTCTATGACGACAGTAAAAACTTCATCAGCAAAGTCATATCTTTTACAAATCGGAAACAGACATTCCGTTAAAGATCAAAATTCTATGTAGTAGCGGTAACCGTCTGTATACTAACTATGTATCTCTTTGGGCGTAAAAAAAACCTTTGGACATGCCTTCTCCGCCTATTGACCGAAAATGGAAATTTCCTTTGAAGCTTTATGCCTTTAGCCATAAAAACCTCTTTTGTCATGTCTTCTTCTCACATGGATCAAGAATATTTCCGAATACTATCTTTGTATTGAACTCGTATTACCATTCTATGAGATAATTCGGTCACCAACGTTTGGCTTTACAAAGTGATGATCTCACGCGCTGTATGGCATTTTACGCCGTCGTGTTGGAACCATTTCTCCTTCAAATAATGAGCAATGACATGATAAATAAAAAGAATCAATTGATCGTCCACTGGTTTTAGTTCTTCTACCAGTTGGATATATGAATATAGGCCAAGATCTTTCCTCAGCATTTGCAGAGACTGAGTTGCTGAGAACGGCGTCGGTTCGATAAATTCGAGTCCCCTGTCACACTTACGGCTACAGCGTTGATGGCTTCTATTAGCTGCTCAGATGGATGAGTATATGCACCATAAACTTCACAAAGGGCAAACAGAACGCGCATTTTGAGAATAAATTTGCAAGATTTGTAAACGTTGTCCTTGTGTAATCTTTACATGGTGATTTTTCAAAGAAAGTCTCAATGAAAGTCTATCACACTTCACACACCTCGCCTGAATGACGAATTGGTTGACCTAAAATGGCAACAAAAACGGTAAATGGGGTTTAGTTGGGTGTCAATTGTACATTAAAAATCCACATGAATCAAAATCCTAGCTGATCCTTTTTTGTAAGATAAAAGGATTTTTCGTCTATTTACTCCGTTTTGCGCTTCTTTTGGAAGTGACGTTCGTTGCCCCATGATTATTGAAATCGTACGGACTTCAGCTTTAAGACACTTCTATCAAAATTTATGTTTTCTGCACTAAATTAAGCTTTCCCAGCGCGAGCTAGGAATTGATATTACACACAAAGTTTATTGGGGACATTTTCTAACAATTCATCGTAGATTTGGTTACAATTTTTGCGAATATAAAAACTGGCCCACCTTACTGTTCATATCTCTAGGCGAACTGCAATATACTGTGGAATTTTGACAGTTATAACTGTTTATTTTAAAAGGGGTGTGGTACAGCCCACTTCCACTCTTACTGTAATTTATACTGCAACAACAACATATGTAAAAATCTCATATTCATACCTCTTATAGTTCATGAGATATAACCCTTCTTATTTTCATGTTGTATGGGCGGTGCCACGCCCCTTTATCCAATCACAAACAAATATAGCCAGGGACTATCTACAGGTCATCAATACCACTTGGTAAAATTTTCGTATCAATCTGTCTATTGGGAAAGCCTGCAGAGCGGTTTTGAAAAGGGGGCGTGGCACCCCCCACTTCCATGCTGGCTGTAATTAATACTGCTCCAACAACATATATACCAAATCTCATCTTCATACCTCTGATAGTTCATGAGATACAGCCCTTTTGATTTTCAAGTTGTATGGGCGGTGCCACGCCCCTTCGTCCAATTGGACCGAATTGTAAATATAAACCACCCGGGGCGCCACCCAAACGCATACAAAACCAGTACAGAAATTTCAGTCAGGTAAACTGACTGATAAATACCATCACCCAATATAAGATATTGTTGAAGTCTTGAGTTATTGAAATGAATAGATTTTTAATTAAAATAAAATTACTTATGTATATTTTTTCCCCTGCTTGTGGTGCAAAATCGTCCAAAACTTTACTTATTTGTGTAGGGGGTATAGGTGCCGGTGCCCTCAAATGTCCGTTTGGAAGTTATGGGAGAATTATTAATTTTCCAAAAATAGGTAATTTTGTATGGGAGGTACCAGAAGGGGTGACCCGATATAGTCCATATTCACTCCTGATTCATATTTTCATAAGCGTACAAATTACTCATAATTTGACTGAATTCAGTGTACTTAGAAAAAAGATATGTTTGTAATACTATGGGGGTGAGTTCGGTCATTTGTATGGAAGGTACTAGAAGGGGTGTGTCAAATAGTTAGGTTTTCTAGGGTTTTGCCTCTTATAATAACATAAATTAATCGACCAATTTTCATTACCCCCCAAGAGTCCGTTTGGAAGTTATAGGAGAAATATTAATTTCCCAAAAATAGGTATTTTTGTATGGGAGGTACCAGAAGGCGTGAACTGATATAGTCCATATTCATACCTGAGTCTAATTTTCATAAGCAAACACCATACCAAAATTTGAGTGATCTCAGTTTACTTACAAAAAAGATATGTATGTAAAACTATAAGGGTCAATTCGGTCATTTGTATGGGAGGTACCAGAAGGGGTGTGTCAAATAGTTAGGCTCTCTGAGGTTTCGCCTCCTATCACAACATTAATTTATCGACCAATGTTCATAACCCATCAAATGACTGTTTTGAAGTTATTGGAGAAATATATAATTTCCAAAAATAGGTCATTTTGTATGGGAGGTACCAGAAGGCGTGAACCGATATAGTCCATATTCATACCTGAGTCTAATATTTATAAACAAACATCATACGCAAAATTTGAGTGGTCTAAGTTTACTTGCAAAAAAGATATGTATGTAAAACTATAAGGGTCAATTCGGTCATTTGTATGGGAGGTACCAGAATGGGTGGGGCACAGCTTTCGGTTTTCTTAGGGTTTGTCTACTTTTGCAAGATAAATAAACTGACCAAATTCAAACATCCTCCGGTTGTCCGTTTGGAAGTTATGGAAGAAATATTAGTTTTCCAAAAATAGGTAATTTTGTATGGGAGGTACCAGAAGGGGTGGGGCTATTCAGCCCATTTACAATCCCATAAGTTCGTTTTGAAAAATATTGTTACTGGTAAATTTTCATACCGATCCGTTATGGTTTACTCGAGTTATCCTGCTGACCAGCCATCCAGCCAGCCAGCCAGCCAGCCAGCCTGCCAGCCAGCCAGCCAGCCAGACAGACGGACATAGCTCATTCTTCTTAAAAAGTTCTGAAACGAATTTGGTCTTAAGATACTTGGGGTCTAACTCGTCTCCTTTAATGCGTTACACTTTTTTTCGTATCAAATGATATATACCCTCATCCCTAAGGGTGATGGTATAAAAATGTATGCAAATCGGTCCAGCCGTTCGTGAGTTATGAAGTCACAACACACTTGCAACAATTTTTTATATATATAGATGAATTGATGTGCAGTTGTCTCGCTAAAACTCAAAAATGGCTGGACCGATTTTCAAAATTTTTTTTTTGTTTTGTTCGCTATAGCTTCCGGATGGTTTAAAAGGTTTTTTTTTTCTCAAAAAATGGGCGGCGCCACGCTCCTTTTTTCAAATATCGCTCAGACTGCTTTTCTTATAGATCGATTGATACAAAAATTTTACCATGAGGTACTGTTGACCTGTAGATAGTTCCTGACTTCATTTGGTTGTAATTGTATAAAGGGGCGTGGCACCGCCCATACAACTTTACAATTAAAAAGGCTATATTTCATGAACTATCAGAGGTATGAAGATGAGATTTGGTATATATGTTGTTGGAGCAGTCTTAATTACAGCCAGGATGGAAGTGGGCGGTGCCACGCCCCCTTTTCAAAATCGCTCTAACGGCTTTTCTAATAGATCGATTGATACAAAAATTTTACCATGAGGTACTGTTGACCTGTAGATAGTTCCTGACTACATTTGGTTGTAATTGGATAAAGGAGCGTGGCACCGCCCATACAACTTGAAAATTAAAAAGGGTATATTTCATGAACTATCAGAGGTAAGAAGATGAGATTTGGTATATATGTTGTTGGAGCAGTCTTAATTACAGTCAGGATGGAAGTAGGCGGTGCCACGCCCCCTTTTCAAAAATCGCTCTTACGGCTTTTCTAATAGATCGATTGATACAAATTTTTTTTTTGCCAAGTGGTACTGTTGACCTGTTGATAGTCCCTGGCATTAATAGGTTGTGATTAGATAAAGGGGCGTGGCACCGCCCATACAACTTAAAAATCGATAGAGCTATATCTTATGAAATATCAGAGGTATGGATATGCGATTTGGTATATATGTTGTTAGAGCAGTATTAATTACATCCAGGGAGGAAGTGGGGGTGCCACGCCCCCTTTTCAAAAATCGCTCTGACGGCTTTTACAAAGACAGATTGATACGAACATTTTGGAAAGTGGTACTGTTGACCTATTGATAGTCAGTGGCTATATTTGGTTGTGATTGGAAAAAGGGGCGTGACACCGCCCATTCAACTTGAAAATTAAAAGGGCTTGCAGTATGAATTTCAGTAAGGGTGGAAATGGGCTGTTCCACACCCTTTATAAAACAAACGGTTAAAACTGTCAAAATTCCACAGTATATTGCTGTTCAACTAGAGATATGAACAGTAAGGTGGGCCAATTTTTTTATTCTCACAAATCGGAATCTACGATGAATTTTAAGAAAATTTCCCCAAAAAACTTTGTGTCTAAAATCAATTCCTAGCTCGCTTTGGGAAGCATAAAGATTTCAGATAGAGATTTTTTTGTTTTTACTTCCCAACGAACTAAATGAGGTATTACAGAAGCAAATCTATGTATTGGTTAAAAAGTTATGGCCTCTGAGAGTTGGCATACAGAAATTAAGTTTTTAAAAATCATTTTTCAGAATATTTGCTCATTGCTAAAAAAACAAATCTCTATCTGAAATCTTCATGCTTCTCAGCGCGAACTAGGAATTGATTTTTGACATATAGTTTCTTAGTAAAATTTTCTAAGAATTCTTCGTACATTCCAATACTGATATACGGTTAACAGGTTGTTTTTTTTTTACGCGAACTAATTGATTCGCCCTAATTATCAGGCTATTTCGAATAAAATAAGTTAAAAGTGCCGAGGCGCTGCCCACGCACTTAAATAGTTAACTTTTTAACGGTATCACATAATGGTCCGTACACCAGGCAGTTGAGGATGCGCAGACTAAAATAGTGATTTTTTTTAATTTACTTTACAGGTATGTATTTTTCAATTACTTCTCAGGAGAGCGAATCGGTAATAAATCATATAGATAGAAAAATTAAGCAATATTCATTGTAGTTATACTACAATGGTTAAATTTTTATAGTACATCAGATGTAACATTAGCAAACAATTGAAAATAACTTATGTATGGGGTATTTTTCTTAGCATATAGAACTGCTGATAGGTATAACTGTAAATCTAGCTGTCATACTAATGAAGTGTGATAGACTTTCTTTTAGTATACTTTGCAAAATCACCATGTAAAAACTAAACAAGAACAAAGTTTACAAATCTTGCAAATTTATTTTCAAAATGCACGTTCTGTTCGTCAAACTTATGGAGCCCTTTGTGAAGTTGAGGGTGCATATAATGATCCATCTGAGCAGCTAATAGAAGCCATCGACGCTGTAGACGTTAGTATGACAGGGGACTCGAATTTATCGAACCGACTTCATTCTCAGGAACTCGGTCTCTGCAAATGCTGAGGAAAGATCTTGGCCTACATTCATATAAAATCCAACTGGTAGAAGAAGTAGAGCCAGTGGACGATCAATTGATTTTTTTATTTATCATGTCATTGAACATTATTTGAAGGAGAAATGGTTCTAACACGACGCTGTAACATGCCATACAGCGCGTGAGACCATCACTTTGCTAAGCCAAACGTTGGTGACCGAATTATCTCAAAAAATGGTAATACGAGTTCAATACAAAAACAGTATTACGTATTATTCCTGATCCGTGTGAGAAGAAGACATGACAAAAGAAGTTTTTATGGCTAAAGGCATGAAGCTTCAAACGGAATTTTTATTTGCGGTCAATAGAAGAAGGCATAACAAAAATGTTTTTTTATGACCAAAGAGATAGTTAGTATACAGATGGTTCACGCTACTACGGATCAAGATAAATTTTGATCTTTAGAGAAATATATGTTTCCGATTTGTGAAAGAAGTGGTTTTTCGCCCTACATACTGAAAAAACTTAATCTACATGTCGGCACTATAAATATGACTTTGCTGATGAACTTTTTATTAGCATTAACAACAATAAAACTTAATTAGTAAACTTTAATGTTAAGGAGTTACTTTAAATAAGTTACATAAGTAAATAAACTCAACATATTTTTGTCGAGCTTTAGTACCGTTTTCAAAGTAGTTAATATGCAATAGCGAAGCATTGCCGGGCCCACTAGTATTCAATAAATATAAGCTGAATGCATCTCATCAACAACTTACATGACTAACCAGTAAAGTAATTTAAATCAGATAGGTTTAAACAAAAATAGAACATACGATTATTTATGTAACTAGTGGGCCCGGCTATGCTTCGCTATTGCATTTTAACTTGTAATATATTTCACAGTTAGGTCTACAAAGTATATTGAAAGCAGTACATAAGCTCGATAGTGATATGTTGAGTTAATTAACTTATGTAACTAATTTCAAGTAACTCCTTAACATGAAAGTTACCAAATTAAGTGTTGTTGTTTTAAATTCTAAATATTACAGGCTCTATGACGATAGTAAAAAGTTCATCAGCAAAGTCATATCTTTCACAAATCGGAAACAGACATTCCGTTAAAGATCAAAATTCAATGTAGTAGCGGTAACCGTCTGTATATTAACAATCACTTTGGGCGTAAAAACACTTTTGTCATGCCTTCTCCGCCTATTGACCAAAAATGAAAATTTCGTTTGAAGCTTCATTGCTTTAGCAATAAAAACCTCTGTTACCATGTCTTCTTCTCACATGGATCAAGAATATTCCCGAATACTACCTTTGTATTGAACTCGTATTACCATTCTTGGTACTTCGTATCAATCTCTCTATCTCTCTCCAACAACATATATACCAAATCTCACCTTCATACCTCTGATAGTTCATGAGATACAGCCCTTTTAAATGTTCAAGTTGTATGGGCGGTGCCACGCCCCTTTTCAAAAATCCAACTGGTGGATATCCTCGACAAATTCAAGGTGACTTCAGCGCCATACAGGAAATGAGATGGAAGGGACAGGGATGCGCACGACAAAAGAATTGTCGTATATTTTACTGTTGCCATGCAGAAAGACACGAATTTGGATGTGGTTTCATAGTCGGCTAGAGACTTCTACACCTTGTCTCGCCACTATTCGCATCCGGCCGAAATATTTTTACATTAAACAGATTTGTGTACACACCCCGACGGAAAACAAAGACGATGACATTAAAGATGCATACTATGAGCGCCTGGAGGAAATATATGACCGCTGCCCTGCACATGACATTAAAATTGTTCTGGGAGATTATGATGCTAAAATAGGAAGGGAAGATGCTCTTGGTTCAGCAGTCGGAAAATTAAGTCTAAACAACAACAACTCCGATAACGGATTCAGACTGGTTAGTTTCGCGTCGGCAAGAAACATGGTTGTCAGTGGATCCAGATTCCAGCAACCTGGATATCTCCCGATCAAAATACAAGATATCAGATTGATCACGTTGTAATTGATGAAAGGCATGTCTCAAGCGTTATGCGATGCTCGGTGCAAATATTGACTATTTACTAGGGTGATCAGTTCGGTTTTCAGAAACCGGCTACTCGGTTTTTTCCACTCATAAAAACCGTCGGTTTTTTTTAAATCCCTGTTTTTCGAATATCGAATAATCCGGTTATTTTTTGTCGAATCTCGGTTTTTTGGCGTTCGATATTTTTTATTTAAATTTATTCATAATTGTGTTAAATATGTACTCGTACATGCTTTTTTCCATTGTTACGGCCGAACAACCTAATTGTCAGTTTAATAAATCTTCAATGTTTAATAAGTCGGCTGAAAAGCGAAAGAAAAATGTTTGTAAAAGACCAATTTAATAAGGAGCTTCAACTTATCCATGATGTTAAGCACCGCTGAAATTCTATGGCCAATATGGTTTCTCAATTTTTAAAATTGCACAAATGTGTGAATCATACTTTATTGGACTTAGTGAAAATAATATCGAAACCTTGTCTGTGCTTAGTGACTCCCTTAAACCTTTGGAAATGTCTATACAAAAACTTTCTGCAAACTCTTCGACTTTAGCTGATGCTGAAGGTATTTTTAAATTTTTACTTAAACACTTTTCAACAATTCAAAACCAATTATCAATAAATGTATATGAAATTGTAAAAAGACGTATATCAGAACGACGTGTTCAATCCCTGAATACTCTCATTTTGTATTTAAGTACGAGTAATCTCCCAATTAGTGACGCATTTCTAAAATATTCAAGTAAAAATTATTTTTGATTTTTTATATATGGACAAAAGGACTCAAACCTTGTCAGATTATTAAACGCCTTGTACACTATAAGTCCAACTAGTACATTGAGTGAAAGGGCATTTTCAATGTCAAGTTTTATAAAAACCAAAGAAAAAAATAGGTATACACTCAAGAACTTAAATTGTATCTTATTTCTTAAATGTTACTTTAGGGAAAACTAAAGATTAAATTAAATATATTTATATATAATCAAGTTTTTACAAATTAATTGTTTGTTTCGTTTGTCTTTGTTAAAAAAACAAACTGATCTCACTAATGTTGTGCATTATAATTATAATTAAACTAAAAGTTTACTTCTTATAGGTATAATTGAATTGTTTTCTGTTATTTGTTAATAAAATTTTTGGTCTAAAATTGTGTTTTAATATGTTATTTGGCATACTTTTGAAAACCGGATTATCCGGTTTTTTGTGAATTTCAAAAAAAGCAACCGGTTTTTTTTAATTGCCAATTTTCAAATAATTCGAAAACCGGTTTTCGCAAAAACCCGAATAATTGATCACCCTACTATTTACCAAACGCTACGCATCACAAAGGTGTATACCACGTGATGGCCAACGCCCACTCCAACCAATATTCTCAATTACTTCAAACAAACCCCCCAAGAAAAGAGAAAAGTAGGATATCGAAAACTACAGGGATAGAGGTGAAGCCCGAAAGTTCTACCAAAAGGATAAAAGCACAGGGTTTTGGAACGTGTTTCCCCACTTGTAAGACCAGAGACGGAAATCAGGTCACGGACACATAGAGTGTGCTGCAAATATGGAGGGAACACTTTCGATCTATACACGTTCCCGAAGGCAGCACGAAGTAACGAAATCACACCAGTCATAGAGGACGGAGTAGATTGTCCACCATCGAGCCACAACGAGATCAGCACGGCGATCGCAAGTCTTAAAAATAATAAAGCTGCGGAAGTCGATGGACTATAGGCAGTGCTTTTTAAAGTCGGCGGCGATAAACTGGCAACATGCATGCACCAGCTCACAAACACGATTTGGCTCAAGGAATGCATGCCCGATAATTGGAATCTGACTGTATTATACCAACAATCGCGTGATCAGCCTTTTACCCAATGAATATCGCAATCGAACCTAATTGGACCTTATCAGTGTGGCATGAGACCTGGTAAATCCACGACCTACCAGATATTTACACTATGACAAATCCTGGGGAAGAGGCAAGAAATGCAGTTCGACACCTACCATCTGTTCATCGATTACAAAGCTGCATTCGACAGTCCAACACAACATAAGTTGTTAGATCAGCTATGGCTGAGTTTGGTATCCCCGCGAAGCTGATACACTGACTGACACGAATTCTTCAGTGAAAATTGCCAAAAATTTGACAGAGCGATTTTCTACCGAGCGAGGCTTTCGACAAGTCTGTCTTGTGATCTCTTTAACATAGTAATTGAGATGATTATGCGAAAGGCTGCAGTAAACAGGAATGGTACCATCTTGGCAGTGGATTGTACGTTGTACGAACGTACCGAATTCGACACCGAGCTCAGCAAATTGGTGTCTCCAAATCCACTATGCAGCGAATTTTGATGAAAGATTTGCATCTTCATGCATACAAAGTTCAATTGACTCAGGAACTGAAGCCAGCTGACCATGGACAGCGAAGGGAGTTCGTTAATTGGGTATTGGAGATACAACATGAAAATACTGATTTTGCCGCTAAAATCATCTTCAGTGACGATTCCCATTACCATCTTGATGGCTTCGTCAATAGGCAGAATTGTCGCATTTGGGGTGAGGAAAATCCTCGAGTGATTCACGAGAAGCAAATGCATCCTCAACGTGTCACTGTGTGGTGTGGTTTTTGGGCTGGAGGAATCATTGGACCTTTTGTTTTGAAAATGAGGCAGGTCAAGCGCAAACAATCAATGGTGTTCGGTATCGTGAAATGATAACCAGTTTTTTCTTGCCTCGAATTGAAGAAATGTATGTGGAGGGCATGTGGTTCCAACAAGACGGTGCCACATGTCATACAGCCAGAGAAACAATTCAATTGCTGCATCAGTCATTTCCCGGTCGTGTTATTTCGCGTTTTGGAGATCTGAATTGGCCCCCTAGATCGTGCGATTTAACACCATTAGATTTTTTTCATTGGGGTTTTTTGAAGTCAATGGTTTACGCGAATAAGCCGACAATGACTCAAGCCTTAAAAGAGGAAATTGGACGCTGCATTAATGAAATACCGCAGCATTTATGCGAAACGGTCATTGAAAATTTCAATAAAAGATCGCGTGCATGCCAGCAAAGCCGCGTCGGCCATCTGCACGATATATTGTTCCATACATAACCTCATTCTGTCTACTTTACGATATAATAAAGTTTCACGACATTTGGCATACCACTACGAGGTGCAAATATTGTACAAGTAATGAATATAACCTTTTTAGGTGAATTTGGTTCAAAAATGTTCCGCACCAAACGCGATTTCTAAAAAAAGTCAGATTTTTGTTGTTAATATTTTCAATTGTTGTATGAAAAAAATTTTAAGTTTAAAGAATGTGATGATTTACAAAATAGCAAAATTTCTTGCATAATTTTAATTGCACGCTCTGCGCAGATGTTGCTCCGCTGAACTTCCTGAATAGCTAATGGTTTTTTGACCCAATGTCTGAGAAAACATTCATTTGCTTTGTTAAACCGGACAATGACTTTTGTAGTATGGCGAAATTATTTTTTTTAAAAGTATGATCAGAAAACCAAGGTTTGATGACGTCGTTTGTGACAAACGTCAAAAAGAACTTGGCTGCCACCTCTATATCTGCCTACTATTAGTAAATATAGTTAAGATTTCAAGTGAAAAAATGTATGTATTGCTGCGAGTTGGCAACTCTGTATTTGAAATCAGTTTGACAGATTTGTGAAGAAATTAAACAACAGAGCAAAACGTCAAAAACAGCTGATGAGATGACGTAACCTTTGTAGGAAAACCTTATATAGCTATATGATCTGAAAAAAAGTAATTGCGTTTGGTGCGGAAACTTTTTTGCAATTTTGAAAAAAATAAAATAATGGGAGTTCATACTTTTTTATGCTCTATTCGACTATGCTATGCCATTTTTCCTATTTAAAAAATTTTTAAAAAGTTATATGCCTAATGCCCCTATTTGAATTTAGCTTTAGACGTTTGGTCGGGCTGTTTTTTCCTTTTCGGCATTTTTCACTTCTAAATGTTCGAATTTCTAAAAACCCCATTTGGCGGCTCTCTCATTCTATAGGGGGCAATGCAATATATACATCCTTTTTTCGGTATGTTTACACCTAAAGAACGAATTTCGAAAAAATACTTCATATCGCACAACAGAAATATTCACTTCCATTGTTCCGCTATACCTTTAGACGTTTAGTACTAGTTTTATCCTTTTCGACCTTTTTACCCCTTAAAGTACGAATTTACAAGTTGTATCCCTTATTGGTTATTTTAAAACCTAAAAGTACGAATTTCCTAAAATCCATTTTTAGCTGACGTTTACACGAAAAGAGTCATCAGAGTCAAAGAGCCATTTTACACAATCAATTTGAAATAGATAGATTATGAAAATGTTACTACAATCGTTCTTTCAATATGACCAACATAACAATTATTTCAAAAAGGGAGTGGCACCACCCATTTCCCAGCGAGACGTAATCCCTCATGTACCATTTATATATGTAGGAAATCTCATCTTCACAACTTTAATGGCTCGTGAAATATGACCGATTGAATTTTGATTCGTTTGGGCGGTGCCACACTATGTTTTCATGTGGCCTATGATAGAGGCCCTATGGACAGTATCACACAAAGAAAATATAATTGCAAACGGTTTATTTATTTGGACCATATAACGACTTTTCCCAAAAGAGGCGTGACAAAGCCCACGTTATACTTATAGCAATTTTTCTCATACGACAAATATAAGAAAATGTTTTAAAACATACAGCCGTTTCAAAATTCTAGCTGTATGGGCGGTGGCACACCCATTTTACTTCCTTGCTGTCGGAATTTCCAAAAATTCCTTCTTAGCGCTCGCCTACGTCATAAAGGGAATCTACATTCAAAATTCCACGATTCTTGCTTTAGTCGTTTGGACTGGGGAGTTATCAGTCAGTCACCCAAGACTTTTATACATATAGATGAAGAGGATGTGGCATATACTATAGAAAATCCTTTGGCTTTATTAATCATCCCCTAATATCTTTGCTAGTTGAAAACGTTTTCATCTTATTCCTTCTGCATTTTGTGATGCGTTTTATTCGAAACTGATTACGTACAATTTGTTATTATCTTTATCAGCTCCCAGTCATCCTGCACATCCACCTTAATCTTCTTGAGACGTGAAAGATTGATACTAACTGAAAGCGTGACATCGAAAATGGGAGTAGATTTTACTATTTGAAATATATAAAATGAGATGTTAAGTAATTGTTGTCATAAACGCTTGTGTATGTGTGTATTTACGTGTGTGCGTGTGTGTGTTTTTTACATCTAGCAACCCATTTTCTTACTTACATTGTCATCTGCTAGGGTAAAATACATTTTCTTTTTTCCACCTTTATTTTCCATGTGAATGCTTTCCAATCTTTTTTACGTTTGCTTCACATTCGCATCACATTTGTAAAACTGAGCTAAAATTTTCGTTTGTCTACAGGGATGTAGGTTTCGTTGACTACTACTGCTGCTCATGTCATTGTCGCCGCCGACGCTGTTGTTGCCACTGAATACTTTCACCCCACAAACAACAAATTATAGTCATTTGAATAACCATAGATTCTAATTCAATGCACGTTTAGAAATTCAATAAATCTTCAAGATACCAAAAGAAAAAAAACAAACATAGCGTAAAGAAATCCACCAAACCCATATATGTGCGAACGAAAATCGTAGTGAAATAAAAGGAAAGTGCTTTGACTTTCGAACTTTTGATGATTATTCGTTGAATGCGACACCAAACAACAACAGCAACAAAAAAAGTACATACAGCTAGTATGAGAACGAATGACACAGGGAACACATCACACAGCCTAATCCAAATATATAACTTTTTAATAAGGCATGACAGTATTTGGAAAATGTATGAAGAAGAACAAATTAGTGACGCACAACCAAGGGGGCTATTCGCAAAGAGACTAATAACTGATTTCGACTAGTAACTATATTACATCACAAACATATATACAATCCATTGCTAATGCGAAGTAAATTATATGCATATCGAATAATCTACCTCTCGTCATTGTATAAGTTTGTGATGTGGTCGAAAGTTTGAATAGATCTCTCGGTTGTTTCTGTATTCTTCACACAAGTAATAAGAATGTTTAGATAGACTTAGTTTAGTATCAATATCAAATAAGAATACAATAGCAGACTCGCCATTTTTGTCTCAGCAAACACCATAATGATGTTATTTTCGTCTTGATTTTGAAATAAATAAAGGAAAAGAAAACAAAAAAAGTATCAAAGGTAATTTAGGACACCCTGTGAGGACATCTTCTTTAAGATCAGCTGGTATCCAACATGTTTGAGGCACAACTAATCATATGACATAGAAAAGAGATCGCGTGGAAGATAAGTCCTGTTGTGAAACTCGGACGTAAATGTTAGGAAAATTTGATTTTGTGCCGTTAAAGTCAATATCATGTCATTGTATTGTTACGTGAGTCCATAAGTTATTATGCTCTGAAAATCCTTTGTGATAATGTGTGGGAATACAAAAAATGCCGAGCCATATAACTAATGTCCTGAGAGGCCTTTCATGTTCTATAAATTTTTTCAAAATCCTGCGAGTCCCTCTTCTCTCCTTACGTGGATAGAAAATGTTCCGTGTGAGTTTACTTCTACCATGCAAGTCCATAGATATTCTGTGATTCCCGTCTGTTTCCTGCGCGTCCTTCGTTTCTCCTTTTTTTTGATAAAAAATGTGTAGTGTGAGAATACTAGCGATCAAAACTTTGTTGGATGGACCAGGTGAAAGAACTGTTACCTAAATTTGGTTCGACGAACTATCTACGGTGCAGAAAAGACCGATGGAAGCATTTCCGTTGTTGCTGCCAAATAAGAAGGAGTGTGCGGTCTGGCAGTCCTTTTCCTCTCGTATGAGATCACTCTTATCCAGAGATGTCTTAATAGGCCCTGTGTAATCTTGACAAGAATGGAGATTATGTCGTGTGGTATCGCTGATATACTAGGAGTCCTGACGAGGTCCTGTGAATCCTGCCAATACCCAGTGAGTCTATGGTGTCTATTATCGATAGTAAAAAGTGTTTTTGTTATCTCATGAGAGTTCTGAAGAGGCTCCCAGAATATTATCTGAATTCAGGTGACCTTTCGTGTCTGCTGACGTTGATTCAAAAATCCTGGGAGTACTGACGAAGTCTTGTGTGACAATATCTTCAATAAAGAGTATGCCGTGTGAGGTCTCTTTTTTGTTGGAACATGGTTTAATATCATTATTATGCTGGGAGACCTAACAAGGTCCTGTGAATCTAGCCAATATCCTGTGAGTCTTTTGTGTCTATTATCGTTAAAAAAAAGTGTGTTGTGGGACGTCACTCATCTCATGAGTATCCTGAAGAGGTCACTTGAATCCAGCTAATATACTGTGGAGCCTTTCGTGTCTGCTTACGTTGATTCAAATATCCTGGAAGTACTGACGAAGTCCTGTGTAACAATAACTTCAATAGACAGTATGCCGTGTGAGGTCTCTATTTTTCTGGGACATGGTTTGATGTCATTACTATCCTGGGAGTCCTGACGAGGTATTGGGAATCCTGCCAATACCCTGTGAGTCTTTTGTGTCTCTTATCATTAGTAAAAAGTGATCTGTGGGACGTCACTCATCTTATTAGAGTCCTTAAGAGGTCACTTGAATCCAGCTAATATCCTGGGGAGCCTTTCGTGTCTGCTTAAGTTGATTCAAATATCCTGAGAGTAATGGCGAAGTCCTGTGTGACAATAACTTCAATGGTGAGTATGCCGTAAAAGGTCTATTTTAGCTGGGAGACTTTTTAGTCCTGACGTGGTTCTTTCGGAAAATATGGTTCATTCCGTTTGAGGTCACTACTACCCTGGGTATCTTGACATGGTTCAGTGAATCCTGTCAATATCCAGTGAGTCTTTGGTGTCTCTTATCGTTAATACAAAATTTATCACAGAACGTCACGCATATCACGGGAGACCTGTGAACTTTGGCATTATCATAACCTGTCTTTGTCTCTGCTTACGATAATAAAAATAGTTTCGTGTGAGCTGAAATCCTGGCAGTATGCTGTTTAATGCCACTCTTATCCAAGCTCTCCTGACGAGGTCTTGTGAGTCTTAAGTGTCTCTGTTGTTGCTTATCGCGGAACGTCATTCATATTACAGGAGACCTATGAAACTTGACATTATCTTTGACTCATCCTTCGTGTCTGCTTACGAGTCCTTTAAGGCAAGAAGCCTTAAACATGTATAAAAAATGTGTGGGTCCTGATAATCTTGCCAATATCGGGCAATTCTTTCGTTTCTGCTTATGTTGAGATTCTGGAAATTCCGACGACGTCTTGCCATTATACTGCGAGTCCTTTGTGTCTGCTAACATTGATAAAATCAATGTTGTGTAAGATCTCTCCAATCCTGCCGAGGTCCTGTTTGAGCCTTACGAGAACAGAGAGTATTGTCGAGAGTATTGTAGTCCTACTATCCTGACACTACTGACAAGGTCCTGCGAGTCCTTAGTATCTCCTTTTGTTGATAAAAAAGTATGTTAAATGGCGTAACTCATATCATAGAAGTTCTGAAGAGGTCCCGAGAATCCTGTTGTGATTCATATTCTAGATTTGTTGTTATTGTGTTAAATTGTTGGTACTAATAAAGTTTTTGCAACATGAGCAATTCGTTGTTTCAGTTGTTTTTTTTTTGTTGCGTCCCACTGACTGATGAAACTAGCAGGGTGCTTCGCATTTCGTAAAGGTAACAAGTATTACCTCAGTGGCGTCCTTGATTTAGGGATCAGTGTGGAACTCCACTTTCCCATTCCTTTTACTTTCCTGGTACATCGACGGACACACACTACTTGACACCCAACAATCCTGCCAATATCCTGCGGGTATTTCATGTCTATTGATACAAATTATGCCGTATCCTCAAAAATTACCTCATATCCTAGCTGTCTTTTTACTTACATGAATAAAAAGTGTGTCTGGAAGTCCCTTAGGGTCCTATGAATACTGCCAATATTTGTCCTAACACAATATTGTGCCATGCACTGTGCATTCAAATCTATTATTTGTGTGTTTGTGCTAAGAATTATCGACGAACTAACATGCCAATATACGCCAGGCACCAATAACAACTCTGCCACCTCTTAAACATAATTTCCCTTTGCACCCCATGAATTAGGTATGGGATAGCTTCTCGCGTCTGCCACCTCATAGAAGGTAAATCTCTAAGACCTACAAAGGAATTTTCTTTTTGCTGTCCTGTAAAACCTCTCATTCTTTTGTTAGAGCTTATCAGAATTTTGCTTATCTTAAGCTATGGAAAAATACCACAAGCAGTAGCAACAATAAACGTCAATGTAATAATTATTGAATTGTTATTTTCGTTGTAGCTAGGAAATGAGAAGAGAAAACAACTTGAGTAAATATTTACTTCGAGGTTATCGTTGGCAACATAATTGTTATAATTTACACCAGTGACATAAGATTACAAAACGTGTGTCAACGGAGATGGTGTTACAAACACGAGTATGACTATGTGCTTTAACGCCAATCTTAAGAGAGTGGAAAAAAACTGACACTAATATAAGCAGGGGTTGTCTTTATGATTATCCGCAATAAAGTGGTTTCTATTGGTGAATCTTTTGTTTTGTATGAATATTCATAAAAACATTTTCATATTCAATTAAATGTTTGATACAAATAATTAGCTTTAAGTAGAAACTAAGTGACTTGATATGGCCAAATAGCCATATATGAAATTGGAAGTGAGAAACATCACTTAATCTAACTGGTCTATGGACTTACGATTCTCGCAATTTCTGTTGTAGCCTGGCATCTGTAGTGGACATGCATTAAGTCGTGTAAGTATGTCTGTGCGCAACTTTTAGGAAAGAATAGTTACAAACGTTATAACATATCTAGTTTAATGCTTATCCAATTATGCAGAGTATAAAAATGATAATTTAAACTGTTAGTGGCTAATTATATTATATGCCACTAACTGAAATGTCTCTTTAAATTTAATATTACATCGGGGCATCATAATCGATAATGTAAAATCATCAATTACTATGTAATTACATAAAATCATTACAAATAATTAATGACATATATAAAATGACCAGTTGAACAAGTGTAGCAGTTAAAATAGGAATAATATACATTTGGAAAACTGAATTGGTTTATAATGAATATGGTGTTCATATACAAACTGTCATTAAGTACAGCTGTTTTGTCTTTGAAAATCATTATATCATCCTATTAATATTATAAATGTGAATGTCTGTCTGTTTGTTTGTTTGTTTGTTTGTTTGTATGTTTGTTGCTCAATCACGCCTAAACGGCTGAACCGATTTCAATGAAATTTGGAAGACAGTTAGTGTACTATATGGAAATTACTATAGGCTATATATTTTGAATTTTTTACCCTATGGGCGGAGTGGGCGTGGCAAAACTTTTTTTAGAGCTAGAGAGATAAAATTTTATACCCAGATAGAACTCGACAACACGAATATGAATATGCAGACGAAATTTAAATTTTGGACCCAATGGGCGGAGTGGGCGTGGAAAAACATTTTTTAGAGCTAGGGAGATAAAATTTGATACACACATAGTACTCGGCAATACGAATATGAATATGCGAACGAAATTGTAATTTTGAACCAGTGGGCGGAGTTGGAGTGACGAAACATAATTTTAGAGATAGGGGGATACAATTTGAAACACATATAGTGCTCGGCTATACGAATATGAATATGCAGTCGAAATTTTAATTTTGGATCAGTGGGCGGAGTTGTCGTGGCTAAACATATTTTTAGAGCTAGGAAGATAAAATTTGGTACACAGATATTACTCGGTTAGGCGAATATGAATATGCAGACGAAATTTAAATTTTGGATCAGTGGGGGGGAGTGGGCGTGGCAAAACATATTTTTAGAGTTAGGAAGATAAAATTTGGTACACAGATATTACTCGGCTAGACGAATATGAATATGCAGACGAAATTTTAATTTTTGACCCAATGGGCACAGAGGGCGTGGCAAAACTTTTTTAGAGCTAGAGAGATACAATTTGATACCCAGACAGTACTGGAAAACTCGAATATGAATATGCAGACGAAATTTTATTTTTGGATACAATGGACATAGTGGGTTTGGCAAAACTTTTTTTAAGACTAGAGAGATAAAATTTGATACACAGATAGTACTTGACAACACGAATATGAATATGCAGACGAAATTTAAGTGTTTCACACAATGGGCACAGTGGGCATGGAAAAACTTTTTTTTGAGCTAGAGAGACAAAATTTGATACCTAGATAGAACTCGACAACACGAATATGAGTATGCAGACGAAATTTTAATTTTTGACCCAATTGGCGGAGTGGGCGTGGCAAAACTTTTTTAGAGCTAGAGAGATAAAATTTGACACCCAGATAGTACTCGGCAACAGTAATATAAATATGCAGACGAAATTCTAATTTTTGAACCAATGGGCTTAGTGGGCGTAAAAATACATATAACTTGGCACTCCAATTATAAATTCTATGCCCAACAATTACTAAGTTATATTCAATCAGTGGGCGGAGGGGGCATGCTTAAATCGAACCATAGTCTTAGAAAAATAGAATTTGAAATTGCAGACGACAATTTTGATATTTTTATCCTAGAGACATGAAATTTGGTGTACAGATAGTACTCGATCAGCGGGCGGATGGTCATAGTGAGATATAACATTCGACACAATAAAACGTTGTTGATGGGACTGGTTTGGGAGTAACTTGGGGTAGCGAATTGTTCACCGAGGACTAAGATCAACGCTCAAAATTATTCCATTATGAAAGCAAGCCAAACATATTATTATCGAGTTAAGGAAACGTTGCCAAAGTATGTTTAAAAGTGGCATATGCACAGCTTTTATAAATAGGAGCTAATTTAAATTGATATTTGAGTATTATATTAAGTTAATTTTGTAATATTAGTCCATTATGCAATAGCGAAGCATTGCCGGGTCCACTAGTTATAATATAAATATAAATTTGATTGTTTTATTAACTTGCGACAGTTTGACATGCTTTGACATGTTAATTTACAATTTATATTACAACGGCATTATTTTATTTGTGAATTTGTTTCATAACTATATGGTAGGTGGTCTGCACGTGTTTACTATGAATTTTAATTGAGTAACACACTTGTCGCATCGCTTTATTTAATTGTTTAATATGAGCCATATTTTTAATAACTCAATATGTTATGAAATAATATAGAATTATAAAAAACTATTAATGACAATTGCTTTCTTTTAACCTCTTGCGGATATCATATGTTACAATTAAATTAAAATTTTACTTGGTGTTATCTGGTTAAATTAATGAAATATATTTGATAGCCTTCACTACGCGCATGATCGGGCCGAAGAGTATATTAAGTTTGTTCTTCTATTTGTAACGCCCATAAGGAGACGTCTGTCTTGATACTGATACCGGTACAAAAAACTATTTTGAGAGACTGAAGATATCAAAGACCGCCACCGATCGAACCGCCTACGCGCAATTCGAACGTCGCAAGTCATCCTTTTTAAGATGTTCATTCTTCTATCTGTCCCCGAGTTTTTGACCGTAGGTTAACTTTAAATTTGGTATGCAAGCTTTTATCCTCTAAGCGGAGGTTAAGTTTTGTGACGAGCAAAATCGTAAAAAATCTACTCCCAGTTCCCATACATATTCTCCCTCTTTGGAGGTTAAGAAATTCATAAAACAAAAATTTAAAGCGAATTGGGTTATTTACGATCTTAGGTGTCTGGAGTATTTGTAATAAACATTTTAAATTGATAACACTGTGACACAAAATTTAACTTTTGGAATCGGAATGGGATCAAACCAAAAGGAAATGGAAGTTGGCATTATGTATAACAAAACCCTCAAGGGATTTCTTAAGTTTACTGCGAGATTTTTTTTTACCCGCATTTGAAGTTGGTGATTTTTGAACGCTGGCTAACAAGAAAAATTCATTAAAAAAGTCATAAAATAATGCTATTTATCCCGGAAAGTTATGGTATCATACTGTTTTTGGGGTCGAGGAATCCATTTTTGACATTTATTTTTATTTTTAAGCGCCGCTAGAGGGCGCTTTCGTACAATTTTTTTTGGTTAGATCGAATTTTTTGTCTTTCCACACGATTACAGCCGTAGATTAAGAGCTATCGAGCTGAAATTTGGTATGCGAGCTTCAATCAACCAAGCGGAGATTGGGTTCTTAAATGGGCATGATCGGACAAAACCTACTCCCACCTCCCATACAAATTTTACCATTTTTGAGGTCTGCCCCTGCGAGCACAGTCGTAGATTAAGAGCTATCGAGCTGAAACTTGGCATGCAAGCTTCTATCCCCTAAGCGGAGATTAAGTTCTAAAATGGGCATGATCGAACAAAAACTACTACCACCTACCGTACAAACTTGCCCTATTTGGGGGTGTTCGTCTGTTTGTCTTACCAATTACAGCTTTAGATTAAGAGCTATCGAGCTGAAATTTGGTATGTAAGCTTCTAACCTCTCAGAGAAAGTTAAGTTCTAAGATGAGCATGATTGGACAAAAACTTCTCCTACCTCCAATGCAAACTTCCCATATTTTGGGGTTTGAGGAGTTTTTGTCTGATCTTGCTCTTCTTAGAACTTAACTTTCCCTAAGAGGTAAGAAGTTTGTGTACCAAGTTTGAGCTCGATAGCTCTTAATCTAAGGCTGTAATTGATAAGACAAACAGACGAACACCCCCAAATAGGGCAAGTTTGTACGGTAGGTGGTAGTAGTTTTTGTTCGATCATGCCCATTTTTGAACTTAATCTCCGCTTAGGGGATAGAAGCTTGCATGCCAAGTTTCAGCTCGATAGCTCTTAATCTACGACTGTGCTTGCAGGGGCAGACCTCAAAAATGGTACAATTTGTATGGGAGGTGGGAGTAGGTTTTGTCCGATCATGCCCATTTAAGAACCCAATCTCCGCTTGGTTGATTGAAGCTCGCATACCAAATTTCAGCTCGATAGCTCTAAATTTACGGCTGTAATCGTGTAGAAAGACAAAAAATTCGATCTAAACCAAAAAAATGTACGAAAGCGCCCTCTAGTGGCGGTTAAAAATAAAAATAAATGTCAAAAATGGATTCCTCGACCCCAAAAACAGTAAGATACTACAACTTTCCGGGATAAATAGCATTATTTTATGACTTTTTTAATGAATTTTTCTTGTTAGCCAGCGTTCAAAAATCTCCAACTTCAAATGCGTGTAAAAAAAATCTCGCACTAAACTTAAGAAATCCCTTGAGGGTTTTGTTATACATAATGTCAACTTTCATTTGCATTTGGTTTCATCCCATTCCGATTTTGGTTGTTGCACAGTGTAATTTTTTCGATACTCTTGATAGTAAATTTGAATTCCCTACTGCAGCAACAATTTTTAATCAAATATTTTTAAATATTTTTAGGTTGACTTGATTTGTATGGGATTTACCAAAAAGGAACCTTAGGGCAAAACTTTCGGAGAACTTTGGAACTAAAGAGATGAAATTTGATACCCAGATAGTACTCGGCAACATGAATATGAATATTCACGAAATATGGACGAAATTACATTTTGAAGGAGTGGGCGTGGCAAAACATATTTATAGAGCTAGGAAGATAAAAAAACACAGATAGTGCTCGAAAACATTAATATAAATATGCAGACGGAGTTTTAATTGTGGATCAGTGGGAGGAGGAGTGTGGCAAAACTGTATTTTAGCTCTAGAGAAAAAAGTTGGTACCCAGATAGTTCTCGACTACACAAATCTGAATATGCAGACGAAATTTTAATTTTAGATCAGTGGGCATGAATAAACGTATTTTAGACCAAGAGAAATACAATTTGGTTAACAAATAGTACTCGACAATACGAATATAAAAATCAGAGGATATTTAAATTTAGGATCTGTGGGCCGAGATGGCGTAGCAAAACTGTATTTTAGCCCTAGAGAGACACCCAGATAGTACACGGCAACACTAATATGAATATGCAAACGACATTTTAATTTTGAATCATTGGGAGAAGGGGGCATGGCAAAACTGTATTTTAACCCTAGAGAGATAAAATTTTACTCCCAGATAGTACACGGCATCACTAATATGAATATGCAAATAAAATATTAATTTTGGATCATTGGGAGAAGGGAGCGTGGCAAAACTGTATTTTAGTCCTAGAGGCACCGAAATAGTACATGACAACATGAATATGAATATATAGACAACATTTTGGGTCAGTGGGCGGTGGGAGTGTGACAAAACTGATTTAGCCCTAGAGCGACAATATTTTTTAATACTGATAAAAAACAAGTACATTGTATCAAAAATTAATTGTTGGTGGTAAAAAGTACCGTTTATTGTAATAAAAAGTGCATTTATTGTACCAAACATGCTTTTATTGTACAAAAAAGTAATTTTATTGTACAAAAAAGAACATTTGTGATATCAAGAGTACTTTTTTGGCATCAACAATTATAATTTCTTGTATTGAAAAATACTTTTATTTTAAACAAAAACAACAATTAATGTACCACAGAATACACTTATAGTACCAAAACGTACTTTAATTGTGCCAACAAAATCTTTTCTTGTGCCCAATGTTATTTTTACTGTATCAAAAAGTACTTTTGTTTTTATTAAAAACTACAGTTGTTGAAGCAAAGAACAAGGACTAGAAATTTTTATACCATCACCCTGAGGGATGAGGGTATATATCATTTGATACGACCCAAAAGTGTAACACATAGAAGGAGTCACTTTAGACCCTAGGTTTCTTTGAACCAAATTCGATTCATGACTTTTTAAGTCGTTTGAGCCATGTCCGTCTGTCTGTCTGTCTGTCTGTCTGTCTGTCTGTCTGTCTGTCTGTCTGTCTGTCTGTCTGTCTGTCGGGTGGCTGTCCGGCTGGTTCGCACGATAACTTTCGAAAGACGCAACCAAATGTTTTGAAATTTTGCACGAGTTATTATTTTCTCAAAACTACTTACGGTATTGCAAATGGGCTACATGGCCCCGCCCCTTCTGGTACCTCCCATACAAATACATCATTCCGCCCACTTTAGAAATCGAGTAATAATATCAATACACCCTACGGGATCGTCCCCAAATTCTGTATTTAGTAAAGCTATAACAGGATAAAGTTTTGGAAAAAATTTTGAAAGCCTAGCCACGCCCCTACTGGTACCTCCCATACAAATCTACCTTTCCGCCCACTATAGAGATGGAGAAATAATATCAATAAATTAAACGTGATCGTACCCAAATTCTATTTTGAGTAAAGCTATAACAAGATAAAGTTTTAGAGAAAAAAATTGGAAGTCTATTCACGCCCCATCTGGTACCTCCCATACACATCTGGTACCGCCCACTTTATAAATCGATTAATATTATTAAAAGACCTAACGCGATCGTGCCCAAATTCTGTATTTGGTAAAGTTTAAGCAGGATAAAGTTTTGGAGAAAAAATCTGGAAGTCTAGACACGCCCCTTCTGGTACCTCCCATACAAATGTACCACTCCGCCCACTTTAGAAATAGGGTAATAATATCAATACACTCGACACGATCGTGCCCAAATTCTGTATTTTGTTATATTATAACAGGACAAAGTTTTGGAGAAAAAATTGGAAGTCTAGACACGCCCCTTATGGTACCTCCCATACAAATGTACCTTTCCGCCCACTTTTGGGATGTAGTAATAATATCAGTACACCCAACGCAATCGTGCGCAAATTCTGTATTTAGTAAAGCTATAAAAGGATAAAGTTATGGAGAATAAATCTGGAGCCTAAACACACCCCTTCACGTACCTCCCATATAAATGTACCACTCCGCCCAATTTCGAAATCGAGTAATAATATCAATAAAATAGAAAATTATTTGTTTTACTGAGGGTAAGGGTAAATGTAAGTCGGGTTGCCCGACTGAAACTTTCTAACTGGTTTTAATTACAAATCGATTATTTTCAATAACTCAAGACTTAAACAATATCTTATATTGGGTGATGGTATTTATCAGTCAGTTTAACTGACTGAAATTTCTGTACTGGTTTTTCTTAAATTTGTAATATTTTCTGACACTTTTGACAACCTGTTAGAGTTGTGTCAATAAAGTTTAAGTACTATTTACACTGTGTCAGCCTGTTTTATCAAAAATTTTGGCAATTTTAAGGGAAATACAGACAATGATTTCAGAAGGGAAGGTGAGAAAAATGTTAGTAGCACTATTTAAGGTAATATTTGTATAAAGATAGATTTAGGCGCTATGGATATAGGACGATTTTTTTAATTTCGGTTAGTGAGACGTCGTTAGTTTGATTAGGTTAAGGTAACTTGTGGTACTAAATTGTTTTCAGAGCATACAAGGACAACGCTTTAAATGTAGTCCTTTAATTAAGCAAGCAAAGCATATTATAAGTTTTTGTCAAGTATGTAATAGCGAAGCATTGTCGGGTCCACTAGTGTATTTATATAGATAAAAAGTCTAGTCTGTCTTTATACCATCACCCTTAGGGATGAAGGTATATATCATTTGATACGAGCCAAAAGTATAACACATATAAGGAGTGACTTTAGACCCTAGGTTTCTTTGAACCAAATTCGATTCATGACTTTTTAAGTCGTTTGAGCCATGTCCGTCTGTCTGTCTGTCTGTCTGTCTGTCTGTCCGGTGGCTGTCCGGCTGGTTCGCACGATAATTTTCGAAAGACGCAACCAAATGTTTTGAAATTTTGCACGAGTTATTATTTTCTCAAAACTACTTACGGTATTGCAAATGGGCTACATGGCCCCGCCCCTTCTGGTACATCCCATACAAATACATCATTCCGCCCACTTTAGAAATCGAGTAATAATATCAATACACCCTACGGGATCGTCCCCAAATTCTGTATTTAGTAAAGCTATAACAGTATAAAGTTTTGGAAAAAATTTGGAAAGCCTAGCCACGCCCCTTCTGGTACCTCCCATACAAATCTACCTTTCCGCCCACTATAGAGATGGAGAAATAATATCAATAAATTAAACGTGATCGTACCCAAATTCTTTTTTTTGTAAAGCTATAACAGGATAAAGTTTTGGAGAAAAAAATTGGAAGTCTATTCACGCCCCTTTTGGTACCTCCCATACAAATCTACCTTTCCGCCCACTATAGAGATGGAGAAATAATATCAATGAATTAAACGTGATCGTACCCAAATTCTATTTTTAGTAAAGCTATAACAGGATAAAGTTTTGGAGAAAAAATTTGGAAGTCTAGACACGCCCCTTCTGGTACCTCCCATACAAATGTACCACTCCGCCCACTTTAGAAATAGGGTAATAATATCAATACACTCGACACGATCGTGCCCAAAATCTGTATTTTGTTATGTTATAACAGGGCAAAGTTTTGGAGAAAAAATTGGAAGTCTAGCGACGCCCCTTATGGTACCTCCCATACAAATGTACCTATCCGCCCACTTTAGGGATGTACTAATAATATCAGTACACCCAAGGCAATCGTGCCCAAATTTTGTAATTAGTAAAGCTATAACAGGATAAAGTAATGGAGAACAAATCTGGAAGCCTAACCACATCCCTTCTCATACTTCCCATACAAATGTACCACTCCGCCCACTTTAGAAATCGAGTAATAATATCAATATAATAAAAAATTATTTGTTTTACTGAGGGTAAGGGTAAATGTAGAAACGGGTATAAACCTCTCAGGTTCCTAATCCTAAGAACTTAGGTTCTATAAATCCGGATTAATACGGGGATAATCAAACACAAAAAGAGGGGGATTTCAATTCAAAACTTACATATTTATTTATAAAGTATGGTAGTGATGTAACCGGGTGGGAACTCGGGAGATGAAAAATCGACGTGATGCTGATGATGGCTCGATGATGAAAGAGGCCGAGATCGCTCGGTTGTTCTCCGACTCCTTTCCGCTTCATCCCGAGTTGCCACTTTATTATATAAAAATAGTGGTTTTTGTTCAAGCATGACTGTGCATGCATGGTACACAGCGAAAAATCATGTGATACATTATGTTTTTAACAATTCAATACATTGTGTTTTAACAATTCAATACATTGTTTTTAACAATTCAATACATTATGGTTTTGCAATTCAATAATTCAAAATTAAACATAACAATTCATTATAAATTCAATATGTATTGGTCTTAAGGACAAACAGCGTTCAACATTCTGCCCGCCTTGGCCATTTTGGCCAAATTAATTCTATTCCTCCCTCTGGTCCGCTCGGTTGATTTCATCGTGGAGGACCTTAAGAGCTCTCAAAGCTACCTCTAAAATTCGCCTGGTTCTTCTTGTTGAAGGTGGGGGTGGGGGAGAATTGCTTCTTTGGACGCGCCGATGTACTCTTCCTTCCTGTTGGTTGTGGTGATCGCGGGATCGCCTTCTTTCCCACATCACTTGTCTCCTTTGGTGAGATTCCTCCAATCGCCGTACTCGCTCTTCTCGATGCATCATTCGAATATCCTCTATCGTGTGGGTAACCTCCCTGGTAGGCATATGGAGAATTGTGTGGTGTTCTCCACCACATTGCTGGCATGCAACCTCAGAGGTACATTCGTATGAACGATGGGACCGTGCTAGGCAGTTCATACAGTATCCTAATCTTCGTACTGTCTGACGGCGGCTGCCTATGTCCATGGCCATGAAGGTCCTGCAATGTCTAAGAGGATGAAACTTAGAGCAGACGAGACACTGGTGAATATTAGGGTCTCTCGGTGGCCTGCAGAAAGAGAAGAAGATAGATTATAAACGTTGAAAAATAAAGGAACGACAATATAAATTTGTTAATGGAGATGATTGTTATGAGGTGGGATTAAGGGTTGAGAAAAAAAGGGAAGTAGAAAAGGGCTTAATAAGAAAACGTGATTATGGGGACGGGATTTGATTAGGAAGGATACATAATTTAGTTATTGGACGGGTAATTATGCCCAGACTAGTGCGAATGTCCGCTACTCTGACACGGTTGTCATGGCCTTGGAAAATCCTTCTAACTCGACCGAGCCTCCATTCGCATGGGGGGAGGGCGTCATCTTTCACAACCACTAATTGGTCCACCTTAATGTCCTCCTTGGGATGTTGCCATTTGTATCGACGATGTAATTCCTTAAGGTACTCATCTTTCCAGCGAAGAGCAAACTGATGTTGAAGACATTTCAATTTTTCCCACCTGTCGTTGTAAGAGAGCGGTTCCTGTATTTCCTCTGGAAACGATACCAGGGCTGCACCACGTAAGAAATGTCCTGGGGTTAGCGCTAACAATTCTTGTGGGTTATCAGTCATCGAAGATAAGGGACGGGAATTAAGAACTGCTTCGATCCGCACTAGAAGAGTGGAAAATTCTTCAAAGGTGTATTTATGATTTTGAGCAATTTTCTTAAGATGCGTTTTAAAAGATTTAACACCCGCTTCCCATAATCCCCCCATGTGAGGTGCATGTGGGGGTATAAATGACCACTGAAGTCCATGCGAGACGTATTTTGAAGCCAAGTCCGCTGACGCTGTCTTCAAGAAACTTTCAAATTCTTTGCGAAGAATATTTTCACCTCCAACAAAGTTCGTACCGTTATCAGACATTATCTTTTTTGGGAGCCCACGTCGTCCCACAAACCTCGCGAACGCTGCCAGAAATGAAGCGGATGATAGATCCGAACACAGCTCCAGATGGATACCTTTAGTGCTAAAGCATACAAACACGCATACATATCCCTTCTGAAAAATTGCTTGGCGAAGGTTTGATGCTTTTATTCGAAACGGGCCGGCGAAATCGAGTCCAGTGACAGTGAAAGGAAGTGAAAACCTGCTACGTTCTGACCGAAGTGCGGCCATCATCTGGGATTGAAGTTTCTGTTTATAAATAACACAGGTTTTACAACCTCGAATACATTTTTTTATTGCTGATCTTAGTCGGGAAAGATAATGCTCTTCCCGTATAGTTCGCATCATCAAGTTGATCTCGGCGTGTAGCAATAAATTGTGGATGTATAAAATGTATAACTCCGCGTAACGTGAGGTACGAGGTAATATGATAGGGTAGCGTTCGTTGTACCTAAGATTAGATTCAACAATACGTCCGTTGACACGCATAAGTCCGTTATGGTCGATAAAGGGATTTAATGGGAATAATGGACTTTTCCTATGCACCTTGTTGGACTTTACCAAACAATTGTATTCAGTAGAATAGTATCTTCTTTGAGAAAGCATTATAAGTCGTTGTTTGGCAAAGCAAAATTCTACGTGGGACAATGTTAGAGATGGGATTTCGCTGTGAGCTTTAGATATTCTATTGTAAAATCGGAAAATATATGCTATTATTCTGACGGCTTTATCCCATGTCGAATACCTGTCTAGTAAATCTTCCGTCTCCTCACGAAGGTGAAACACCTCGACTCGTCGAAGTTCGGGTGGATTGTGGTCTATTATTGGAGTTTGTGGCCAGTCTTCGGGAGGGCTGGACAGCCAGGCTGGCCCTTCCCACCAAAGCGAATTTTTGGCTAGTTCCTCTGCGGAACAGCCGCGTGACCCAATATCCGCTGGATTTTGGTTTGAGCGTACATGCCGCCAGGAACAGTTACCGACATTTCGAATTATCCTCGCTGTCCTATGTCTTCGATCCGGCTCGAAGGACCATGTAGAAACGGGTATAAACCTCTCAGGTTCCTAATCCTAAGAACTTAGGTTCTATAAATCCGGATTAATACGGGGATAATCAAACACAAAAAGAGGGGGATTTCAATTCAAAACTTACATATTTATTTATAAAGTATGGTAGTGATGTAACCGGGTGGGAACTCGGGAGATGAAAAATCGACGTGATGCTGATGATGGCTCGATGATGAAAGAGGCCGAGATCGCTCGGTTGTTCTCCGACTCCTTTCCGCTTCATCCCGAGTTGCCACTTTATTATATAAAAATAGTGGTTTTTGTTCAAGCATGACTGTGCATGCATGGTACACAGCGAAAAATCATGTGATACATTATGTTTTTAACAATTCAATACATTGTGTTTTAACAATTCAATACATTGTTTTAAACAATTCAATACATTATGGTTTTGCAATTCAATAATTCAAAATTAAACATAACAATTCATTATAAATTCAATATGTATTGGTCTTAAGGACAAACAGCGTTCAACAGTAAATGTAAGTTGGGTTGCCCGACTGAAACTTTCTAACTGGTTTTAATTACAAATCGGTTAATTTCAATATCTCAAGACTTAAACAATATCTTATATTGGGTGATGGTATTTATCAGTCAGTTCAACTGACTGAAATTTCTGTACTGGTTTTTTATACCCTTTTCCATGCGCAAGAATGGAAAAGGTTAAGTTCTTCTGCGATGATCAGTCAAAATTTACTTCCACCTCCCATACCAACTCTCCCTTTTTTGGTCGGCCGTGTGATTGCAGTCGCTGTGTAAGGGGAGTTTGAGATTTAATATGAGTAAGATCGGTCAAAAACTTATCCAACCTCTGATACAAATTGCCACTTTTTTGAGATTGTCCCTGTGATCGCAGTCGTAGTTTAAGAACTTTACTAAAATTTGGTATGCTGGATTCTTCCTCTAAATGGAGGTTAAGTTCTAAGATGCCCAGGATCGGACAAAAACTACTTCCACCTGCTATACAAGCACCCCATTTTTGCGGTGTCCGCCTGTCTGTTCCTGAAATTTCAGCCGTATTTTAAGAGCTATGAAGTTAAAATTTACAATACAAACTATGTCCTCTATGCGAGGTTATATTCTGAATTGAGTAAAATCGGACAATAACTACTCCCGCCTCCCATACAAACTCCCCCTTCTTGGGGTGTCCATCTGTACATTCCTGCAATTGCAACTGTAATTTAAGGGGTATCGAGCTGAAATCGTATACCAGATTCCAAGCTTCTATTCTCTAAGCGGAAGTTAAATTATAAAATGAGCAAATTCGGACAAATACTACTCCTACCTCTCATACAAAAATCCTCCTAGTCGGGGGGTTAACAACAAAAAAAGGATGCGGGAGGTTTAAGGTAACGTCCACCTCTTATAAACACTTCCCTTTTTTGTGCTAAAAAGTTTAATAAAATATAGTTGCAGTGCAAACAATTTTTTTTTATCGTTATTTCTGCAAATGGTGAAGGGTTTCTGAACTTCGTTATAGCCGAAGATAAAAGAATTTGTTAGCCAAAATATAGTATCTTTTTTTTGTCGCAATGTGTTATTCGAAAAATTTTAATTTTCGAGAAATTGCCTAATTTTTATAGGAGGTGATATTAGGGCCAGTACAACGTGTCCGTTTTTTATTTGACCGAACTCAGTGTACTACTTACAAAAAAGATATGTATATAGAACTCGCTGTGATATCGATCATTTGTATGAGAGGTTCCAAAAGTAGTGTGGCAAATGTTTCGGGTTTTTGAGGATTTGCCAACTATTGCAAACTATACCAACCAAATTCAAGTATCCTGTAGATTTCGGTATAAAAAATATCTATCTGGGAGATATATTTCTTTTTTGGTACCAGATTCCTATTTACAATGCCGTAAGTACAAAATCTATGCACTACCCCACACTGAAACAAAAATGTTGAGTTAACACCCCAACACATGAATCTACAATTCAATTTCTTTAAAATAAAGTCCACATGATATGAATTGTATTGCCGCATTACTATACTGCACTCTTAAAAAATCATCGTAGTAGGACATGATATGAACGGTCTGCTGGTTGTCTTTATTCTAAAGTTAAAACGTCGCTATTTTTGGTTACACATTAGCAATACATTTTTCCAGCATCTTGAGATAACTGTCAACATCTCGCTTATCATTAAAATATATCTTAACAACTTTCAGAATTTTCCTTAAAATTTTCATAATAGTCTGTTCAACTCAGTGCATGTTTTTATATAAAACCATTCTAATGAAATTTTCTTATAACCCAACTCAAACGAGCTCATTAATTTTTCACCCTATAAATAATATACAAATATCCAAGTGATCCCTTTGAACTCACAGCAGACAAATTAAAAATTCACAACAATTTCATGAAAAGTAGCTGACAAAGAAAATCACAAATTCAAAACAACTTTTCCATATTTAAATCTATGAAAACTTGAATAAAGATTGACATATTTTCTATGCAGTATTTATTAGAAAACTTCAGATGTCAAGAAGAAAGAAAAGCTTTTAGCAGCTAACACTTCCCCAAAAACGTTTAAATGTAAAGAAATACGTAATACCTGGCGTTTAATACGAGGTTATTTAAATGTCGTATTACAGAATTTGGAGAACAATTCAGATGACGTATATCTTATGACGTCACTGTGCGTTGCTCCATTATGTGTTGTTAGAGAACAATGTCTTAAGATTTTTGCTTTAATTTCATTTAATTATGTCCTTCGACCTTATGTGTTTATACCAAAATATACACACTCACTCATGCACTCACTAACTCCTTGAATACATTTACATCCTACTCATCTCTCATTTGATATTCTTTTGTTTACGGTTCGTTGCGTGTAACATTGTTTGTTAAATCTTTAATTACAATCAGTAAATGTGGGTTGTCTGCGTAACGGCCAGTACGAGTCATCCTGTACACCCAACTTCCGCCCATTCACCAGTCGAGTTGTTCAAGGATCAGGTGTCGTTATCTAACGATTACGGTTTAACTGCTGTTTGGATTGTTAAACATGTGTGAGTTATTATACATAATCAAAATGTACTAAAAGTAGTATAATTAACACAGCAATTATCTAAACGCTACGCGACAAATGTCTACATTTCTCTTTGTTTAAGGCTTAATCTACTTTATGACACTGGTTCGCTGTGTGGTTGCGGGCACATTTACACCGTTTTGATGACTGTCTCTAAATGTATGTGCGCTGGAGGGAAGGTTCTTTATTGAAACAGCCGCGATGTTGTGCCAGGTATAGGACAAGAGAGAACATGATATAAAAAAAGAAACTAAATTTATTTAAAGGTTACTATTAATGTTATGTAGCTTCTGTAATCGGCGCGTCAAGGTGGTATATAAAATTAAATAACAAGTGTTGAAAATCTAGGCATGTGTTGTTGTTGTAACAGCTTGGACTATTCAAAATTTACAAGATTTAATCCAGGGGTTCTTCACAAATGTCCAGTTCTAAAAATTGGGCTACTTCCACTGGATTGGCCCATAAATCCCATGGGCTAAGTGGAGTTGGGTGGGCTGGGCAAGTAAAAATGTAGCAGGTATCGTGGGGACCCTGGGCATACATCGGGGTCGGCACGGTTTATGCAGGATCAGTAGGCATTCAGCCCACACTGGAGCGTCATAGTTAACCATTGACCGGCCAATAGTTTTGTAGGTAGCCAACAAGGTTTCTTTGTCAACAAGGTTACAGTGGCGTGAGCTGAGGAGGTAAGCAGGCTGTCAAAGTTGACCCCCTAAATGTTTGGGTGTTTCACAGTCGCTATTTGGACGCCATCGACTACGACGCCTAAATTTATGTTTACCTTCTTTGTCCTGGTGGTAAATTGTGTAGAGATATCCTTTCACACGATCGCAAAGCTCATCAATGTTTTTACCCGTCGCCATAATAGTACAGTCGTCTGCGTATGATATCACATCTACACCTTGTGGTGGTGTGGGGAGCTTGGAGAGTTGGAAGTTAAACAAAAGGGGGGAAGACCTGTGGTTCTCCTTGTTTAACTCTACGGGGCTTTGAGTACTTGTCTCTAAACTCCACGTGCGACCGACGAGCACTTTGATAGTTCGCACTCCATCTCTTTAAAATATTTGGCAAGGTGGACAGCAGGATGAAATGCAGGAGTGTGGTCTGGCTGACTGTGTCGAAGGCCTTCGACAGGTCCAGTGCCACTAGGAGTGTCCTTTTACAAGGCCTCTGCTGATTCAAGTCCTGTGAGATCTTAGTGGTTATGGCTGTTAATGCAGTGGTGGTGCTATGAATTTTGCGGAATCTATGCTGGTGGTGAGCTGTTGTTAGGTGGTTAGACAGCTGAGGGAGGAGGAGTGCCTCTAGAGTCTTCGCGACTGGTGACAGGAGGGAAATCGGCCTGTAGGATCCCTCTTCGCGTCCTTCCCTGGCTTGAGTACCGGCATGACTCTAGCCTTTCTTCAGACATCGGGTCTCATTGACAGGTTAAAAACCATTGCCAGATACTCAACTCCCCGCTCGTCAAGGTGTTTTAGCATCAGCATGGTTATGCCGTCGGGTTTAATCGCCTTGGATGGTTTGGCTGCATTGATGACCTCTGAGACATCAGACGGGGTGTATGGATGTGGTATGTTCGAGACTGGAAGGTTGTGAAGTTTGCGAACAACACTTCGTTTTACCTTATCTCTCTCTCTCTCTCTCTGGGTGCCCAATAAACTGCCGGCCAAATGCACGCGAGCACTTTACAGGGTCGGAAATGGTGGTGTCGGCAAACTTAGTCGAGACCCTGTCATCCTTCTTCGTTGGGTTGGAGAGAGATCGAACTGTGGTCCACAACTTACCCACTCTTGAGCTCAGGTTGCAGTATTACAAGTGATGTATCCATTTTTCCCGCTTGTTCTCATTTACCAACCTGCTGATATCAAGGTTTAGCTCGACGATATGTAGGTCGTCAGGGTGGGCACTTCGTATGTCATCGCGCTCATCCGCTAACCTCGATGCCTCTGCTGGGAAGTGTGGCTGCACTAAAGGTATAAATCGGGCTGCTGCTGCAATGCCAGTATGGCGGAATTTGCTCTCAGATTGGTAAACGTTGGTTGGAGCTGGGAGATCACTGAAAATGCGATCGGTGAATTCTCTAAAGCCGTGCCAGTCTGCCGCCTCTCTGGTCATCTCCTAAGCAAGAGTGCCGGAGCTGATGGTGTGCGTTAAAGTCCCCAAGGACCAGACGCATATCACCATCTAGAAGGGTCCTGATATCGGGACAGTAGCCTGATGGACAACTGGCTACTGGCGAAATATAGACATTATAGAGCTCTAGATCGGTTCCCCCAATCTGACTGCAATACCTTGAACTTCGAGAGATCGGGGGAAGGAGCTCTATACAGCACAGTGTTGTGTATGATGAATGCGATGCCCCCGCTATTGCTTCTGGTGCGGTCTTTTCGGAAAACGTTGTATCCATTACAACTGCGCAGACTGCAATTTCTCGTTAGTTTTGTCTCCTGGACCGCAGCGACTACGACGTTGTTTTGCTGCATAAATCTGGTTATCTTGGGTAATTTATTCTGGAGGCCATTGCAGTTAAACAGCAATATAGATATCACCCCAGGTCTCTGGAATGCAATCCATGGTGGTGATGTTGTATCTGCTGTTGATGTTGTGGTTGCTGCGGTTGTTGAGATTGCGGTGGTGTGGCATATGATGACGATGAAGAAGTTGACGATGCCGTTGAATTTCGTCTCTGTAGTTTGCACCATGAGCGACAAAAGTCTCCGTCCACTCCCGATGATGGTTGAGCCCAGAGCAGCTCCTGAGGTGACACCAGCTCAAACAAGCGTTCCACCTTAATTGGATGAAAATATGGTGCAACCGATTCTGACAAACTGTGCAAAATTATGGTCCGGGATTAATTTCGATTCCGGCACGGACCAAAAGGATACGGGGCAGCAAAACCGGTAGGTTTTGCTCCATTGGTAAAAATTGTAAAATTTGTATAGTTGTTGCTGTGGTTGACAGCCCTTGGCCGAATATTTCGGGTCGTGCCGGTACATAGAACCGGCTGCCGGGGGAATGTGAAATGAAATGAATGGGAAATTTATCAGTTCTCGAAAGATTTAAGTCGGTCCACCTGTATATATACTCAGAAGTCTGTTCCACATTGTAACTCATAACGTAGTTGTTTTCAGAAAATTGTTCTATTCGTTTATGAAAACCCCTATCCGTACGTTATTGGATTCATATTATTTTTGTCGAAAGATAGGTCAATTGAACAAAAAATGGATTATCTTAAAACACAAAATTGTAAATGACGATCATTTATTATCCGCCACCAACTAACAATACATTAAAATACAATCTTCACGTAAATATGTATAAATTTATCATATTGAATACGCAAAAAAAAATCCCATAAGGGTACAAAAAAATCAAACAAATAAATAATTAATATGTTGTACCACATAGTTTGTAAACTAACCAAACAAAGAAAAGATTGCAGATTTATTGAGTATATACTATGTATTTGGTTTAATGTTTTTCATTTATACTAAATACTATTTTAATACATTATATGTAAAATACTTTATATGTATCGACGCAATTGTTTATAGGTCAGATAAATAAATATCATATGATGACTGGATACATTTTTTCTTGCACTGATGAAATAGCTTTAATGGAATAGTTTTTCTTTTAGCTCAGTATTTGCAATGATGAGTGCAAATAACAAGCATTTTTAAATTACTTCTGGTTGATTTGAGAATACATGTACTACAATATTTGACAGTTAAAGTAGAAAAACTGAAAGTTTGAAATTTTTTTATGACATACATAGCTATAGCAGCTATATTATATGTTGCAAAGCGCAACACCAAAATTAACAATTATTAAAATATTATATAAGTTTCCTAACAGAAACATCACCTCAGCGTATAAATTTGCATATTTAACCACCATCATAAAAACTTCCCCTTTTCGGGATGCAAGTCCGTCTATCTCTGAAAGTCATAACTTTAAAACAGATGTAAGCTTATGAAAATCGGTTTACAAAGAGAAGACTTGTGAATTTTGGAACTTGTAATTTTAGTCATTTCACTTAATTCGCTCTAAAAACATTACTTAACGAAGTGACCGAGAAAAACTAAAATTATCGCTGTACTCTATGGACTCCAGTCTAACAGAAATGCTACATGTGAACCCCTGTATATTTTTGTCCTTTACATTTGTATCACTATGTAGTTAGTCACAACAACCTTAGATAACACCACTTTCACCTGTCCCCATCCAAAGCAGTTTTATGAAGTTTTTTTTTCGAGCTGGATCTTTTCATCCATTAGTACAACGTGTTCAAGCCAAAGCATTCTGTCTATTTGAACGCACGTGACTACGTCGATGTCGTTATACATATCATGGCTCATTCGACAACGGTACTTGTCGTTAGCGACGATGGGTTCAAATATTTTGCGAAGTATTTTCTCTTGGGGACTCCCAGAATAGATTCATCCGGTTGTGTTATTACCCAGGATTCTGCTTTGTAGAGCGAGACACGAAGGATCAGTGTCTGATACAGTTGGATCTTTTTTCGTGGAGAGAGGGCTTTGTCATTCAATTGCTTGCTAAGCGCGTAATAGCAGCGTACATTGGTAGAATTTGACCTTAATATGAAGGAGACCTCCAATGTGAATAAAACTTGATAGTATAGGGGTTTTGTGGTCGCTGATTTCGATTCCGGATTCAAATTATGAAAAAACAAATGGCGGACATATTTTTTAAAATATTCTTGAATTTAAGTGATATCGTGTCTAAGGGGGTTTTGTAGTCGCAGATTCCGAATCCGGAGTCAAATATCAACTGATAGTGTGTCTCTTTCAGTCCTCAAGATATGCCTCTCAGATGTGCAGTGGCCTTTCGCATCGCCAGATCGAGCACACAATTGAATAATAAGGGGGATAGCACACATAACTGCATGACCAGCACTAATGGGTATTTGTCCGCTTAATAGGTCATTGTAAAATACGCGACAGGAAGCGTTTAGTCCTTTAGTGAGGTCAATCAGATTTTTGGGGACACCTTTGCAATCAAGAGCACTTCATACCACGTCATGGTTGAGGGTGTCGAACGCTTTTTCAAAGTCTATAATGGCCAAGTAAAGAGAAAACTCCATTCAACAGATTGCTCAATTTTTATTCTCACATGGTCAGTACAAGATTTATTCGGTCGAAAGCCAGGTTGTTCCCTCCGTAGCACAGTTCACCATTTGCCTGATCTAGCGTAACGAAATTAATAACATAAAAAATAATAAAATTTTCGTCAATAGCAAATTTTTTCTAGAATAATATAAAAAAGGAACCAAATGAAAAAAAAATGTTCACCTTACTAAAAAAAGGTTACAATTGCAGACCGACATGATGCCTACAAATTGCAACATATTGAGCAAAAGCAACTGAAAGCAGCAAATGCACAAAAGCATAAAATAACTCTACTCTACAGAAGTTCAAATTCGGTCACAACAAAAGTGTTGATTTCTACCACAATTTTCTAGCACTTCATATATTGCACAGGTCACGATACATACCTTTATCTTTAAAAAAAATCCACAAAATGTTTAGCAATATGAGTTTTCCCAATTTTTCAGCACAATCTGCACACTTGTAAAGACGCGCTAAACCGTTTTTGTTGCAGCTGTTTTGACATTTGTTATATTTGAAAGCCGACAGTTAATCAATTATAGCAAATTTGTAAATTTGGAAGTTATCGATTTGCTAAATGAACAGTTAGTTATCGTAGGGAAATCAAATTTCGAAAATTTTAATTTTGTAACGCTAGATCAGGGAAACGGACCACTGTGCGTAGGTCTGATTCAGTGTATTCAGCTATTCTTTAGTACAGAATGTGAGCAATAACTTTGTTTGCCATATTGATGATCGTTATTCCTCGGTTCAGTTAGGTCTCCTTTTTTTTGGATGTTCACAATCATTCCCTCGGCTAATTCCGGTGGCAAAATTTTACTTTGCCAGAATAGGCTTGATGGATTGAGAGTCAGCTAGGAGCAGTTCTGGGGAGATGTTGTCAAGCGCCGGCGTTTGGGCGTCCTAATTGCCGCACATACATTAGATGTATCCAGACCCCTTATGGGGATGTTAGTGTTTGTAGTATGGGCAGCGCATGTATACAGACTTTGTTCAATGCGATTATTCAAACTCACATGGATCGGTAAAATTCTGTCCATAGTGGGAGTTGTTCTTCTTTTGAAGTCACGTGTTCGCCTTTGTCATTCTTTTGGGGTTTTCCGCTTCATTTTTTTTTAAGCAGTTTTTTTTCTGCGCGGTTAAGATCCCTGCTTATGTATGTTTCTGCAGTTGCCTGAGGTGATGTACAGTAAAGCCTTATGGCTTATATCCCAATGTAAGATAGGGCCATATGGCTTTTGATTTCTTGATTTCCAGGCTAACATAATTATTTTTGTTTATGGCGGACCAAAGGTAGACAAAATCATCAATCCAAAACGAGTAGACTTTCTGTTCTTTGAAACAAATAAATTGGGTTTGGCCTTATTTATCACCTGATTCGCTTCTTTCGACTGCTTCTTAATGCTCGAAAAGGCCACAGTAATATCCCGCAGTTTTCAGCCAATGATATCTTAATCATTGGCACACGCGAGTAGCAGTATTTGTTACATCGGAAATATTCTTTCGAGTTCTAGTTACAAAACCTTCTTAAACTGACTTTAGAAATCGTTGGGAAACAAAAGTTCCTATGTAAGTGAAAACAGAGGCATTATACGTACAAAATCAGTCAGAAGCTCTCGCACATGTCATTGATAAAACACTTTTTCATTCAATAGTTATTTGTTTCAATTTTCTCATCATCATATCCACGTAATCCACTGCAAACAATCAACCTAACTAACACAATATCACTCCTCATATGTCCCATATGAAATATGCATTAAAATCATATTAAAACTTTAATACTCTCTCACTCTTTAGTTGTCAGACTCATACCTTTTAATTATGCAACTGTTTTAATTAGACTAAATACTCTCTGATATACTCTCATACTTATATTAGTGTTTTTAGATTTAAATAATTAATTTAATTATGTGAGTACGTGTGTGTTTATATTTATATAAACAATTACAACATTGGCTTAAATGTTTGTTTAAAATTAAATGATGTAAAAAAATTGTTCAGCTGATGACGGAGTTTTACTAAAAAAAAAAAAATTTATAGAAAAACATCATAAAGCAATTGATATTATTTAAATATTAATAATGAAAAAATAACTAGAATACACTTTGTGTTTTGTAACACGGGGAATACTATTAAACGATTGTGAATTAGTTAATCACATCGATAAGAGTATTAAGCGGGTTAAATTACCCCATCGGGAATGGCTACAGTCACGTTCTGGATCCTAATTAGTTTAATAGGGCTTTAAAATGAAATGTGCCAGAGCTAGTAATGAGAATTTAATTGAATAGCAATATTTAGGTGTAATGTATACTAATAACTAGCAAATTTTGTTGTGGTTTAGAGTTTACTAGTGGACCCGGCAATGCTTCGCAATTGCATATTAACTTGTAATATATTTCAAATTTAGGTCTACAAAGTACTATGAAAACGGAACTTAAGCTCGACAATAATATGTTGAGCTTATCTATATATATAAAAATGGTGGCAAAAATGTATAGAATTCATCAATTGAGAGCGGCTGGACCGATTTTGCTGAAATTTTTCAGTTGTTCGTAATTGCCAGGAGAAGGTTTATGTGAAAGAAAATTTTGGGAAAATGCTCCGGAAAAGTCGGGAAATTGGAAAAATCGAAAATTGTTTTTTTGTATGGAATTTTGTTTGCAATTGTTACAAATGGCTTTTCGTATGAAAAAAAAGACAAATTTTATTGGAAAATTCGGAAAATTCCGGAAAAATTTTGCATTTTTTTTTTAACGAAATTTTTCATATTATCGTATGATTTTATAATTTTGAACGATGTAACAGTGCAAAAGTTCGGATAAAAATTTTCGGTGGAAAACTCGGAAAATTTAGGAAAAACTCGAAAAATTTGCATTTTTTCGGAAACATTTTGAACAGAAAATTGAATTTTTGTATTACATTTTGTATGTAATTGTTCCGTTGTGGCTTTTCGGTTGGAAAAATAGAAAATTTTGGTTTAAAAATTATGGAAAAATTCCAAAAATTTTAATTTTTTTCGACGAAATTTTACATTTTATTGTATGTTTTGATAATTTTGAATGATGTAAATGTGAAAAATTTCGGATAATCATTCCGAAATAACTTTTCGAATGGAAAAATAGAAAAATTCTTGGTGGAAAACTCGGAAAATTCCAGAAATATTTGATTTCTTCGACGAAATTGTTCTTTGTATCGCTTGATTTGATGATTTTAGACGTCGTTAAGATGGAAAATTCGTTATGATGCTTGAAAATTTCGCAATATTGTGAAATTTATTATGTTAAAAGATAAAACAGTATGGTCGAACAATTTCAAAATCTTCTGCATAAGCAGAATGCATTGGTCCGATTGTTCAAAACCCCATTGAATACAATGCATTATGACGTCCACAAAATCATTATCAGAGTAGACAAAAGACCCTCTGGATCCCACTATAAATGAAGTCGCAGTGCTGATTGTTGGGGAGTATGTGGAATCACGCGATATTGTTCTCAAGCTTCGGGATGGTGGACAAGTTACGCACGTGTACGAGACTCATCAGTCATATGATTCACTTCAATACCCGTTGATGTTTTGTGGTAGAAAGGATGGCTATCACCTCAATTTAAAGATGGTCAATAGAACGAAAGGTTTGTTTACAGGTCATCAGTTCTTTATCATTATCCCTTTAAGTTCGAATTCGTATTTCAGGAGAAGAAACAAATAAAATGTTTAGCTTACAAGATGTTGACAATCATCTGTTAAGATATCGCCGTTTATTTCAACAGTACCGCGTTGACATAAACGTCAAGGTCGAAACGGAGCGTCTCAATTTTATCAGTTTCAATCAGTCGCCACACTTCGAGAATCTCGCCAACAACTTTTTCTGCTCCAGCTAATCAAATTCGTACATTGTTTGCGATCATCATAGCCACGTTGCATCTGCCGAACCCGAGCGCATTGTGGACAAATAAAAGGATGAGATGGTTGACGACATTTGCACAGAGTTCGCACGACAACATCCAATTCCGATCTTGAAATTATCTTCTGATCAAAGACATGTGCGTGCTAATGTGCGGCAGTCTACTGTCGAAATTGGGAATACCATTTACCATTTACTTTCTCGATGATCCCGGTGGAACAAGCAAGACATTCGAAATTTCTTTGATTCTAGCAACAATTCGGTCAAGATCGCAATTGAGTTAGCTGTTGCATCCTCTGGTATTGCTTCCATATTGTAGAAAGGCGGTTGAACTGTACATTAGAGTGGGTCGGTCCCAGTATTAACAAAAATAGTTGCACTTGTCAGTCCCTTAATTTGAAGATTATGCAACAACGATTCTGGCACACAAGAAAAAAAATTTTTACGTGCACCCTAAAAACGGCCCATTTAGTTTTTTCTGTGCTGTGACGTCATTTAAAGTCCGATCGAGAAAAAAAAGTACACTGTTGTTGTTGGTTTTACAAAGGCTACATTTCCTCCATATGTCATTTTTGACTCCGACGTCAAATTTGACAAGTGACTGATTCTATATCGATTTCTACCCCTTTTTTCCGGAGATTTTTCATAACGCACGTAAAGATCTTAAAAAATTGTGAATATATTGCTTTTGGATTACCCACTTTTATCCATAAACAAAAAAGTTACAAACGTTTTTAAAATGTACAAATGTGCTTAGAAGTCATATTAAATAAATTAATTCATCATATTAATTTGTTTAAATAACTAAAGTTTATTATAAACCGTGTAAAAATAAATAATTTTATCATAAAAATTCCACAATTAAATATATTAAGATGTTTAAGAATATTAGAAAGACATGTTAATTTCGACCGCCAATACACAATAGGGTGGCTCGAATTCCATCAAGTTATTCAGATCAAATTTTAGTAGTGCGAAAAACTTACTATGGATAATACAAGTATTTTGGTAAAAAAATTGAAATCGTGTACTGTGTACTGTGTACTGTTTTTCTCGATCGGACTTCAAATGACGTCACAGCACAGAAAAAACTAAATGGACCGTTTTTAGGGTGCGCGTAAAAAATTGTTTTCTTGTGTCCCAGAATCGTTGTTGCCTAATCTTCCAATTTAGGGACTGACAAGTGCAACTTTTTTTTTTCGACCCTATCTACTGTACATTCCGCTTTCTTCTCACGGTTGACAAGCCAACGTGTAGCGAAATTGTTGCGAGAATGCTAAATCATTATTTGGAATGAATGCACGATGGCGCATAAACGAGCTTTGGAGACAGATGGCCGAAGGAAGAATAAATTTCGAGATGATTTAACGAGAATGAGGCGACCAACTATTCGACAGAATTTCAACACCCCATTCGATTGGTATTTGCGATAACAATCAATATATCGTAAGGCCAATAGTTGGAAATTTGTGGAATCAACCTCGAATTTCCCTGCTTGTCTGTCGGAAACAAATCACAAAACATTGTATATCAGATCGCTCTTCACAGATCTCGATTACATTCAAGTACATCAGATTAAAACTTGAACTATCTGTGTTTCACTATTATTTGAAGGCGTTACCTTAGGAGCGGGACGAAGTTTGCCGGGTCCAAAGTTGTATGGCAAAACAACGTTTGCCGGGTCAGCTAGTTAACTTATATAACTAATTTGAAGTAACTTCTTAACATGGAAGTTAACCAATTACGTTTTATTGTTGTAAATGCTACTAAAAAGTTCACCAGCAAAGTCATATCTATAGTGCCGACATGTAGATTAAGTTTTTTCTGTATGTAGGACGAAAAACCACTTCTTCTACAAATCGGAAACAGACATTCCGCCAAGGATCAAAATTTAATTTTTATTTTGATCTGTAGTAGCGGATACTAACTATCTCTTTAGGCATAAAAAACACTTTTGTTATGCCTTTTCCGCCTACAGTATCGAAATGTACGATGAATTCTTAGAAAATTTCACTTAGAAACTATATGTCTACAATCAATTCCTAGCTCGCGTTGAGAAGCATGAAGATTTCAAGTTGAGATATATTTTTAGCAATTTTTCAGTTACATCAGACCTACCATTCCGATGTTTGGAGATCAAGATGAAGAGAAAAGTATATTTATATATTTTTATATATAGTATATTTTTAATATTTTTATTTGGATCTCGCCCAATATTCTGAAAAATGAAAACTTAATATCCGTATGCCAACTCTCAGAGGCCATAACTTTTTAAACAATACATAGATTTGCTTCTTTAATACCTCATTTAGTTCGCTGGGAAGTTAGTTTTACGCAGAAGGTCTCAAAAAATATATATCTGAAGTTTTCGGTTTGTGCACATTTAAAAACCAAAAAAATTTCTATCTGAAATCTTCATGCTGCCCAACGCGAGCTAGGAATTGATTTTAGACACAAAGTTTTTGGTGAAATTTTTTTACAATTCATCATAGATTCCGATTTTGGATAACAAAATTGGCCCTCCTTCCTGTTCATATCTCTAGCCGAACAGCAATATACTGTGGAATTTTGACATTTATTACTGTTTGTTTTAAAAGGGGTGTGGAACAGCCCACTTCCTCCCTTACTGTAGTTCATACTTCAACAACAACATATGTTACAAATCACATCTTCATATATTTGATAGTTAATAAGATATAGCCTTTTTTACTTTAAAGTTGTATGGGCGGTGCCACGCCCCTTTATCCAATCACAACTAAGTACAGCCAGTGACTAACAACAGGTCAACAGTACCAATTGGTAAGATTATCTTATAAATCAGTCTATAAGAAAAGCCGTCGGAGCGATTTTTTAAAAGAGGGCGTGGCACCGCCCACTTGCACCCTGTCTGCAATTCTAACTGTACGAACAACATATATACCAAATCTCATCTTTATACCTCTGATAGTTCATGAGATATAGGAGATGAGAGTCTATTATAAAAGCCGTTAGAGTGATTTTTTAAAAGATGGCGTGGCACTGCCCACTTGCACCCTGGCTGTAATTCTAATTGTACGAACAACATGTATACAAAATCTCATCTTCATACCTCTGATAGTTCATGAGATATAGCCCTTTTGATGTTCAAGTTGTATGGGCGGTGCCACGCCCCTTTTGTCCAATCGCAACCAAATATAGCCAGGGACTATCAACAGGTCAGCAGTACCACTTGGTAAAATTTTCATATCAATCGGTCTATTGGAAAAGCCGTCTGAGCGCTTTTTGCAAAAGGGGGCGTGGCGCCGCCCACTTTCTGAAAAAAATAAAGCTTTCAAACCATCCGGAAGCTATAGCGAACAAAACAAAAAAATTTGAAAATCGTTCCAGCCGTTTTTGAGTGTTAGCGAGCCAACTGCATAGCAATTCATTTATCTATTATATAAAAATAAGTCGGGTTTTCCTTCCTGACGCTATAACTCCAGAACGCACGAACCGATTTCCACGGTTTTGCATTCGTTGGAAAGGTCTCGGGCTCCGTGAGGCTTAAAATGTTTTATTTTTTCAAAAAGTGGGCGTCGCCACGCCCCTTTTTTCAAATATCGCTCTGACGGTTTTTCTAATAGACCGATTGATACAAAAATTTTACCATGAGGTACTGTTGACCTGTAGATAGTTCCTGACTACATTTTGTTGTAATTGGATAAAGGCGTGTGGCACCGCCCATACAACTTGAAAATTTAAAAGGCTATATTTCATGAACTATCAGAGGTATGAAGTAGAGATTTGGTATATATGTTGTTTGAGCAGTATTAATTACAGCCAGGATGAAAGTGGGCGGTGCCACGCCCCCTTTTCAAAAATCGCTCTAATGGTTTTTCTAATAGATCGATTGATACAAAAATTTTACCATGAGGTACTGTTGACCTGTAGATAGTCTCAGGCTATATTTGGTTGTGATTGGATAAAGGGGCGTGGCACAGCCCATACAACTTTAAAATTAAAATGGCTATATTTCATAAACTATCAGAGGTATGAAGATGAGATTTGGTATATATGTTGTTGGAGCAGCCATAATTACATCCAGGGAGGAAGTGGGCGGTGCCACACCCTCTTTTCAAAAATCGCTCTAACGGCTTTTCTAATAGATCGATTGATACGAAAAATTTACCAAGTGGTACTGTTGACCTGTTGATAGTCGGTGGCTGTATTTGGTTGTGATTGGATAAAGGGGCGTGGCACCGCCCATTCAACTTGAAAATTAAAAGGGCTGTAACTCATGAACTATCAGAGGTATGAAGATGAGATTTGTTACATATGTTGTTGTTGCAGTATGAATTACAGTAAGGGTGGAAATGGGCTGTTCCACACCCTTTTTAAAACAAACGGTTAAAACTGTCAAAATTCCACAGTATATTGCTGTTCGCCTAGAGATATGAACAGTAAGGTGGGCCAATTTTTTAATTCACAAAAATCGTAACCAAAACCGGAATCAACGTTGAATTGTTAAAAAATTTTACCAATAAATTTTGTGTCTAAAATCAATTCCTAGCTCGCGCTAGGAAGCACGATGATTTGTGATTAAGATTTTTTTTGTTTTTAAATGAGCACAAATCGAAAAATTCGGATATGTATTTTTTGAGACCTTTTGCGTAAAACTGACTTCCCAACAAACTAAATGATTTATTACAGAAGCAAATCTATGTATTGGTTAAAAAGTAATGGCCACTGAGAGTTGGCATACAGAAATTAAGTTCTAAAAAATCATTTTTCAGAATATTAGGCGGGACTCCAGACAATGTCAAAAGTATACCATTCTCTTCGTCTTGGTCACCAAACATGGGAATGGTAGGTACAAATTAGAGCCGGCCCATAGGTCTGAAGTTTTCGATAGTTACTCATTGCTAAAAAAATATCTCTGCCTGAAATCTTCATGCTTCTCAGCGCGAACTAGGAATTGATTTTTTAGACTTATAGTTTCTTAGTGAAATTATCTAGGAATTATCGATTACCACGCAATTCAATATTTGGCTTTTAAACTGTATCAAATAATGGTCTGTACACCAGGCAGTTGAGGACACAAAGTAGCTGCGCAGACTAAAACAGTGATTTGTTTTTAATTTACTTTACATTTATGCATTTTTCAATTACTTTTCAGGAGAGCGAATCGGTAATAAATCCTATAGATAGAAAAATTAAGCAATATTCATTGTAGTTATCCTGAAAAAAAACTTTTGTTTGATTGGGGCACAATTTAAATTTGTATAGTATGTTAGGGGTAACATTAGCAACCTTTTGTAAATAACCTCTGTATGGGGTTTTTATGGCTAAAGGCATGATGCTTCAAACGAAATTTTTAGTGGCGTTCAGTAGGCGAAGAGGGCATGACAAAAGTGTTTTTTACGCCCAAAGAGATAGTTAGTAATCAGACGCCACTACAGATACAATTAAAAATTTAATTTTGATCTTAACGGAATGCCTGTTTCCGATGTGTGAAAGATATGACTTTGATGATGAACTTTTTACTATCGTTATAGAGCCTATGATATTGAGAATTTAAAACAATAAAACTTAATTGGTTAACTTCCATGTTAAGGAGTCACTTGAAATTAGTTACAGAAGTTAATAAACTCAACATATTATTAACGAGCTTAAGTACCGTTTTAAAAGTACTTTGTAGACCTAAATGTGAACAAGTTATTATGCAATAGCGAAACATTGCCGGGCCCACTAGTATATATATAGATTTTACATAGATTTTATAGATTTTTTTATGAAAGTCGTCCGTACATATATGCCACCTACATATACAGTTCTAGCGCTAATTACACAATTATGACCTTTTAACCTCTAACCACCAATAATATACTTGCCTATCATTGACTCTTGGATAACACTAACCAACCCAACAACAATACCGACGACCGCCTCAAAAGACGTGTTCGGCAATGCACGCGACTGCCACACACGACACATTCGGCAATCGTCACGAACGGCAAATGAGCGCGCCCACCAACCTCAAACCAAACGCATTCAAGAAACGACATCACAAAAGAAAGTATTCATCGATGCAGTGTAATGCACTATAATTCTCATTACATCGAGAGCTCCACATATTTAAATGATCGAAAATTGCTTGGTAAATTCTTAGGTTACTACCGCAGCGAAGTTTATTGCACAGTACCCGATCTCCCTTTCTCTCATCAGGGCAATATTTTATCGAAGGAAATATTATTTTATTTAATCGGACTTCAGTCTGTTAAAACGGACTTCGGTACGTTGAATCGGACTTCGTTCTGCTGAATCAGAAATCAGCCTGTTAAATCAGACTTCGGTCTGTTGAATCGGACTTTGGTCTGTTGAATCGGAATTTGGTCTGTTAAATCGGACCAAACCAACCCGATTAATGACGAAAGCCGAATTATCGATGCAACCACGAGTTGCAAAAGTCGATTTATGGAAGAACACTAATAACCCCCAATTTACAATATACTCTCACCGACAAACCCGAATCATCAAGACGCAGTATTTCTGATATAAACCAGAATCATCAATAAAACCCAAATCACCAATACCTGAATTGTTGACATTAACCGGAAACTTAAAACTTAACTTAATTTCCCTTTGCACCCCATGAATGAGGTATGGGATAGCTTCTCGCGTTGTTGTGAATTAACACGCTTTCTATTTTTAGATTCACAACTAACGGCACCTACTTATTTATCGACGAATGCGAACGTCACTGTTTTGAGAAGCTCTTACTAGACACGACGATTGAATCGACGCTTAATACTGCGAAGTTGCTGTCAAACAACATTCGAGGGGAGCCGACAATGAAAGAAAATTTTATTTATTTTTTTCCTTTAAGATGACTGGAGCCAGGTTTGAACCTGCGATCTCCCGCATGGTAGTCGCGTGTTCTAACCACTATGCCACGGCCGGTCCCGGTTAACCGGAACTACTGACAAATCCGAGTCATCAATCATTACTTGCTGATATCAACCTGAAACCTCGAAATAACAAGAATCCCCAAGCTGACCACATACTGCTGATATTAATCGTAACCACCAGCGAACCCAAATCATCAGTACGCCGCCGAGTTGCTGGTAGGAGCCTGAATTATCGGAAGTACCCAAATTACCACGTTTCACCATCAATAACAATACTGTTTTTTCGTCCTAGTCAGGGAAAATCTACTGAGTTCTTATTCCGTAAGGTTTTGTGGTCGCCATAAGGACCCTGGCGATGACTGGACTTACCTTAGCCTACAAGAAAACCACGTTAAAATATCAGAAAGCACAAAGTGTCTGATGATGAACTTGTCACATCATTGTAAGTGACTATGTATTGACCATTAACATCATCGAGAAACTTTCGGATAGTCCAGCTAATTTGTTGTGTACGCTACAATACACTTTAAAACAAAACTTGTTGTAACTCAGAGACGGAGCAGTCTATTAAACATTCTAATATCTTGTATGATCAATGTGCTGTGTAAGTAATTTTATTGAAATCAGTAAACATAAGTAAACTTTTTTGAATTTTCAAGTCAACATATGACTAAGTAGCACTGTTTAAAGATTCTTCAGTTGAATGGATTTTCCATTTAAACATTTTTATTTTTACATTAAATAACACAATTACTACAAAATTAGTTGTTATCTTTGAGTATCACAATCACCTAAAGAGAGCCTTTTACATATTTCCAAAAAAACTCTTCCAAAATTGTAAGGTATCATTTTTCAAATGAAATTTTTAATCATTACATTGATATATTTTTTGAGGTATTCATGTTTAAAAAACTCACGCACATAAGAAGAAAAATTTGCTTTCCACCATCGATACATGTATTGATATGAATATGCTGTGTAAATTAAAATAAATAAATACAAGGAAAAAAAAAATTATTAATATTACTCAGACGCACATGCGAACGCATTCATTGTGGCTTAAATGACGACATGGATTATAGGAAATCAGTATTGAGACAAATAAACTTATACATTGGAAAACGCGCACACAGCACGCACAACATGTGCACACACACACCTACTATATGGAGTAATTAGTAAATGTAGGTCAATAGTGAAAATGGAAACAGAAGTACAGAACAAATAATTTGTACAGCTATTAGATTCGTTCGCTTCGTTCGAATCCTTCGTTCCGGTTAATAACTGTGTAAATCAATATGTTTGTGGAGCATTTCCCATCACTTAGCCTACTTAAACCATGAAGTTGTAACGGAAAAAGATGAGCAAATAAACGTTAAAGTTGAACAACAACAACAGCATAAAACACATGCTAACGTTATTAACTGGCTTGGAAGGAAAAATAAGGACATCAGCTGGGAAAAAAATTATTGTAGTGGCAAGAAAAAAAACTGTGATTGTTGTCACAATGGGAATTGCGTAAATTGCCCTTTTTTCTGCTATGTTCAATTGCTGTTTGCGCTTCTTCTCTATATCCATTAAGTTTTTAAGTGGCGAGAGATACTTTAAAGGAGATATTTTTTAAAATATTTTTTTTTAAAATAAATTCTATAACTGTCTGCTGCACTATACGTTTGAAAACTAACGAAATAGGAAAATTTTTTGAAAAAAACTTGTGTTAAGTGTTTATAATTGCGATAGAAATTGTTAATTGATCTAAGAATGCTAAGTGCAAAATGTACCACATCAAAAGCTATAGTTATTTACTAGTTTTTTGTTTGAAATTTTTGCTGTACTTAGTTTAAAATGTTTTGTTTTCACAAATCTTATGCACTGTCAATACACGTCATACATTAAGGTTAAGACTGAAAGGAAAGTGTAATGCAGCTGTAACACAATTTTATAGTACTTCATTTATGATGAATTTTATAGTACTGCTAATACAAATTTACAATCGAACATATTTTTCACACCACTTCCAATGATCTTGTATCCCTAATTATATCGTTACGACTGTGCGATTGCTTCACCCACATACTCCATGCTAAGCCAATGCACCACATGATAGATTCAATTTCCTGTCTGCCTTGCTTCATGTCAATCACTCTTAAAAAATACATCAACCAATACATGAGAAATTTTTATTTCGCCCTCTTATACATTTATCGCAGTTTGCAAATACGAAAACAGAAACAATGACACACACACACACACACATACACACAAGTATTATGTATAGACATCGCCACATATGTGGTAGTGTATAGATATACATATTCCAATACATGCGCATACATACGTAATTTGGTTTGTGACGCGTACTTACGAGCATGTAGTGGTAGATATCTGACAATATCAGTTTGTAACACAAAAATATAAAAAGTGTAAACACAAATTGGTTATTTGGCACGTGTACAATCTCGGCGCATGCATATGGCTGTGGGTGTGTGAGTGTGTGTGTGTATGAGTGATTGAACCAGGATTTGCGTGATTGTTTTGTGTTATTTTTTTTCATTCATATATTGTATATGCGTGTGATTTGACCGAATTGTACGCTATGCCACAATACACATTTGGAACAATGGAAGACGGTAGCGAAATAACACATACAAACACACATATATGTAAGCGGTGTATGTTACAATGATGGTTCAGGAGGTAAGTATGATCAAGGCGTTACATGCAAATGTAGGGCATCTTTATATTATAAGGAGGACGAATATTTTTCTGGTATCGTAGTAAGCCATATATAATTGATCTAGGTGATACAAGCATGATATACCGCTTATCAGCTGGTATCAGCGACAAATCAAACTCGTTGCTTGTGCAGATTAACGCTCTGCGCAACTGGTAAAGGTTGGTACAGAATCGCTCGAAGAGGTTTGGCCTGATGCGACATTTGAAGCAATACATCTTGCTGATGTTTCGCAGAGGCCGCGGTCTTTTTGTCAAGATACCCGCTGAACCCTCCGACCCTATAGAAATATTGGCAATTATTCAATACAGTAACCCTTAACTACCCACACGGGACTGAAAAGTAGTTAAGGTTTCTGAAGCGGTGGAAGACTCCAGGAAGGCTACTGTAATATTTAATCGTGACTCACGTTTGCCACTTAGCGAGAGACAAGAGAGGGTGTTGTCTATCTGACGACGACCCAGAGGACGTCAAACTGACTGTCGTCCACTTGGGACTATTGTTTTAAACAGTTCTGGCTAGGATTCATGGAATTTTAAGTCGGCCCGATTATACAGTTTAGAGCTACAGCGTTTAAAAAACGCAAAATATACCCAGGTATCTTGACGTTGAACAATTAATTTTACGTATACTTGATATTAGAATGTACGGTAAAGAATCCTTAATATGTATACGTATATAGAACATATTTCCAACCTCGAAATGGGATCAGTTATCAGTACAGGATAACCCTTAAGAGAAGGTATGTATGAGATAATACATTGTAAATTATTATTACAAAATATAATTTATATCAAAGATAAGCCGTTAACCCTTTAACGACGAGTACAATCCCCATTGATCTGAAAATCCAGGAGAGAAGGCAAATATGGCAGAAGAAGCAAGCAAATGTGTTAGAAGAAGGCGAAGAGGAAGAGATAAGGATAAGGAAGAGATAAGGCAAAATACCCTGCAGACTTGGCAGGCAAGATGGACCGCGGAAAGCAAGGGCAGATGGACGGCCAAACTAATTCCACGTCTTGACAATTGGTTAAGAAGAAAAAATTGAGAAGTATATTAATACTTGACGCAGATGCTGACTGGACACGGATACTTCAGGAAGTATCTGTTTAGAATGAGAAAGTGTTGCACACCGTACTGCCTGTATGAAGATGAGGATGAAGTAAATGTACAAGATGGGCCCAGAAGAGACGACAAGTGGAAGATGTGACAGGACTATTTGACAGGTGTCAAATCTTACGGAACTGATGGTTAGAGAAGAAGGCAACTGGCGAACAATAAACAGTACTGCGAAGACATCCTGCGGTTGAAAAAACCCGATCTGGATGCAGCAGACTGACCCCACACAAGAATGTAAGCGGTCGATGGCTGACTCAGCCTACAGGTACACCACCCCGAAGTAATGCAAACGCGGTTCCGGGGTGGACTACTTTCCAGGATGGAGACAAGGGGGTTTTTCAGTCGGTAGGCCCAAATGGGAGAGCCCGACATATCACGACTGGCGACGGCGTATCGTGTGCATTTTTACCTCCTTGCTCGCAAAAAAAACCCTTTAACGACCATAAATTTTCGGCCAAAGCGATTTTAATTTTGTTTGTTTTCCGTAATCTACGATCAATGATAGTGATGTCACAAAAACTTGGCCCTCCAAACCCCTCCTCGCCCACCATTTCGCTTGGCATATATAGTAGGTCATAGGTTGAAAGGAAATATTTTATCCCAAAATTTTTAATTGAAAAATACTATTTTTATATGTAACATATATATATAATATTTATTTAAAAAGTAAAATATTATGAATACTATTAGTGTTGTGTGTGGTAGATTTCGAAGCAGTCAGGGGGAGTAGGAAAGCAAAGATAGACATTACATTGCAATACATTTCTGCGACTACACTCGACAATTGCGGCACAATTAACGCATCGCTTCCACGTTTTCCATTTTTTCATTTTGTGTAATACTTTGGAAATATTGTAGTTAGCATCACTAGATTTGACCATAAAAATATTCATAAGGCAACATGGTTATCTCCAGATCATTTGACGAGGAATCAGATATATCACGTGGTAGTCGATGGAAGGCACGCATCGAGTGTTCTGGACGTACGAGTGATCAGGGGTGCGAACATTGTCTCCGATCACTTTCTTACCGCAGTTAAGGTACGCACTAGGCCACGCATGGCGAAAAACGTACGTAACCAGGCACAACGAAAGCTGGACATCGGTAAACTGCGGACTACAGAGGTAGCGGACGCCTACTCCAACCACCTAACTCAACTGCTGCGGAATGCTCCAACCCCTGATAATATAACCTCGCAGTGACTATATATAGACGACTCCATAGAACGGACTGCGAGAATCGTACTTGGTTACTCAAAGCCGTCTCAAGAAGATGCCTGGTACGATGATGAATGTCGCAATGCCACGAGAGAGACGGATGCTGCATACAGGGCAAAACTGCAGCCAATGGCAACGCGAGCTGTTCGTGAACGGCACTAAGAGAAGAGACGAGAGGCAACTCGTCTTTTTAGAAGAAAAAAGAAGGAGTTGAAGAAGAGGAAGGATGAGTACACTGAGTTGCTCCGAAGTAGAGAGGAAGCCCGAAAATTCTACAAGAGAGTTAAAGCGAGAATGCGTGGAACAGGATTGCCCTCCTGCAAGGACAGCGATGGTCAGCTAGTGACGGATCCGGATAACGTTCTGAAGATATGGAGAGATCACTTTAGAAATTTACTGGATACTGACACCACTCCAGAAGACCCCGCTCCAATCCATGACGATGGTATTAACTGTCCACCTCCGAGCCAGAACGAGATACGTATGGCCATCTCCCGCCTTAAAAACAACAAAGCTGCTGGAGCCGATGGTCTCCCTGCTGAATTGTTTAAGGCTGGCGGGGAGGAGCTGATTAGGAGCATGCATTAGCTCATGGGGAACATCTGGAAAGAGGAGAGCATGCCTGGGGATTGGAGTCTCAGTATGTTATGTCCCATATACAAGAAAGGAGATCGTAGTGAATGTAAGAACTACCGTGGAATAAGCCTATTACCAATTGCGTACAAGGTCCTTTCAAGCATATTGTGTGAACGACTAAAGCCAATTGTAGAAAAACTAACTGGACCATATCAGTGCGGCTTTAGACCTGGCAAATTTACGACGGATCAAATATTCACCTTACGACAAATCCTGGAAAAAACCCATGAAAAGCAGATCGACACCTACCACCTCTTTGTCGACTACAAATCTGCCTTCGACTCTCCGATCAGGAATAGGCTTTATGAGGCTATGTCTGAGTTTGGTATTCCTGCAAAGCTAATTCGACTTTGCAGATGTACCTTAGAAAACACAAAATCCTGGGTTAAGATTGGTAAAGATCAGTCTGAACCATTAAACACGGAAAGAGGTCTCAGGCAGGGCGATAGCCTGTCTTGTACACTATTTAATATAGTTATGGAGAAGGTGATGAGAAAGGCTGGTGTCAACATGTCTGGCACCATATTCCACAAAAGCCACATGCCACTAGCCTACGCCGATGATATAGATATCATTGGCCGAAATCTGCGGGACGTTACTGCAGTCTTCTCATCACTAGAAAAGGAGGCGGCAAAAATGGGCTTAGCGGTCAACGAGGACAAAACAAAAATAATGATTTCGACGAACAAAGAGTCCTATCGATGGGGACGCAGCGTCAATGTTGAAAATTATTGTTTTGAGGTAGTATATAAGTTTACCTACCTCGGATCTTCCGTCAATAAGAAAAATAATGTCAGCCAAGAAATTAAGCGGAGAATAGTGCTAGCCAATAGATGTTTTTACGGACTTCGGCATCACCACCTTATCTCGGAATACTAAGAAACAGCTTTACCAGGTGCTAATCTTACCCGTTCTTTTGTATGCTGCCGAATCATGGGTGCTTACGACAACGGACATACAAAACCTGGGAGTATTCGAGAGAAAAGTACTCCGAAAAATTTATGGACCTATCTGTGTCGACGGCGAGTTTCGCCATCGGATGAACCATGAGCTGTATGAGCTTTACCACGATATTGACGTAGCTAAAAGAGTCAGAATGCAACGACTACGATGGCTGGGTCATGTTGCCAGGATGGATGTAAATGCTCCAGCGAGAAAGGTGTTTGAAGGCGAACCTGAAGGACGGCGCAGAGCAGGGTGACCCAAACTCCGTTGGAAGGACCAAGTGGAAGGCGACGTGCCACTATCTGGTAGGACTAACTGGAGAGCACACGCAGATGACCGAAGCGTGTGGAATTCTTTAGTACTTCAGGCCTCAAACTTATGAACCATGTTTGTAAGTTGTAATGGGCCACTTAAGTAAGTAAGTAATACTTTGGGTTTGCTCAGGAAGTGACTAACGCCTAGGGATGCGCACGTACTTGTGCCATAATCAGTTCCTTGGCCAAAACTGCCTGATATTCTGATGTTACCGCGCTTCATTTCTTTATCAAGCGGGAATTACTCTAGCATATGCTTCTTGTTGCTTCGAATGGTTCCGCAACTCTGCCTCACATTTTTTGAAAGGTAAAGGATGAACACAAAATATACCTAAGTCTTAGTCAGGCACTTCCCTACCTTTCCCTGTAGCAGATAGGGACTTACCCCCAACGGGTACACAAATTAGTTCTAGTCAGTTTTACTCTATCTCTTACCTAGACAATTATAAGTGCCCAAAACCCGTCGGCGAGAATACTTGCCTATGGTCACCAAAGGTTTACTTTGAGGTTATTTTTCAAACAAAAACATTGAATTATTTGAAATATGCAATATTAATGGTAAACCTTCATGTAATTCAAATACACAAAGAGAAACAAACAATCACTGTCTGTAAATATACAAAGGTATATAATTGGATATCCTGTACTACCCTTGTTGGCTCCGAAATTAGCAATGCTGAGTCAATCACTTCAGCTAGCCCTAGCCCCTCTGACGAAATATGTGATATTTTTGATTATTATGTGATCCTAAAGTCATTTTTAATTGCTTAATGATAATGATTTTTTTGTTTGGTACATCATTACGGCAAAATTTGATATTTATACTGTTGGTTCGACTACCACTAACTTAAGTTACCAGTCCTCGAAAACAGGAACAATTTAAAAACTGCACCAATTAAGTATTCATTTGTATCACCTTTTCACGTCCTATTTTTTTTTTTGCTTTCATTCATTGACACAGAACCATTCTCGTATCCCATATATATTTCGATGTATGCACGTTGAAACTTTCTATTATTGTAGTCCTTTTTTTGTCCTGCGAAAAATCTGTGTATGATACACGAAGAAACCAAATGCGCTGGTAGCACATGCAACACGTCAGATCTTTCCACAATGTTGGTATTATTTTAAATCTATTGTAATTTTTCCACAGTAACTTAATACTGTCGAAAGTATGTAACATCTAAACTGTACGGTAGCCCTTTCAAAGTTATCATCAATTTTTAAAATCGCGTGTGACATTTGCGCCATTTATTGTCGGCAGCTAAAACCTTTGTCCAAAACACTTATTTCCCATTAACTTAAAAGGATAATATTTCACAGGTCCATGTTCAAGTAATCACAAATAGTTTCATGGCATAAATGGCTTTAGCGCATTTCCCGTCCACAATTGCGTGGGTTCGTTTGTGGCACTTTCAACACCGCACTCAACTATCCATCTGTTGTAAATATTATGATCAACCATAGTCATACCCTCAATTGGGCTGACATAAATTTTCCACAGAATGTACGTTGTATGAATTTTAAACGTAAATTTCCTCAATATCATTGTTGGTTTCTCTTAGTGTGAACGCAAAAATGAAAGCAAAATTGGGAGAACTCTCATATGAACATGATATATGGACCTACATACATACATGTGTGTTATTATATGTATATGTGTGTAATATTTGGTCATCTAAAAATCAGAATTATAAAAATTATTTGGTCTACACATACGGCACACACACACACACATTCTCATATACGAGAAGAACCACAGAAACCACTTTAGTCCATTGAAGTGACTGACACACATTCAGTCATGCATTTTGTACATGATACGACCACTGGCGCTGTTGCATGGTATAGACCTGTTACAGTGGTTTATAAATCCGACAAAGGGGTTGGCAAATTTTTCGGTTTTCTGATGTTGCAACAACTTATGCCAGGTAAGTAAATAATGCAATTTTAAATGTTCTGGAGTTTTCGGTTTGCAAGTTGTAATAGAAATATAAATTTTCCAAAAGTGGACCAATTTGTATGGAAGGTACCAGCAGGATTGGGGCTATGACTTCATTTGTGGCAAAATGGTATTCAAAGAGCAATGCACCGGCGACAAAGGCCGCCACTAGGGTGTTCAAAACCGAAACCGAAAAACCGTAAACCGGTTTTTTTATTTAAACCCGTATGCCGGTTTTTGCAAAAGTGCTATTTTCGAATAACCGGTTTAACCGAGTTTTTTCCTTCGAGTGCTCGGTTTTTTTAAATTGCTTTGTTACAACTCAAAAAGGAGTTATTGAAAAAGTAAAAATTTTAAAATTCAATTTAAAATTAATTTAGAAAAAACTTTTTACGTTTCATAAACGAGAATGCTTTTAGAAGCTTTGTAAAATTTTAAAATTCAATTTCAAATTCAATGGTCCATCCATCGGAGTTTTGGTCGCCCCTCCTGCGCCGCATATCGATTTTGTTGCCGAGGATTTTTACCCAAGATTCTGTAGAGCAAGATAGGTAGGATCAGATTCTGGTAGAGCTGGATCTTTGTTCTTCGAGAGAGCGCTTTGTCATTAAATCGCTTGCTTAGCGCATAGTAGCAGCGGATTGCAATCAATACTCGTGTTTTAATTTTCAGGCTGACATTATTATTTTTGTTTATGGCGGAGCCAAGGTAGACAAAATTATCTACCACTTCAAAGTTATAGTTGTCAACGTTCACGCAGCGTCCCAGACGAGTGGACTCTTTGTTCGTTGAAACAAATAATTAAAGTGTTCGCAGGACAGACTATCGCCTTGTCTAAAGCCTCGCACAGAGGGGCAGAATCGCAAAAAATTGAGATTAATTAAACTACTTGTCCGATTTTAAAAATTCTTTCACTATTAGAATGCTACGTTATCACTGAGTGACATAAGCTACACGTCTTTTGGAAAAGTGGGCGGTGCCACTCCCCCTTATTAAAAAAATCGCTCTAGCGGCCATAGTAATAGACATATCTCATGAACTATGAGAGGTATGAATGTGAGATTTGGTATATATGTTGATCGTACAGTATGAATTACATCCAAGGTGGAATAGGGCTTTTGGAAAAGTGGGCGGTGCCACTCCCCCTTATTAAAAAAATCGCTCTAGCGGCCATAATAATAGACCGATTGTCATGAAACTTTCCCAATGTTGTACTGTTGGCCTGCTAATAGTCCATGGCTATACTTGGTTATGATTGGATAAAGGGGCGTGGCACCGCCCATATAACCTGAAACTTAGAATGGATGTATCTCATGAACTATCAGAGGTATGAAGGTGAGATTTGGTATATATGTTGATCGTACAGTATGAATTACATCCAAGGTGGAATAGGGAGTACCACGCCCCCTTTTAAAAAATGTCTCTGGCTCACCGGAATTTTTTTTTGGGAAAAAGTAATATAATTTTTATATAGTTCAATTATTTTTCATATAATTTAATACAATTACGGGACTCAAAGCAGATATTAAAATTGTTCGATCGTGTACGGATGTGTCTGGTGAGTATTTTGTTCAAAAATATAAATAGCTTCTTCCTTCATGTCTACAAAAAAGGAAAAAAATTATACATAAGTTTTCATATATATGTATATATTTATTATAGGACATGTGTTTCTGACCTGCTATTTTAAAAAATATGCCCAAAGTCATCATACTCCAATGCATCGCCCTCGATATAATCATCGTCACCATCTGTATCATGATTTTTGCCTTCTGGTGCCACGTTCGTTAAAACTGAAGGCGAAACTAATAGATCTAGTACAGATTTTGGCAGTTGGTGAACTTTTTTTTTGGCAATTTCGTTTTGCCAGATATGAATGGATCTGAACTAAGTAGGAACCTATTTAAAATGTCTCAATTGCAATCCTCCCGACTACATTTACGAGAAAAACGTTCTCTGTAGTTTTTAAAATCTTTGTTTTGGGCTTCCTGGGCTTCCTCAGACAGTTCACCGATCGGTAATAGCGCGTGTGAAATGATTTCTGGGCCATGTATTAAAAACTTATGCAAAGTTGGTGGCATGTTATACCACTGATACTTCTTAACAAAAAGTCGAGCTGTATTCTCAGCAAATACTCTAAATCAAATACTCTAAATACTATTGTCATTGTAACACAAAAACAACAATCATAACAACGAAAACGAAGACAAAGTAAACAAAAGACAAGAACTGATGTTCTTTGCTGGAGTGACTATTTTCACAATAAATTTAATAAAAAAAATTCGCGCAAAAACGCGCAACATGTTATTACTGAATATGAAAGCTTAGGAACTGATGCTTCTTAAAATAATAATATCCTAACGCCATCTAACGCCATTCATATTTAAAAATCCACAAATATTTTGAAAATAGCCAAAATTTAGACACATTTTTAAAAAAAAAATTAAAAATATTTCTACACAACTTTTGCTAAAACAATTATTTTTAGAACAACGCTAAAATACCTGAGGTTGAAGGTTCCATAGTAAAAGTATTACTTTTGGCTTGCGAAAAACTTTATATTAAGCGTTGAAATATACCGAATTTTAATTAACACTATTGTGCGCGAATAGCTCAAAAATTTCTTAACTTTAATACAATGCAGCTTGACAAGTAAACAACATATGTCATTGAAATTTTCAGTAGTGATGTAGAATTTTATATACTTTAATCGGATACTAAGTATTTTTCAAAAAATCAAATTTTAATTTTTCAATTAATCCCCATTTTTTGCGATTCTGCCCCTCTGTGCCTCGCTTGGTAGAAAATGGCTCTGACAGATTTTTGCCAATTTTCACTGAAGACTTCGTGTCAGTCAGTGTCATCCCCCAAAGTCGAATTAGCTTCGCGGGGATACCAAACTCAGCCATAGCATGCAACAATTTCTGTCGTATCGGACTGTCGAATGCAGCTTTCGATCAACAAGTCGAAGTGAATCTCGCCGAAGATGATAGTGACGATGATGAATGCGGTGAAATAGTGAAAGTCAAAAAATCATACAAGCTCATTAAAAACGAGTCTTAAATTTCCCCAAAATTGTGGAAGCATGTTAATTCATTTAACAAGTCGAGCGAAAAACAAAGAAAATTGCAGAGCTATGTTTTCCAGGAGCACAATAAAGAACTAAGGCTCATTGTCGATGTGAAACACCGGTGAATAACCTTATCTGCAATGATTGAACAGTTTCAATAATTAACCCATGTGTCAACCATGCCCTTACAAGAAATAACAATTTTGAGTGATTTAAGCTTAGCGCTTCAGCCTTTAGCGCTCGCAATTAAAAGATTACACAAGGGAACAAGGTATTTGTTGTTTTAGAACTGAATATTGTTGTAAAGGTAATTTGATACGCTGAATCCAAATCTGCACTTGGTTTTTTTGTATCAGCTCGACTTTTCGCGATATACCGTTATGTCCAAAACTAAGGTACTTCCACTACAAATATTTAAATAACTTGAAAACGGTTCACCATATTCAATCAAAAAAAAAACCTAAACTCGTCAACAAAATTATCTTTAACCCGTGCCTACATTGTTTTTAATTTGGCCTAGTAGTTTCAGAGATATCGTTGTAGTTTAAAAAAAAAAACATAAATTTTACAAAAAATAAAATAATTTTGTTCTTTAAAAATTCATTAAAAAAATAATGCAACAAAAATCACAGTGTTGGTCTTAAAACATTTAGTTTAATATAGTTTGAATCAAATGAGCTTTATTTCATTGAAATCTGTGCACAACTTTTGATTTTGTCAACAATTTACTGAGATAACTAAATTTAAAAAAATCGCGATTTCCATACAGAAATAACATTTATTAATATGTTTGTGAAAGATTAACTCGAGCAAACCATAACGGATCGTTATGAAAATTTATCAGTATTAATATTTTTCGAAACGAACTTATGGGATTGTAAATGGGCGGAATAGCCCCACCCCTTCTGGTACCTCCCATACAAAATTACCTATTTTTGGATAATTAATATATCTTCGATAGCTGTCAAACATACTACCGGAGGATATTTAAATTTGGTCAGTTTATTTATCTTGCAAAAGTAGACAAACCCTAAAAAACCGAAACCGTTGCCATACCCCTTCTGGTACCTCCCATACAAATGACCGAACTCACCCCAATAGTCTTCCATACATATCTTTTTTGTGAGTACACTGAATTCAGTCAAACTATGCGTAAGTTTTAATGTTATGAAAATATGAATCAGAAATGAATTTGCACTATATCGATCACCCCTTCTGGTACCTCCCATACAAAATGACCTATTTTTGGAAAATTAATATTTCTCCCTTAACTTCCAAATTGAAACCTGCTGATTAATTAAATTTGGTCAGTTAATTAATATTGTAATAGGAGGCAAAACTATAAATTAAACTATAAATAAATTTGCAAATTTGCCATGATTTTTAAAAATACAAAATTGTAATTTTTTTTGGGTAGAAACAAAAAAATTCGAAAAATCTGTTATCACCGAACTTAGCATAACTCATTCAATTTTCAATCGATAATTATGTACATACATGTTTTAGACAGCTACTTTAATATGATATTCAATAAAGCTAATAAAAAGAACAATTTGCCCCCAACTGATTAACTTTCAGCGTGAAGAAAATTAAAATGTGTAATTTTTTTTGTAATTTTTTTTTAATAAAAGAGCCTTTGCTCAGTCATTTTTTTTTTGTGATATTAAAAAATTTGATTTTTTTCCAAAAATAACAACGATATCTTTAAAAAAAAAATAAAATTTTTAAATCTGGCTTATAAAAAAAAATTATGATTTTCTGAACTATAATTTTTTGGAAAATAGGCAAAAATAAGATTAGTACCTGTAACTTAAAAATTCGAGCTGATGGAGAAAAACGGAGATTAGATTTAAAATCAGCGACCTCAAATTAGTAAAAAAAGCTATAGAATTCCAAACAACACTCAAAAAGTTCAATTTTGTTCCCTTGTGTTATCAAATGATTCAGCCACTCTAATCGACGCTGAAGGAGTATATGCGTTTATACTGTAACAACTCAAAATATGGATTCCGCATATGCTCGGGAGCTGCGATACAAAATTATAGCAAGATTTAAGGAAAGAAGAATACAAATGTAGAATAGCCTAATTATATATCTAAGCTTTGGAAAATATCCTACAAGCTCATCCTCTGTAAAGTATTCTAAAAAGGCGGAAACGATGGAATATGCGTACGAACTTTTTAAAAGACTTTATCCTGCAATTTCCCCAACAACGGCAGAGTCTAGTAACAGTTCAGATTGTGAGATGAAGGAATCACCTAATGGTAGTCAACGATAGCAACGATTTAAACAGGACAATAAATAACATCTAAAATCCAGCAGTGAAAACCAATTGCAATTATACAAGACTATATGATGATTTCAACTAATTCGATAGATTTAATAAAAGTACAGAAAAGCTCAACATCCTTCTAAACTCGCTTTTGTCAATAAATCCTACTTCCACTATTAGTAAGTGCGTGTTTTCTCTATCAAGCTTTATAAAACGAAACAGAAGAATAGACTCAAAATTGAATACCTAAAATGCACATTATTTCTTAAATACTATTTTGAAAAAAAAAAATAAAAATATTCCAAAAATGTATTCCTTTCCAAAAATACTACTTTAAAAAATAAAATGAGAGATTCCAAAAATTTAGTAAAAAGTAAAAACACAAAATAAAACAACACATTTCTAAATTTTTGAAATAAATGCATTGTTTTAAACCAATTATAACTTTTTAGGAAAAAATCGAAAAAAAACCCGGTTAAACCGGTTTTCTTTCAAATGCTGTATTCGAAATCCGAGTTTTCTAAAAATCAATTTTTCGAATAACTTGGCATCCGGGTTTTTGAAAAAAGTAGGTATTTGAACACTCTAGCCGCCACCAACGTAAACTCGGGCGAAGCCTAAATTGATGTTGAAAACTGAACATTATTGCTAGGGAAAGATGGGTTAAAAAAAGATGACCGTATTGAGTGAAAAAACTACAGTGGAATTAACCTCTTACCGATTGCGTATAAGGTCCTCTCTGGCATACTGTGTGAACTTCTAAAAACAATTGTGGAAAACCTTATTGGACCTTATCAGTGCGGGTTTAGACCAGGCAAATCCACTACGGATCAGATATTTACAATACGGCAGATTCTGGAGAAAACCAATGAAAAGTACATCGACAATTACCACCCTTTGTCGATTACTTCGATAGTCTCATCAGGCATAGACTATAGGAAGCCATTTCAGAGTTCGGTATCCCTGCGAAGATAATTCGTCTCTGCCGGTGTACCCTTACGAATAACAAATCCTCTGTTCGCATTGGCAAGGATCTATCTGCGCCATTCGATACGACGAGAGGTCTTAGACAGGGTGATGGTTTGTAGTGCAGAATGTTTTACATAGCGATGGAGAAGGATTTAAGGAAAGCAGTGGTAAAAATGTCTGGCACCATATTTAATGAGAGCCACCTGCTGCTCGTATATGCCGATAATATCGACATTATCGGCTGGATGATGCGAGAGGTAACAGCTGTCTTCTCAACTACTAAAAGGGAGTGAGCGAAAATGGGTTTGGCAGTAAATGAGGACAAGGTATTATCGAACAAAGTGTCAAATCGCTGGGGACGCAACGTGAACGTTGATAACTATTGCTTTTAGGTAGTAGATGAATTCATATACCTCGGATCCTTCTTCCTAATTTGCAGCAGCAACAGAAATTCATCTATCAGTAGCCGCTCGTAGAAAATAATTCCAAGCGCTTCGGTCTTGTGCGCTCCGTCGATAGTTAGTCACACCAAGAGTAGATAACAGCACTATCACCTGGTCCAAGGTCCATCCAACGAAATTTTGGTAGCCCCCACCTGCGCCGCATATCCTGTTTATAAACGAAAACCTTACGAGCTGGAAAATTTTTATCCATTCGTACAACGTGTCCAAGCTAGCGCATTCGGTTCACCCCGGATCCGCCATGAACAAAAAACAATAGTGTCAGCCTAGAAATAAAACGGAGAATAGTGCTCGCCAACAGGTGTTTCTTTAGGCTATGGGAGCACATCATAAACACCACCCTATCTCGAAACACCAAAGTCCAACAGTACCAGGTACTAATTTAACCGGTCCTGTTGTATGCCTCCGAATCTTGGGTGCTTACACAGGCGGATACAGCTCATCTGGTGGTGTTTGAGAGAAAAATATATGGACCCATTGTCGTAAACGTCGAGTTTAGGATTCGGATGAGCCATGAGCTGTACGAGTTATACCACGACATTGATGTGGTCAAGTGAATTAAAGTACAACCATTACGCTGGCTAGGCCATGTCGTGAGATTGGATAAAGCAACTTCAGCACGAACGATATTATACCGAGCAAAAGAGGGAGATCGCGACTAGGTTGGAAGAAATCAGGTGGAAAAATCACTAACGCTACTTGGTAGGACTGACTGGAGACGGTGCTCACAAGATCGAAGCGAATGGGGGGTCGAAATCGTGACCTTTTTCTTGTAGCAAATGATATATTCCTCATCAATATTGGTGAAAGTATAATAATTTTGAAAACAAGGTAAATTTGGCTTGGTTATTATTAGGTGAGGGTGATTTACTTGCCAGTTCGCCTGACTTAAGTTTCTGTTTTGTTTTTCTAAATATGGATAGGTTACTAAAAATCTTAAAAATGCCTTCCTTGTATAGGAACATTTTACGTATACGCAACATTATTTCTTTAGTGCACATTGCTCATAGCTACCTTAACTAATGGTTGTGAAATTATGAAATCTATACACTGAAAAGTTTTCTCATCACTAGAAAAGGAGTCAGCAAAATTGGGTTTAGCGGACAACGAGTACAAAACAAAAATAATGATTTCGACGAACAAAGCGTCCTCTCGCTTGAACGTTGACAATTATTGTTTTGTTTTGTTTTTTCCTACCTCGGATCTTCCGTCAACAAGAAAAATAATGTCAGCACTTTAGTAAAACCACCTTATCTCGGAATACTAAGAAACAGCTATACCAGGTGCTTATCTTACCTGTTTTTTTGTATGCTGCCGAACCATATACAACAAATGCTGCCGAACGGACATACAAAACCTGGGAGTATTCGAGAGAAAAGTACTCCGAAAAATATATGGACCTATCTGTATCGAAGGCGAGTTTCGCCATCGGATGGACCATGAGCTGTATGAGCTTTACCACGACATCGACGTAGCTAGAAGAGTCAGAATCCAACGACTTCGATGGCTGGGACATGTTGCCAGGATGGATGTAAATGCTCCAGCGAGAAAGGTGTTTGAAGGCGAACCTGAAGGAGGGCGCAGAGCAGGGAGACCCAAACTCCGTTGGAAGGTCCAAGTGGTAGGCGACCTGCCAACATCTGGTAGGACTTAGGGTGATCAATTATTCGGGTTTTTGCGAAAACCGGTTTTCGAATTATTCGAAAAATGGCATTTAAAAAAAACCGGTTGCTTTTTTTGTAATTCACAAAAAACCGGACAATCCGGTTTTCAAAATTATGCCAAATAACAAATTAAAACACAATTTTTGGAAAAAAAATTGTATTAAAAAATAACAGAAAACAAATCAATTATACCTATAAAAAGTAAACTTTTAGTTTAATTATAATTACAATGCAAAACATTAGTGAGATCAGTTTGTTATTTTAACAAAGACAAACGAAACAAAACAATTCATTTGTAAATAATTGATTATATATAAATACTAGTGGGCCCGGCAATGCTTCGCTATTGCACATTAACTTGTAATATATTTCACATTTGGGTCTACAAAGTACTTTGAAAACGTTCATCAGCAAAGTCATATCTATAGTGCTTACATGTAGATTAAGTTTTTTCTGTATGTAGGGCGAAAATCCACTTCTTCCAAAAATCGGAAACAGACATTCCGCTAATTTTAATAATTTTTATTTTGATCTGTAGTAGCGGATACTAACTATCTTTTTGGGCATAAAAAACATTTTGTTATGCCTTCTCCGCCTATTGACCGCAAATGAAAATTCCGTCTGAAGCTTCATGCCTTTAGCCATAAAAACTTCTTATGTCATGTCTTCTTATCACACGGATCAAGAATATTCCGGAATACTATTTTTGTATTGAATTTACCATTTTTTTGAGATAATTCGGTCACCAATGTTTGGCTTAACAAAGTGATGGTCTCACGCGCTGTATGGCATATTACACCGTCGTGTTGAAACCAATTCTCGTTCAAATAATGTGCAATGACATGATAAATAAAAAAAATCACTTGATCGTCACCTGGCTCAAATTCTTCCACCAGTTAGATCTTATATAGATGCAGGCCAAGATCTTTCTTCAGCATTTGCATAGACCGAGTTGCTGAGAATGGCGTCGGTTTGATAAATTCGAGTCCCCTGTCACACTTACGTCTAAAACGTCGATGGCTTCTATTAGCTGCTCAGATGGATCATTATATGCACCCTCAACTTCACAAAGGGCTCCATAAGTTTGGCGAACAGAACGTGCATTTTAAAAATAAATTTGCAAGATTTGCAAACGTTGTTCTTGTGTAGTTTTTACATGGTGATTTTCCAAAGTATACTAAAAGAAGTTCTATACGTCAAAAAAAATTACCCCATATATAGGTTATTTACATATATTTGCTTATGTTACCTCTGACATACTTTAAAAATGTTAATTGTGCCCCAATAAAACAAAAGGTTCCAGTATAACTACAATGAATATTGCATTTTTTTCTGAAAAGTAACTGGTGTACGGACCATTATTTGATACAGTTTAAATATTTAACTATTGAAGTGCGTGGCAGCGCCTCGGCACTTTTTACTTATTAAGTTCCAAATAGCCTGTTCATTAGGGCGGAACAATTTGTTCGCGTCTAAAAAAACGTGGTAATCGTATACCAGTATCGCAATGTACGATGAATTCTTAGACAATTTCGCTTAGAAACTATATGTCTACAATCAATTCCTAGTTCGCGCTGAGAAGCATGAAGATTTCAGGTTTAGGTATATTTTTAGCAATTTTTCAGTTACGTCAGACGTACCATCCCGATGTTTGGAGACCAAGACGAAGAGAATAGTATATTTTTGACATTGTTTTGGATCCCGCCCAATATTCTGAAAAATGATTTTTAAAAACTTAATTTCCGTATGCCAAATCTCAGAGGTCATAACTTTTTAACCAATACATAGATTTGCTTCTGTAGTACCTCATTTACTTTGCTGGGAAATTAGTTTTACGCAGAAGGTCTCGAAAAATATATATCTGAAGTTTTCGGTTTGTGCTCATTTAAAAACCAAAAAAAATTACGTCTTGTAAGCGCGGAATACCTTGTGTTATCGAATATTGCCATTTTCACCCCCTAAATGTAGAAAAATCCAAACAATGTGTAGCCTATGTTACTCGCGCGGTTATTCGGAAGATTCCCTGAAAATTTCATCAAAATCGGTCCAGCCGTTTTCGAGTCCATACGTTACATATATACACACATCCTCTTTTATATATATACTTAAAAACTTAATTTCCCTTTGCACCCCATGAATGAGGTATGGGATAGCTTCTCGCGTTGTTGTGAATTAACACGCTTTCTATTTTTAGATTCACAACTAACGGCACCTACTTATTTATCGACGAATGCGAACGTCACTGTTTTGAGAAGCTCTTACTAGACACGACGATTGAATCGACGCTTAATACTGCGAAGTTGCTGTCAAACAACATTCGAGGGGAGCCGACAATGAAAGAAAATTGTATTTATTTTTTTCTTTTTTTAAGATGACTGGAGCCAGGTTTGAACCTGCGATCTCCCGCATGGTAGTCGCGTGTTCTAACCACTATATTATATATATAGATATTTAATTTAATCTTTAGTTTTACCTAAAGTAACATTTAAGAAATAAGATACAATTTAAGTGCTTGGGTGTATACCTATTTTTTTCTTTTGTTTTTGTAAAACTTGACATTTAAAATGCCCTTTCACTCAGTGTACTATTTGGGCTTATAGTGTACAAGGCGTTTAATATTGAATATTTTAGAAATGCGTCACTAATTGGGAGTTTACTCGTACTTAAATACAAAATGAGAGTATTCAGGGCTTGAACACGTCGTTCTGATATACGTCTTTTGAAAATTGCATATAAATTTATTGATAATTGGTTTTGAATTGTTGAAAAGTATTAAAGTAAAAATTTAAAAATACCTTCAGCATCAGCTAAAGTCGAAGAGTTTGCAGAAAGTTTTTGTATAGACATTTCCAAAGGTTTAAGGGAGTCACTAAGCACAGACAAGGTTGCGATATTATTTTCACTAAATGGTGCCAGTCCTAAGTCCAATAAAGTATGATTCACACATTTGTGCAATTTTAAAAATTGAGAAACAATATTGGCCATAGTATTCCAGCGGTGCTTAACATCATGGTTAAGTTGAAGCTCCTTATTAAATTGGTCTTTTACAAACATTTTTCTTTCGCTTTTCTGCCGACTTATTAAACATTGAAGATTTATAAAACTAACAATTAGGTTGTTCTTCCGAAACACTGAAAAAAAAACAAGTACGAGAACACATTTAACACAATTATGAATAAATTTAAATAAAAAATATAGAACGCCAAAAAACCGAGATTCGACAAAAATAACCGGATTATTCGATATTCGAAAAATAGGGATTTAAAAAAAATCGACGGTTTTTATGGGTGAAAAAAACCGAGTAGCCGGTTTTTGAAAACCGAACTGATCACCCTAGGTAGGACTAACTGGGGAACACACGCACAAGACCGAAGCGTGTGGAATTCTTTATTACTTCAGGCCTCAAATTTATGAACTACGTTTCGTAAATTGTAATTGGCCACTTAAGTAAGTAAGTACGTATACACTGAAAAGAGAGTGTGAGTCCCTAGACTAATCATGCTGATTCTCCTGAATTTGAATATCACCCTCATTTTACCCTATTAGGAACCGTTTGCTTAAGACCCTCCCTTGCATTTGAATAGCTAGAATGATATCAACTAGTAAAATAAGTAACGGTAAGTGAATTGGGGTGCCTCCTTTCACTCCTGAATCCGAATATCACCACCAATTTTTCCCATCGCCCAACATTTTTTTTTTCGGCAGGTCCCCCTTTTCTGGGCTTTACTTGAATGACAACAAAATGTGAGCTAAGTAACTGAAACTGAATTTGGGAGGAAGCGTCCCGGTTTTCTTGTGTAAAATTGCCCTCTTAATCTTAGTATCAACCCCATTTTTCCCGTCACCCATTACTGTGGAAATTGAAAAACATGTGACCCTCAACACCACCAAACACAATGTGGTATAGCAAAATTGGGGTTGAAATTTGGATTCAGGAGGTACATTTACGTAAAAGTCAGTAGAGATAGTGCCAGGGCCGAGTCGAGCAGTATTATTATTTAATTCAAATCCATAGTCTTTCATACCAGTCACATTCAATACTGCTGCCTTTGACACTGAAACTATTTTAAATATTATTTCTCAAGTTTAACCGATTTTATCGATGTTCAACTTTTAATATTTTCCTTTTACACTGTAATAAAAATAAAATACTTAATTTTTATTGATCATAAATAATAAATGTTTATTATTTTTATTGTTGGTATAATAACAAATATTCATTTACTATTTTATGTAAGATAATAACGCGCCTGCGAATCAAGAGAATTTTATTAAAACCACTGTACACAAGTATATATACATGTATGTATGTATAACAAACCAAAGCGTAGCCTAACAAACTTTAGGAACAGCAGAGAAAAAAACCCCCAGCGAGTGTTGTGCTTAACAAACTGTATATTTAGCATTTTATTTGGTTAGAAAAGCTTTTTGAATGGTTCTCATGCACAACATATATTCGCCACACCCATACATACATACATATAGATGCATTTTTGAACGCTAGCTATTTTTTTTTGCATAAATTTCACTGTTAGCGTATTTGTGTAAATTGTAATGCAACATATTTTCCCCTTATTTATATAAATTTATATATGTACTGTTATATGGCCCATATACATATATATGTATATTTGAAATGTAAGAAATTACACTCACACATTTATAACGATGCATGGACAAAATTATACGTAGTTGGGCTATTTGGGAAATCAAAATAAAGTTTTCATTTAATTTTTGTTGCACATCAGCTGACCATATTTTATTTTAGTTATAATAAAACTATTTAAAAGGTTTTACATATACATACATGTTCTCGTAAAATGACAAATTGATTGGATTGCTTCAATTGCGTTTCAAAATGTTCGCATTATTGCGGGAAGCGAAACGATAATCCAAAAATTATTGTATATGTTTTTATAATGAACACGTACATATATAAATAGATGCATTTAAATGAATATATAAATACTGGCTCTCAATGCAATGATCAATTTAAAATTCAATTGATTAACAATTGCAACGATATAAAATGCAAACTCCGCTATCATGTGCTTTGGCACAAGTACACACTTCTGTGTGAACAAATGTCACATACATGTATATGTTACACAAAATACGATTTTATACTGAAACTAAAGTATTTAATATGTGAAGGAACTCAACACTCTAGGAGCTGTGATAAAAATCCTCATAAATATGGGTCAGTTACTAAAAAGTTTCTTAAACCATTTCTTGTATAGAAATATTTGACGTATACGTAACATTCCCACTATAGTTCATATTGATCATACACTAGCTTAACCGATAGTTGATAAAACGGTGGATTATCTTGTAATTCAGTTGTTATTATTCGCAATTATTTTTAATATTGTTGCCTTTTCGCTAGAGGCATTATAAATAAGGTTTAACCTATTACATATTATTCAGTTTTCTCAAAAGCTCAATAATAAAAATAAAATTCCCGTTACACCCCATGACTGAGATGTGCGATAGCTTCTCGCGTTGTTGTGAATTAACACGTTTTCTATTTAAGATTCATAACAAACGGCACCTACTTGTGTATAGACGAATGCGAACGTCACTGTTTGAGAAGCTTTTACTAGACATGATCTACAACATCGAGGGGACCGGCAATGAAATCGAATCAAGGACCTCCCGCATGGTTGTCGCATGTTATAACCACTATGCCACGGCCGGTCCCTGAAGATAGCAATATGTCTTACTTATGGAATTACTTCTTGTCTTTTCAATGTTGTCATTGTTGAATTGCGATTCTCTGAATAATTGTTCTTCCAGATAGTTGCTCAAATCCAGAGTTCTGCAGTGTCAATAGATTTGATTTTTGTTTGTTTCTATTTTGCATCCACCACAGATTTGCATCTATCAATTGTCGGACATAGAAAGAAACTCAAAGCCCATCGCTTTTTTCTCCACCGTACTTAGTTCCCAACACTAAGTTAAGGTAAAAGCTACTTAACCTAGATTATCAAATGAAATTTTGTTCGTAGACTCTCAAAACAGATTCATGCGATTCTGTCATTACTCAGGATTCGGCGCTGTAGAGTAGGATCATAATAATCAGTGTCTGGTAAAATTGGATCTTTGTTCGTCAAAAGACGGCAATTGTCGCAAACTGCTGCTGCGATCAATGCCCGTATCTAGATTTCCAGGCTGGCATTTTTTTTAAACAAGGTGGAGCCAAGGTAGACAGCATTACAGACAGTAGTAATTTTGTTCATTGATACAAATAAAAGAAACCAATTTTGACCCTGCTTATCACCTGACACACTAGTGCCGACTGTTTCTCAATATTTGAAAAGGCCGCAGTAACTTCTCTCAAACCTCGGACAATGATATCTATCTCATTGGCGTACGCGACAATACATGACTTTTGCTAAGATGGTACCAATTGTGTATATTGTTGAAAGAAAATAGCTCTGTCAGACTGTTGCCTATCATCACTATAAACTTTGTGTCGGTCAGTGTCATCTCTCAAAGTCGTATCAACGTCGCAGGGATACACAATTCTGCCATCTCTTCTAATAGCTTCTATCGTTACGGGCTATTGAATGCATGGAATTTATTGGAATTCCTCTGGATTTGTCGTAATGTAAGTATCAGCGCGGTCGAGCATTTTATAGATCTTAGAATACATTGATCAGGTCCAAGCAAGTATATTAAGATGGACTTTAGTCTTTCACATACACTCGATAAGACCTGGTATGAAATAGGTAAAGGCTGTTTTCCCGCTGTAATTTGTGCACAAAGTTGGATCGTCTTTCGTGAGTACAGGACGTACAGGGTGGATGACGACAGCCGCCACAAAACAAAAAATTAAAAAATTTTTACTATTTAATGAATCTGCAGTTTTTTTGAGTTTCTTAATGTAGCAATACTCATCAGCCACCCTGTAGGAAACTCAGAAAACTTTAGACAAAGTTCAGCTGGGAACCAGCTGAGTATAAAAAATTTCTTTCCATATTTCCATATGTCCGTTTCCAGATTTACATTTCTTTCTTTACAAGTGGTGATCGCCGTACCAATTCTGTACCAATCAATACATTGTACCTTTTGATATAATTTCCAGGTCATAACCTTCCCCTTTTGCTGCGTAAAGAGGCGTTTCGTCACACTCCTATTCTTCTAATATCGTTCCCTCGTGGCTTGCGTTACAGCATCCTTTTCTTCACACAGTCTTATACATTTTGTTGCCACTGTAAGTTGAGAATATCACTATTAGAGGCATTGGCTATCTCGATAGCTAATCTGATATCTAACTTGCTTTGTGTTTGGTCATGAACGTTCTCAGAACCGCTTAATCTCGTGCATACACTGACTACAAATAAACGGAGGTTCGTGTCTATATTTGCACCAAGCCCATAACGCATTACGATTCGATTACCGCAAGATTTATTTTGCTTGCTTTAGATTAGGGGACATCCGGCTTGCCTAGTGGATATCTTTGTACGAAAATTTGGTTCTAATCACTAGCATATCTATTGCTTTTGCTATGTGAACAGACCTTTTAGACTACTGTACCAAGAATATCGAGATTGGCCATGACATGATGGGTAGAAAACCCCACTATTATGCGGGAGACCAGAAATCGGTTCCCTTCTAAGTTTTCGATTTTTTATTCGGTGCCCCAGTCGATATTGTTGGCAACAACTTTGCAGTAATGTGGTCAATTAGCATGTCCCATACAACTGGAATTTTAAATGGCTGTTTGTTTTAAACCATAGGTACGATAGGTACGAAGTCGAGTTTTGGTACGTATATCGGTCGTATAAGAAAAAATCCTTGTTTGTGGAAAGTGGGCGGTGCCACACCCCTTTTTAAAAAATAGTTATATTGGCCAAATAAATGGACCAATTGTTATCGAATTTTCTTTGTTTGATTCTGTCCACAGGGCCTCTATTATAGGCTACATGAAAAAATAATTAAACAAAGGGGCGTGGTACGGCCCACACAAACCAAAATTTCGCCATATCTCAAGAGCCATTAGAGGTATCAAGATAAGATTTGCTACATATGTTACAGATATAAAGAAGATTACGTCTCGCTGGAAAATAGGCGATGCCACGCCCATTTTGAAAAAATCGTTATGTGGGCGAAATAAATGTACCGATTGCAAAAAAAATTTCACAGTGTGGTATTGTCCGTTAGGCCTATGTCATAGGCTAATAGAAAATATAATTTGACAAAGGGGCGTGGCACCGCCCACACAATCCAAAATTTGAATCTTTCATGTTTCACGAGCCATTAAAGGTTTGAAGATGTGATTTGCTACATATGTAAATGGTACATGAAGTGTTACGTCTCACTGGGAAATGGGTGTTGCCATGTCCCTTTTGGAAAAATTGTTATGTCGGTCATATTAATAGAACGATTGAATAACATTCTCATAATATACATATTTTGAATTGCTTACTGGCTGAAGATATGATGATGAAATTTGGGGCGGTTGTTCCCCTTTTCGAGTAAACGAAGCTAAGAATGGATTTTTGGAAATTCGTACTTTTAGTGGTAAAAATTAGCAATAAAGAATAAAAGTTATGTCATCACCCAGAATAATGGGCTAATGCTATAATCACGAAAATTGATATGGGAATGCTCTCTATCAAATTGGATTGAAGGATTTTTTGAAATCCAATATTTTTGGGTAAAAAAAAATCTAAAAAGGGATAGGCTTGCTGCCTTTAAGGGGTACAAAAGGTCAAAAAGGGATAAAACTGGTACTAAACGGCTAAAGGTATAGTCTCAAAAATTGAAGAGAATATTTAAGCAGTGCGAGATAAAATCATTTTTGAGATTCGTTCCTTAGTTGTAAAAATGCCCAAAAAGGAATAAATCTGGTGCTATCGCCCTGGTACAATAGAGTTGCGAAAATGTATATAGAATTTCTTCCTATAGAAGTAGAGAACCGCCAGATAGGGTTTTTAGAAATTCGAACATTTAGGGGTAAAAATAACAAAAAGGGTTAAATCTGGTACCATCACCCAGACCTTACGGCTAAAGCTATAATCGTATAGAATACGGGGGGGGGGGGGGGGTTTGGGTACCAGTCCATCTTAGTTGTGCGATACAAATGTATCTTTTTAAATTCGTACACTTAGGGATAAAAAAGGACTAAAGCGGTACAATCACTCAGACAATGGGATATAGCTACAGTCACATAAATAAGATGTTCGTTCGTCTTATGAAGATTAATTGTAAGTACGGGTGAAGCAACGCGAGCTGGGAAAGCTAGTATTCTATATACATCAACAACTATGAGTCTAAAATCAAAATCGAGGTTTTTATCGAGTAACTTTTCGTATTGTGGAAAAATTCACAACAAGCCCCGAATCGTCGCAGTCATTTTTCCCTCCTAACATTTTTTCCCACTCACCATCTTCTTCCTATACGGAAAATTTGTTTATAAAATTTGCTTTTGCCGCTTTATCTACCCTGTAGTCGACTCTAGATGTGACAGATGTATAACCGACCCCAGTCGTTCTTCCGACATAACAGTTTTCCCAAACATACCTACCACCAATCTTCACTTCATACGGAAGCTACCATAAAAAAATAAAATTTGTACAAAATTTGGTCCTAGATGCCTTAAGGGGCCCCTAGAGAAGTTAAATGTATAACCGACCCCTAATATTTTTTGCACCTCCAACAGTTTCTCGAAACATAAATACCCTCAATCTTCAATCCTTTATAATTTTTTTTATAGAATTAGCTCCTGCCGTTCCCATGGTGCCTCCGAACCCCACTAGTATTTCCATTTTAATATTTTTCTCGAACATACCTACCGCCTATCTTCACCTCCTAAGGGGGCTCCCATACAAAATGCGCATAAAACGATCAAAAATACAAAATTCTCCACAAAATATTTCCGTTAATATTTCTCAAGAATTTTTGAATAATGTAGAAAATTTCTGTATGGGAGTATGTTCGAGAAAAATGTTAAGAGAGAAATACTAATGGGTGGTCGGTCATACATTTTACCTCTCTTGGAGGCACCATGGGAGCGGCAGGAGCTGATTTCATAAAAAAATAAAAAACTAAAAAAAATGGTACGGAGACCACATTAAGGGTAGAAGAAAAAGGGTAGACATGTTTTGAGAAACTGTTAGCGCTGCAAGAATGTTGGGGGTCGGTCATACATTTGACTCCTCTAAGGGCATCTTTGGGCAGTTAAAGAGGTGTGAGGAAAATTTGAATTAGAGCCTCCTTAGAGTGTGAAGATGGGGGTAGGTATGTTTGGGAAAAATGACTGGGGGTCGCTCATACATTTGAACCCTTTCTCGTTAAAATCAGAAGTTTCGATTTTGATTGTAGACCCATGGCATCTTGGGCAAATTTTCTTTGAATTCATCGTAGATTTCGAATTTAATAACCACAAAGACCGTATTATACATATAATTCTTCATATTGATGACATTTTTCATGTCCTATAATACATTTCCTTTATATTTTGTATATAAAGATAGATATAAGTCAGAGGAATTCAAATCCGTGGAGTAATATGGCCCCAGCCTCGTAATTTCCTACATCAATTGTATTAAATTTTCAAGACTTATGATAAAAGCAAATATATAGTGGTGGTATACCCCTGCTTATGTGAGTGGCCATAATATATGTGGCGGTTCAGTAAATAAAGCTCAACACAAAACACGTAATTTATCACTAAACCTGCCGTCCTGTCGTCTATGACATTTCACAGCAAAGAAAAGACCTATCCCTTAAAAGTTAAATTAAATTTATCACCGTTGAAAAAAAACAAGTCCAACCTTTTCATTTCATGTTGGTTCGTGTGCTCTAAAATAAACAGAACAAAAAAAAAAAACAAAACAACTTCCTTTGATTATCCCAAATTTTTGAAGTACTACTAAGTACATTTGTAATGGTGTATCAACATTGTCGAAGCTTTTGTAACCGTTGAGAGGACTCACCAGCGAGTGACAATGACTCGTAACAGTGTGTGTGTGACGGAGAAATTTCAACGTTATAAAAAAGTTTTTATTAGGTATCATTGGAAAATATATATTACTAATAATGGCGAATCAAAACTAAAGCCATCATTTAGAATAGAGCCTTCATTTTAGGTAAGTACAACGGTGATATCATAAATATTTGTATACCACAAAAAATTTAAAAAAAGGTGATGAAAAAAATTTAATTTTAACATTACACTTCGTTTTTATTTATTTTAAGTATGCATAACATTTGATTGTAGATAAGTTACTAAACCCACAGTATGTATGCTCATCCAAAGACTTTTAAAATCTATGCTTCAGCAGGGTGTTGACATCGCTGTTGCGACTTCATTCATTTTTACCATTCCTTCCATGTTTCCTATATATATATATATATTTACTTACGTAGTATCTGTGTTGTATTTGTTGCTATTACGACCGCTACTGTTGTTGTTGATTTTCACCATCAACATTAACCTTAACTTCCTGCTTATAATCACGTAACTTGTGATAAAACTAATTACACCGAGTGATACTCCAAAGACCACCCATGTGTGTCGTTTAATATGAGTACGGCATAGCAGAATAGCTGAGACCTGACCCGGCCCATCTTTATATGTCCGGCCGGATAGCAGAAACAAACAAAAACATACACACACACACACACATACTATGCAAACCATGAGAAAAGTTCACATTTTACCGTTGACCCTTTTCATTCCGACGACGACAATGATGACAAAATAAACACTTGAGGGTAACGACCACCACTTCCACTGCTACCGCCATTAGCCAAGCATCCATCAGTGACTGCAAAAACAAACAGTGGCAGTCAAACCACTACATAAACGACATAGGGGCCTAAAGGATATTTTGTTTTGTTACGCTGGCTTTTTTACATCGTCTTAGCCAGCGTATAACTCTGGCGTGTGGCAAAACAAAAAAGTTCGAATGGACGGCACAAATAAATTCTAATTATTTGTTTTAAAAAGAATGTCAAGCAAAAGGGTCAGTTCTGATTTGATTACAGTTTAATGGGCTATGGAGGCTCAGAAATTGATTAAGGATCAAAGTTAATAGAAATATGTCGAACTGTTAATCAATTTCAATGATTATATTTCTTATATCCATTAGTGTTGGCAAAATGCACATATAGGTAATGTTATGGCAATTTTCATTCAATTAATTGCCGTTACCCATGTAACATAGCCTTAATGGCAAATCATGGCATCAACACTCGCATCACATTTTAATCGCCACAATTATTTGATCGATATTTGAATGTGAAATTTTAATTTTAGGTATACTCGTATCAAACTTCAACAGCTTTTACCGAATTTTACATGTGAACATTTTTAAACAACACTTGAAATAGCTGCAATTGCACTTTACACTAAACTAAATGTATGTAAAACATTTAGTGAATCATCAAAAATTGTATCGTTTACATTTTCGTAAACACATAACAAAGGTGACACAGTGTAACAAGTTGAACAAGTAGAAAATACAAAGTCATTAGATACACACGGAGCAGCCGTTCTAAGCAACATGATGCAGTCATCGACTAAAAATATAAAATGTTTTTGATATTTCAATGGGCAACGCAGCGACACATGAAGCAACGGTTGTGATAACATGGCTGTGTTGCTGCAATGGATGCCTTGTTTTAATCTAGTATTATATATAACGATTGATTGTGGCAGAATGGCAAGAATATACGTTTCTGTTAAACCCATAGACATAATACAATTATAATTACAGATCTTTAAAACCAATACCAAAGTTTCTGCAGAATGTGCTGTAAAGTTGAACACTCAAATGAGATGATACCGATTAGTCAGGCAGGAGGAGAGCGTCCACATAATAATCGCTTATAACATGCCATGATGGTAATTATATAATTATTATTATTTCAGTCTAAAAGGGAAGTGTCTTTCCCAAAACAGGGTATACTGCTCATACTTCGGTTTCACTGCACTGTGTCCCTGTAACATTCCAACACATGCACATAAATTCCATCCACAAATGACTGCAGGCTATAGTGATGTTGCCATAGTATCGGATCGGCTTTTAGGATACATACATACTTGTGTGTATGTATACGACGTATAATTCACTAACAAAAACAAAAATAAAACGCAAATTTAACATCCGATAATTTGTGTATTTCGTACAAATTTACTAACAAATACATTTTAACACTTACTAATATGTTTGCATCATTATTTTTGTTTACTAATTCTGGGAATAACATTTTATTAAATCTTTAACACAGTACAACATTTTACAGTCCATTGATTTGGGACTCAATTCTTAGAACTGCACGTGAAAGCACCCCCAAAAAGAAGAAGATCTGCATCATTCGTTTTGTCAAGTTACATGCCTTAATAATTTAATATCGATTTGAACTTAGTAAGTATTGTGTAGGCGAATTTGTCACGTTTTAGGCTCTTTTGTTTCATTTTGGCGCTACTTTCACATGCAGTTCTCATAATTGAACCCCAAAATCATGTGCTGTACTGTGTAATTTACTCTTTCAGCTCGCAACATTACGAGTACATATGTATGAACAGAAATAAAACCAAATTCTCACCAATCATCAAAAGGGGCGTATCATGTTTTAAGTTAGTATAGCTCTATTTATTGACATTTTGCATTGATGGAAGCAACAACTATGAAGCGTAATAGTGGCTAATTTGAAAAAAAAGCTGTTGGTTAAGCTTGCTAACTTCTCTACCATATCTTTAGCATGATGTTCCATGAAGTACCATTTATATTTTGCTAGGATGTAAATGTAAGTGTTTGTTAAGAATTATTTTTGCAAGTCTTCTGTGCACATTTTAGAAGCTAGACCGCTTTCATGTAGAAAGTCTAGGTTGTTTACGAATAGACGCTCTCATATGCCCTGCATTTTTGGGATAGCTTGAGTTCTATGGATTGGAGATTTTCTTATTTGAGTTAACTGATCCTCATTCACTTGGGGATCCCCAAGCAGCTCACAACGTCCGAAGACCACGTATTCCCCGGGCAATGCCATTGAACATCCCTTTGGTGGTAGCAATCGTGAGAAGGCGCAATATTGAGATGTAGGTAACACATGTTACCGAAACCTAACTCAAAGTCTCTTTAAGTGGCTTTGGCAACCACAAGAAACTTAGATCGGGCGCGGTGGCCTAAAAAGCCACTTTCCTTAAACAAAAACAACTATTATGAAAACACGACTAAATGAAAACACAGGAACCCACGCAAATGTTGACGACTTTCTCAAACGTTATAAGGACCATGATTTAAAGATCTGCAGCTGTAATGCCAGAACTCTTTACAGAGATGTTCCTCTAGCCAAAAGGCGGATGGCGTCGACAAATACAAAGCTGACAACCCCGCCTTTCAGGAAATGAGAAGGACGGGACAGGGATGCACATGACGAAAGAACTGTAACATATTTTTCAGCTACAATGCATAATAACACGAATTTGGATGTGGTTTCATAGTTGGCAAGAGACTTCGACCTCTAGCCTCGCATTTTAAACCTGTAAGTGACCGAATAGCCACTATTGGCATCAAGGTGAAATATTGTTACATTGCGCTGATTTATGTGCACTCCCCGACGGAATACAAAGACGAGGACATTGAAAATGCATTCTATGAGCGCCTGGAGGTAATATATGACTGCTGCCCTGCCATTACACTAAAATTGTTCTGGAACATTTTAATGCTAAACTAGGAACGGAATATGCTCTAGGTTTAGCTGTCGAAAAATTCAGTCTACAAAGCAACACGGATTCAGATTGGTTGGCTTCGCGTCGGCAGTGAAACGAGATTTCCGCAAGACAACCTTGAAGTCCCCTGATAAAAAGAAAGAGAACTATTTTGATCACGTGGTAGTCAATAGGAGGCATGTATAAAGCGTTATGAACGTGACTGATTCGGATCACCACTGAGTTGAAGGCAAGGAATCGACGTGCTAAAAATGCACGTAACCAAACGCAATGGAAGCTGGACAACACAAAGCTGCATACCACCGATATATATATATATATATATATAGATATACCACCATTGCCTGTTCCAACCAACTCTTGCAATTACCTCAAACAAGGCACTCTATTTTTATGTTCCTGTATATTACGATTTCTGTGACCACTACTACAACGACCGTACTGGGTTATGAAAAACCACGCCCAGACCTGCCCTACTACATTGGGGAATGTCGCGCAATATCTGAAGAAAAAGATGATGCATGCATGGTAAAACTGCAGTCAATAGCAAAGCGTTTAGTGACGAAACGATATAATAAGTAGTAAGTGGAAAATGAAACACCTTTTCATGCGAAAAAGCATATTTGAAAGAAAAGAGAGGATATCTAAAATTACAGGGATAGAGGTAAAGCTTGAAAGTTCCACCAAATGGTAAAAAGCAAAGGGGTTGAAACAAGGATGCCCACCTTTGAAGTACAGAGATAAATATCTGGTCACGGACACTCAGATTGTGTTCCCGAAGGCAGCATAAGTGACGCAATCATGCTAATCATCGACAGCGAAGTAGATTTTCCAACCATCAAGTCAAAATAAGATCAGCACGGCAATTGCATGGCTTACAAAAATAAAACTGTGGGAGCCGTTAGGCTGTTGGCAAAGCCGAATAAGGCTGGCGGCGTGCATACACCAGTTCATAAAATTTATTTGGCTCAAGGCATGCATGCTTATGATTTGAATCTGAGAACCCAAATGTGTGTACCATCTACCGCGGTTTGAGCCTTTTAGACATCGCATACAAGGTCCGGCCGTGTGTTTTATTTGAAAGACTAAAGCCCATTCCAGCGAACCTGATTAAACCTTTTAATGTTAATCGATTGCAAAACTGCATTCGACAGTCCGATACGACAGAAACTATTAAATTCTATGACAAGCACCGGTAGTGTAATGATGATTAGAACACGCGGCTACCATGGATAAATTTAGTACTTAAGTGGTCCATTACAACTTACGAACGATTTTAAAATTGAGGCCTGAAGTATTATACAATTCCTCACGCTTCGATCTTCCGCGTGCATTCTCCAGTTAGTCCTTCCAGATGGTTGTTCGCCTTCAAACGCCTTTCTCGCTGGATCATTTACATCCATCCTGGCAAAATGTCCCAGCCATCGTAGTCATTGGACTCTGATGCTTTTAGCTACGTCGTATTGTGGTAAAGCTCATACAGCTCATGGTTCATCCGATGGCCGTCGACACAGATAGGTTCATATATTTTTCGGAGTACTTTTCTCGAATACTCCCAGGTTTTGTACTTTATATTTTTCGGAGTACTTTTCTCTCGAATACTCCCAGGTATTGTATGTTCGTTGTCGTAAGCACCCATACGGCAGCATACAACAGTGCGGGTAAAATAAGCACCTGGTATATCTGTTTCTTAGCACCACGAGAAAAGGTGATGTTACTAAAGTGCTGCCGAAGTCCGTAAAAACATCTATGGACGAGCACTATTCTCCGCTTGATTTCTTGCCTGAAACAATTTTTTTATTGACAGAAGATCCGAGGTAGAGAAATGAAAGTTATTTATCTATATCAAGATGAGAGAAAACAGTTATCTAATAGAAATTTCAATGTGCTTCATTATTTCCTTTGAGATTTGCCCAAAGAATATCAGATAAGAATAAGCAACGTTCTATACCGATTAAACCGGGTATTCGAAATCGGCATATTTAAAAAATCTGCATACGGTTTCGAAGAAAAAACCGGTTAGATAGTTTGCGATTTTGAACACTCTAAGTATGACTGAGTTTGGTCTCCCCGCGAAGCAGATACGACTATGCGTGATTACACTGACCGACACGAAGTCTTCAGGCAAATAGGCAAAAGAGCCATTTTATACCAAGCGAGGCTTCAGACAAGGTGATAGCCTGTCATGAGATTTCTTCAACATATAAACGAAGATGTTATTTCTTTCAACAAACAAACAGTCTTCTCGTTTGGGACGCTGCGTAAATGTTAACAACTATAACTTTGAGGTTGTAGATGACTTTTTCTAACTTGTGTTATATAATCATCGAATAAATACCAAACTTAGCCGAGGCATCTAATATTTTTTGATTGTGATCGAGTGAATAATAATCATCCTTATCTGCATTTTTCGCTAGACTCTAGGATTTGTCATACTTACTTACTTACTTAGCTGGTACTTCTATGCAATCCCATTGGATTATATACCGCACGTAGAAAAATATTATAAGCGCCTCGATCTTCTGCGCTTCTTCTCCAGTTAGTCACACCGAGTTCTGTAAGGTTTTCAGTAACCTGGTCTTTCCAACGGAGTTTTGGTCGCCCTCTTCTGCGTCGTCCATCGAGTTCATTGTCGAAGACTTTCCGAGCTGGAGCATTTTCGTCCATGCGTACAACATGACCTAGCCAACGCAACCGTTGCACCTTAATGCGTTTGACCACGTCAATGTCAGTGTACAGCTCGTAAAGCTCATGATTCATACGACGCCGATACTGTGTGTATCCGTGACCAGATTTCCATCACTATCCTTACAGGTGGGGAGGCCATTACCGTATCCATTTGCTCTTACTTTCTGGTAAAATTGTTGGGCCTCACCTCTATCCCTGTATGGCTCTATATCCTCGTTCTCCCGTTCCTTCATCTGACGTTTTTTCGCCTAAATAGCTGTCTCGCCCGTTTTGCTTTCTCCTTGTGCCGTTCCCTAACAGCACGGGTTACAATTGGCTGTAGCGTTTCCCTATAAGCAGCATCCTGCTTCTCAGATGCTATCAATTACCTGCAATCAAAATTTGATTTTTGGTGTTTTGGTCGGGGGATAGCCAAGTTGCCTTGTGGATATCTTTGTGGTGGAATCTGGTTCCACTCACTACCATGTTCCTTCCCGCTGCGAAGCTTACCAGCCTAAAACCGTTGTCTGACGTGTCGGTATGCAGGCTGAATTTACCGATCAATGGACCAAGAACATCTTCCCTTACTATTTTTGCATTAAAGTCTCCCAGAACAATTTTAATGTCGTGGCCAGGGCAGCGGTCGTATGTTTCCTCTAGGCGCTCGTAAAATGCATCTTTAATCTCATCGCCTTTATCTTCCGTCGGGGCGTGCGTGTACACAAATCCTAAGACGCATCGGTGGTAGCATGCCGATTAGGTTACTCAACGTTTCGCCTTCTAACTCTAGCTAACTTCTAAGCGGTTGCTTTAAAGTCATTGCCCGGGGAATACTTGGTCTAAGACTGGGAGTAGTTAGCTGCTTGGACAGTGCCACAAAGGAATCGATTCTGGTCACTCCCAAGTGAGTGACAATCAGTAACTTTCAACCTCTGGGCAAAGTCCCATCCCCAATAGTCAATAGTGTCATAGTGTGCATTTTTTGTAGGTCGTGGATTCACCAGGTTTCACGTCACACTGATTAAGTTCCAATAAAGCTCGCTAAGATGGGCTTTATACTTTCACATAACACACATTTGGCAAAAACATGTATACGATGTGTAAGACGCTAGTCCCGCTCACTCGGATCACCTTACTTAAGTCGTACATTTGCGGTTGTGTTCTGGTTTAGTTCTGAGGTGGACAATCTATTCCGTAGTCGATGATTGGCGTGATTAGCTGAATGCAGCATATTTCAAGCAAATTCTGCATGTCTGTGACCAGATTTGCATTTATGTCCTTAAATGTGTTTATCCCTGTTCCAAATTCTCACTGCTCCGTCGATGATATTTCTTGTAATACAGTAATGTCTGCTTAGTCGAGATAACGTGATACACCAACATTCTATGATCTAAGGCGCATATACGAAAAAGTACAAAATGTTAATAGTTACATCATAATCGAACGCGATCTTCACATGCAGCACATGTAACTCCAAAGAAATGGAAACTAAGATGAAACAGTTAATAATGGCTGAAATCCTGTTATGGCTATGTGAATTTTCGAAAATATATACTAAACCTTTTTATGCCACATAAGCCACACAGTTACATGACTTGCAATACTTATCTTGCTTTGAAATTATACGACACATAATCTTTAAAAATATCCCTTTAAGCGACTTTTACCACCAATGCAACAACGATAATATGGCTTTTAAAAAATATGACTCTAATCAATTTTGACATGGTTAATTGTCACATACAACATGCCCAGAAAAAACAAGCGACCAATTGGTAAGCTTTATATGGTGCATGGTGCACAAGTGTGTAGCAACATATTTCTCATCCTGTCTGCTGGGCATCTAATACATCCGTTTGTACTGCTTCGGACGCCTGCGAAACTCTTCATATTCCTGGCTCTTATGCGCTGTCGCAGCAAAAAAATCGATTAATCACTTTCAGCATGCTATCAACAACAAAACAAAAACGGAATGGTTCATTGACCACAGTTTGGCATTGCATTTGATGTGTGCGAAGGCACGAGAGCCTCGTCCTGGTTATTCTGATGTTTTTTGTTGTTGTTTGTGATGTGTTCGAAATAACTCTATTGCATTGTTTTAGCTATTCACGCCGACTTTTTGTTGATGTCGTCGATGTTGTTGCTATTGAGAAAGTCCTTAAAAGCTACAGCGCCAACAACTACAAAAACTGCATTGTGTACATTCGTTAGTTTTGTAAACATTGTTTATTGTTCGTGGCTTTCAACAAATATTTTCAGACATTCACATGTACATACTTACACACACACACTCACATAGATACTAGCATGTTAGTAAGTATGTAGAATAACACAAACACGCGCACTCTTACGCTGATCGCAATCATGTTAGCAATGTTCTACATTAGCGAAGGAATTAAGGATTGGCATGACCAGCGATGAGGCCTCCAAGTTAGGAAAGAAAAAATAACTGCAGAAATTGTTTAAGTGCCGAAATGGTTAAACAGAAGCATGTTAATTTACAATAACGCAAGAAGTTATGCCATACCCATGGGGTATAAAAGGAATTTATGGTTTTGAGATTAAGTTTTAAAGAAAAACACACCATAGCATCGCCAAGTTGTCTGATGACGAACCTGTTATGTGGTTCGAAACGTGGCAGCCTTTTGCGTGACACTGAATTGTCCATTAACATCAACAATAAAAACTTCTGATCGTTTAGCCAATTCGATATATCGCATGACACATTAACAAAAATTGACACCAGGTTCAAATTTAAGAATTAAAATTAAAACCTTGGATTGTACCTTTCTTAGAGACACAATTATAAGCTAAGCGTTACTGGACCATAGCCTTACAATTTCCGCCGCTGCCAGTTTTTGGCACTATGGTTCTGGTTGTTGTTTGTGATTGTGATTTTTTTGTCAGCTACACAGTTTTTGGATTGTTCCATTCAATGAAGTATTTTTAAAAACAATGTTTGCTATGTTGTGGTTTTATGTGAACAAATGATATTTTTAGCATTTTTTCCGCTGGCTGTGATATTGCTGCTGCTGCTGTCGCTGATGTGGCGGCTGCCGCTGGTACTGTTGTCTTTGTTGTTTGTTGCGGTTCCCAAACATGGACAATTAAAGTTATACGGTATCCACTAATGATAGCTGCGGTTTCTATTTTATCCCTTGTTGAAAGTGGTAGTGTTTTTTGTTGTTTTGTTTTAGTATTTCTGACGGGCTAATTTTCAGAACATGTAAAAACTGCAAAACTGTTGTTTTTTGTTTTTGATAATGTTCATAATAAAATAATGGTTTTTATGTATGTTTAATAACAAACAAAAACGCATATTAAAAACCATTAGAACCATATTAAAAAACAGGCTTATCTTGTATACAATGTTGAAGGAAATAACAACCAGTGCTGATGTGTTCTGTAATAGATATTGGTGGCGATTTCTAAATCCTGTATTGTAATATATAGCTTTTGTGTCATTCAATTTTGGGGGCGGAGATGCATTGTTTAATTTGTTAACAATTACTTAGTGATTGTTTTATAATGTGAAACATATTTTGTTGAAAATAGCAAATAATAAGCATACCGCAACAAATAGAAGATATTTAGAGAATATTCACTTCAATGTAACTAAAGTTTATGGCGCTTACATTTCATCACCAACGGGTGTCGGATTACAGTCAAGTAAAACTCAAAAGACTTTTAAATAATACTAATTATAAAGTTTTAGTTTTGTTTCACTTTTCATTGTGCTCGCAATATATTGACGCAATGCTGTATTTAAAATCCAATATAATTTGGATTTTTTCATATTAAAAGTTATTATTTAGCTTGATAATAGTAATCAAAAATTTGCCATGTTCTTTGGTGCGTTGCGCTTTATCTATGCTAATACATAATGTAAAGAGAGGATGTTTGTGAGTTTGTTTATTTGTATGGGTAACCTGCTACACATCCAATTAAAAAAATTCTTTTAACAGTAGATTGCTACGATATCTCTGGGTAGAATAGGCAATATTTAAAAAAATAATATTTAGTTATCCACATGTAAGTTGTGGCGGAGCAACGGGAGCCGGGAATGCTAGTTTTATATAAAAACAACTTATACCAAACTACTTAAAAATGTCGTATAGTATGCTGCTTGCATGGCAATGCTACTGCCAGTTGTAACTCAGGCTGTTAGGGAACGCACAAGGAGATAGAAAATAGGCGAGGTAGCAATTTAAGCGAAATAGTCAGATAAAGGAACGAGAAATCGAAATCGCTGGAGGTGAAGCCCGAAAAATCTACCAGAAAGTAAAAGCAAAAGGTTATGGTGCTGGGCTACTCTCATGTAGGAACAAGAACGGAAATCTTGTGAAGATTGTGCCTCATATATGGAAATAACACTTCAAGCAATTGCTGGTTCCGGAAGGCAGCGCACGTAAAAGTATCAGACCAATTGTTAACGACGTACAGTGGCGCCTGTAGAACAAGTGAGGTGGCAAAAATTCAAAATTTCATGTGCCCCTAAGAAACCTTTTTTTACAGGAGATTGTCAAAAGATTTCAAATATGCAATCAGATTTTTGGTTCAGAAGATATAGTCCTTCAAAGTTGACTGATTTTCAGTTTTCAAAAAAAAACACACCATTTTTAGGTAATTTGATCCGCTTTGAGACACAGTATCTCGAAAAGTAGGTAACGGATAGTCATTCTTGTTGATTCTATTGATAGATCTTTTAGTTAACCCTAGAAGGGTAATCATATTTTACACACACTAAGGGTAATCTTCGTCGAATCGACGAAGTCCTATTTGACTTGGAAATTCTTAGCAAAAAATCTAGCGTACCAGTCCGAAACGTCATATTTAATCAATTAAAGACTCTAGCGAAGATAATAATGATAATTCTGATATTTTAAATATTTTAATTTAAAAAATCAAAATATTTTTTGATTTGGTGACTTTTTTGCAAGAGCAAAAAGTCACACAAAAGGTAACCTTCGTCGTTTCGACGACGCGAGTTTTTGTTTATTGCAAAAAAATAACACACACGCCACAGTAATACTGTCATATGCCAGCATAACTTGAAAAAAAAACATCACAAACTAACGCTTTTGAAAAAGGCAATAGAATATTGTGAAAAATAAGAGAGATACTTGAAAAAAAAGCAACAGTGTTCGTCGAATCGACGAAGATTACCCGTCTAGGGTTAAAAAAAGAATTTTACTGTTTTCTTTGTGTTTGTCCAGGTAAATCGATTTTTACCAAAAATGCATTTTTTCGATATTTCTCAACTTTGATGGAAATACAAAAACCTGTCAAAAACTATATTTACCATATTTTCAAAATAAGTTCTTTGATTGTTTCTTACCTTATGCAAAAATTTCCATCTGCCCATTTTGACCCTTTTTTTGCTACATCTAAAATTTATAAAAAAAAAACATGGTTCCAATAACACTATGTCACAAATTTTCAAAAGTTTCTGTATCCGAGACATTTAATGATGACCAAGGGCAAAACATTTTTGTAACATATTTTTATATCGTACTAGTGGGCCCGGCAATGCTTCGCTATTGCATTTTAACTTGTAATATATTTCACATTTAGGTCTACAAAGTACTTTGAAAATGGTACTTAAGCTCGATAATGATATGTTGAGTTTATTAACTTATGTAACTAATTTCAAGCAACTCCTTAACATGAAAGTTAACAAATTAAGCGTGTTGTTTTAAATTCTAAATATCATAGGCTCTATGACGATAATAAAAAGTTCATCAGCAAAGTCATATCTTTTACAAATCGGAAACAGACATTCCGTTAAAGATCAAAATTCAATGTAGTAGCGGTAACCGTCTGTATACTAACTATCTCTTTGGGCGTAAAAACACTTTTGACATGCCTTCTGCGCCTATTGACCGAAAATGGAAATTTCGTTTGAAGCTTTACGCCTTTAGCCATAAAAACCTCTTTCGTCATGTCTTCTTCTCACATGGATCAAGAATATTTCCGAATACTATCTTTGTATTGAACTGGTATTACCATTCTATGAGATAATTCGGTCACCAACGTTTGGCTTTACAAAGTGATGATCTCACGCGCTGTATGGCATTCTACGCCGTCGTGTTGGAACTATTTCTCCTTCAAATAATGTGCAATGACTTGATAAATAAAAAAATCAATTGATCGTCCACTGGTTTTAGTTCTTCTACCAGTTGGATATATGAATATAGGCCAAGATCTTTCCTCAGCATTTGCAGAGACCGAGTTGCTGAGAACGGCGTCGGTTCGATAAATTCGAGTCCCCTGTCACACTTACGTCTACAGCGTTGATGGCTTCTATTAGCTGCTCAGATGGATGAGTATATGCACCATAAACTTCACAAAGGGCAAACAGAACGCGCATTTTGAAAATAAATTTGCAAGATTTGTAAACGTTTTTCTAGTGTAGTCTTTACATGGTGATTTTTCAAAGAAAGTCTCAATGAAAGTCTATCACACTTCACACACCTCGCCTGAATGACGAATTGGTTGACCTAAAATGGCAACAAAAACGGTAAATGGGGTTTTGTTGGGTGTCAATTGTACATTAAAAATCCACATGAATAAAAATCCTAGCTGATACTTTTTTAAGATAAAAGGATTTTTCGTTTATTTACTCCGTTTTGCGCTTCTTTTGGAAGTGACGTTCGTTGCCCCATGATTATTGAAAGCGTACAGACTTCAGCTTTAAGACACTTCTATCAAAATTTAAGTTTTCTGCACCAAATTAAGCTTTCCCAGCGCGAGCTAGGAATTGATATTACACACAAAGTTTATTGGTGACATTTTCTAACAATTCATCGTAGACTTGGTTACAATTTTTGCGAATAAAAAAACTGGCCCACCTTACTGATCATATCTCTAGGCGAACTGCAATATTCTGTGGAATTTTGACAGTTATAACTGTTTATTTTAAAAGGGGTGTGGTACAGCCCACTTCCACTCTTACTGTAATTTATACTGCAACAACAACATATGTAACAAATCTCATCTTTATACCTCTTATAGTTCATGAGATATAGCCCTTTTATTCTCATATTGTATGGGCGGTGCCACGCCCCTTTATCCAATCATAACCAAATATAGCAAGGGAATATCTACAGGTCATCACTACCACTTGGTAAAATTTTCGTATCAATCTGTCTATTGGGAAAGCCTGCAGAGCGGTTTTGAAAAGGGGGCGTGGCACCCCCCACTTCCACGCTGGCTGTAATTAATACTGCTCCAACAACATATATACCAAATCTCATCTTCATACCTCTGATAGTTCATGAGATATAGCCCTTTTGATTTTTAAGTTGTATCAGCGGTGCCACGCCCCTTTATCCAATCACAATCTATTATAGCCAGGGACTATCAACAGGTCACCAGTACCATTTAGTAAAATTTTCGTATCAATCGGTCTATTAGAAAACCCGTTAGAGCGATTTTTAAAAAGGGGGCGTGGCACCGCCCACTTCCACCTTGGCTGTAATAAATACTGCTCCAACAACTTATATACCAAATCTCATCTTCATACCTCTGATAGTTCATGAGATACAGCCCTTTTGATTTTCAAGTTGTATGGCCGGTCCACGCCCCTTTGTCCAATTGGACCGAATTGTAAATATAAACCACCCGGGGCGCCACCAAAACGCATACAAAAAAATTTATGCAAATCGGTCCAGCCGTTCGTGAGTTATGAAGTCACAACACACTTGCAACAATTTTTTATATATATAGATAAAAGTCTGAAACCGGAGCTATTTTTACGGGAACACGGAAAAAAACTTAATTAAAAGCGGCGAAAACTTGAAAAATCATTAAAATTTTTACAAATATTAAACTTTGAAGTGCCATAACTTCGTCATTAATGATTGGATTTTAAACAGCTATCATTTTTTTACAAAATAATTTTATTATCTTTTATTTTCGTCACAGTTCGGTGACATTGCTGGCTTTTTAGTAGACCTACCTTTTTTCAATACAATAAAAATGAAAATTTGACCATATCTCAAAAACCGTTCTACTTTTCAAATATCTGAGCAGATTTGAATTCAGCATGAAATTTTACATAAGGGTCAACTATTTAGAAGCCGGTATCAACAATTTGTTGCATTGTGCTATTGCCTTGTCTGAAGCCTTGCTTGATTGAAAATGGCTCGGTCAGGTTTTAACCAATTTTCATTGAAGACTTTACGTCAGTCAGTGTCATCCCGCAAAGTCGTATTTACATCGCCGTGATACCAAACTCAGCCATAGCATCTACCAATTTTTGTCATATCGGACTGTTAATCCCGCGATAGTTGGTACACGCACTAGAATCGCCTTTCTTAAGCACGGAACATAGGACACTCAGATTCCAATCATCGGGTATGCACTCCCTGAGCCAAATCGTGTTTATGAGCTGGTGCATGCATGTTACCAGGTCATCGCCGCCGGCTTTAAAAAGCTCTGCCGGCAGTCCATCGGCTCCCGCAGCTTTATTATTTTTAAGCCGTGCAATTGCCGTGCTGATCTCGTTTTGGCTCGGTGGTGGACAATCTACTCCATCGTCGATGATTGGTACGATTTCGTCACTTATACTGCCTTCGGGAACGAGTAGAGATTGAAAGTGTTCAGTCCATATTTGCAGCACACTCTGAGTGTCCGTGACCAGATTTCCATATCTGTCCTTACAGGTAGGGATCCCTGTTCCAAAACCTTTACTCTTTACCTTTGGTAGAACTTTCGGGCCTCACCTCTATCCCTGTAGATTTCGATATCCTGGCTCTCTCTTTCTTCCACAGACGCTTTTTCCATCTGAAGAGGCGTTTCATCTCCCTCCTTTCTTCTTAATAATGCTCATTCACCGCACTCGTCACCATTATCTGCAGTTTTGCCTTGTATGCAGCATCTACTTCCTTAGACATTCTGCGACATTCATCATCATACCAGGGCTTGTCTGAGCGTGTTTGTCATAACCCAGTACGGTCGTTGCGGCAGTGGTCATAGAATTCGCAATATGTTGCCACTGTGTGTCGGGAACATCAGAACTAGGGGGGGTTTTTTTGGAGTAATTGGGAGAGTTGGTTAGAGTAAGCATTGGCTAACTCAGTGGTATGCAGCTTCGTGATGTCTAGCTTCCCTTGCGTTTGAATACGAGTGTTTTAAGAACTACATAATCGTGTGCGTACCTTGGCTGCAACTAGGTGGTGATCCGAGTCAATATTTGCACCGCGCATCACACGCACGTCCATAACTCTTGAGACATGCCTTCCATCAATTACCACGTGATCTATCTGATTTCTTGTATTTTGATCGGGAGATATCCACGTTGCCTTGTGGATATCTTTATGCGGGAATCTGGTTCCACTCACAACCATGTTTTTTGCCGACGCGAAACTTACCAGTCTGAATCCGTTATCAGAGGTGTTGTTGTGGAGACTGAATTTCCCGACCGCTAAACCAAGAGCATCTTCCCTTCCTATTTTAGCATGGAAATCTCCCAGAAAAAATTTAATGTCAGTGTAGGGCAGCGGTCATATACCTCCTCTAGGCGCTCATAGAATGAATATTTAATGTCATCGTCTTTGTCTTCCGTCGGGGCTTGTACACAAATCAGCGTAATGTAAAAATATTTCGCCCGGATGCAAATGGTGGTTATCCGGTCACTTACAGGGTATAGAGTTCGGACATTCCAGGTGCATATCCTTAAATCATGGTCCTTATATCGTTTGCGGGGGTCGTCAACATTTGGGAGGGGTTCTTGTTTTTTCTTTTCTTCGTGTTTTCATAATAATTTTGTTTAAGGAGAGTGGCTTATTAGGGCACCGCGCCCGATCTTAGTAACACAACTCTAGTCACACCAAAATTAATATCTTGAACAGGTGTGTGAAATCAGTTGCATGTTATGCGTGTGAGTTCTGGAATTTAAACCAATCTGATATATATGCAGCTATATACATACATGCAAGCAGCTAGAAGTTATGATCAAGTATGACAATGATATAGTAGGGCACGTTGTATTCGTCTATGAAGATATCAAAAGTCTGCTGCGACTATTACTCTTATGCTTTACATGTATTGCGCGTTTTCAAAAGCCCAAAAAACTAAGTAAACCACCAAAAAAAAAAAAGACTAAACACAAGAACATTTGTTAAATTTTACCTATATGTTTATTTAGGTCTATGTTCGCACACTATCCTACAAATACAACATTGGTATCTACAACCATACATACATATACTTAAAGGTGTCCCACTCACTACAGCAAGTACCACTAAAGTTGTAGATTTCCCCAAGGCCTCCGCGGCACTTCTCTGTGCATATCGTCATGATCGTTTGAGCAAGTTTTCTAGTGGAAAATAACAAACTTTCCGGGCTTTGTTTCGTTTTTTTTTTCATGGGTTGGTCAAGGAAAAATAACAAGGCGGTTTGTTTGTCCGCTTTAGCAGTGTGGAATTTTAAGTGTGGTCCAAAACCACATACTTCATCACATGGAAATGGGCACACAAAGTACTAGAAAGGCGCATACATACGCTCATAGTCATGTCAGTGTGTACATATGACCCTATTTTTGGAGTAATAACATGAGTGACAGAAGCTATTAACTCCTTAGGGATTTCAATTTAATGAGTAGTGTAAAAAATTGTGTATGGGTAAAGCAAACGATAAATGCTGGTAAATTGTTTAAGCGATAAATCGTATTTGGTTATAACTATAATGACTAGATGGCAAAGGTTTAATTTTTAAAAATGCTTTCTATCACACATGTACACGAGCTATAACCTCATATAGGAAGTTGATCGATATATTATTGTAAATAACCATTATCTATTATTATAGGTAATAGAATGGAAAAAAGTTTGAAAGTGGAAAAATTTGGTTGTGAAATTTACACTTCAGTTGAAATGTAAAATGCTGTGTTTATGTTTAGTTAACCTTTACTCTAATTTTGTTTCGTTTGATATCGTTCGGCTTGAGGTCAATGATATTAATTTGAGAAAAACACTGATTTTATTGCATTTTTCCTTGTTTTATTTTTTCAATATTTCGATTGACATCGTCAATCATCGTCAGGGAATTTATTTAATAAAACGTAGAACAAAAAACGTTAAACGTCTGTGTGTTCTATTAAGTAGGTAATGACTCTATTCAATCAGTATTTTATTTAATTTTCACTCAGTCTAAGAAAAAAGAAATTCATGACCTTATAGATATTAACGAGCAATAAAATGTATGAAAGTCCTCATTGCTATTTTTTCCTCAGAGTCGAATATGAATTATATTCTTATCACAAACCTTTCCAATGAAAATACCTCATTACCTTAACCCTCGTCCACTGACTCATCATTTACTCAACTGATTTCTTAAAACAATGTTCAAGAAAACAAAACAGTTTTGGAGAAAGATTATTAATTGATTCATCGTCCATACAATTTGTAATCGAAAATGCAAGAATATTTTTTCAAACAAAAATATTCCCGCTGGAACCAGAAATATATTGGCCTCATTTTCATTACATCCGCATTGATATTCAATAGCTCTTTTCTTTTTTTTGCTCTTTCTTTCTTAGCAGAGTCAATGTGCAATCACTAAGGACGAAAACGACACAATATTTTAAACTGCAAACACTAAAGTTCAAAATTGAATCACTTTTATGGAATATTACCAAAAAAAATTGTCTATGGAGTATTTCATTTCGTTATTGCCATCAAATTGCTGTCTTCTTTCGTAGTTGCTGTAGATATGAAATGTACTTATTTTCAATATACACTACGGTACAATATCTTGCTACAATCAATGCCAAAAATTCAGTCAGAGGTGAGAGCAATTTTGCTCTTTACCTCTTGGTCATATATTTGAATTCGTGTGTGTGTGTGTGCACTTGTTTGAATGTTTGATTGCTTGTAGCAAAAGACAATACTATTTGCAATTTGTAATAAATTCACTTGAATGAATTTTTATAGTTTCCGTGCATGGATCGCAATTGGCATGTCCAATGTGATGGGCCTTTGGGGGCCAGTAGTTGACAGAGGGAAGCGTTTCTATGTGGAAGCATTATATGTAATGCAACAAAGATTTGAAATAGTATAATTTTTTTAGAGACCATTACAATAATAAAAAGTTACTTAAACTAAGCCACAGGTTAAAAGAGAAGCATTTGGAAGGTGCGACAGAAATTAATGTTTCTGTAGCCAAACGTAAAAAAGAATTCCAAGCGCTTCGGTTTTTTGCGCTCCGTAGATAGTTAGTCATACCAAGTGTAGATAACAGCTCTTTCATCTGGCGCATCTAACAAAGATTTTATCGCCTTCTCCTGGCCGCTCAACGAGTTTCTTGACAAGACCTTTCTAGCTGGAACATTTTCATTCATTCGTACAACGTACGACATTCGCCGTTAACGATTATGGATCCGAAAATTTTGCGTAGTATTTTTCTCTCGAAGACTCCCAGAATTGATTGATCCGTTTGTGTCATTACCAAGGATTTTGCGCTGTAGAGCAAGACAGGTAGGATCATAGTCTGGTAGAGTTAGATCGAGCTGGAACATTTTCATCTATTCGTACAACGTGTCCAAGCCAGCGCATTTGGTCTATTTTAACGCGCTTGACTACGTTGATGTCGTATAGCTTGTGGTTCATTCTACCACGGTACTTGTGTCATTACCCAGGATTTTGCGCTGTAAAGCAAGACAGGTAGGATCAGAATCTGGTAGAGTTAGATCTTTGTTCTCGTTCGAGAGAGCGCTTTGTCATTAAATCGCTTGCTTAGCGCATAGTAGCAGTGGTTTGTGATCAATACTCGTCTCTTGAATCCCAGGCTGAGATTATTATTTTTGTTTATGGCGATGCCAAGGTAGACAATATCATCTACCATTTCAAAGTTATAGTTCTCAACGTTCAAGCAGCGTCCCAGACAAGTAGACTCTTTGATCGTTGAAACAAATAACTCAGTTTTGTCCACATTTATCACCAGACCCACTTCTGTCGACTGCTTTTCAATGTTTGAAAAGGTCGCAGTAACATCCTGCACTCCACTGCCAATGATATCGTAATCATAGGTATATGCGAGCAGCATGTGACTATTGTTGAAGATGGTACCATTTCTGCTAACTGCAGGCATCCGCATGATCATTTCCATGACGATGTTAAAGAGATTGCAAGACAGACTATCGCCTTGCCTAAAGCCTAGCTTGGTATAAAGTGGCCACATTTATGCCAACTTTCATTGAAGACTTTCACTGTCAGTCAATGTCAACCCACACAGCATTTACAAAATTCAGTCGTATCGAATGCAGTTTTGTAATCGATGTAATCGATGAGATGGTAGGTGCGATCTGCATTTCTTGTTTCTTCTCTATATCTGGTTGGCCTACCAGGTCTAATGTCACACTGATAAGGTCCAACCAGGATCGCCAGAATGGACTTTAGTCTTTCACACAACACACTAGACAGGACGTTGTATGCGATGGGTGAATGGCTGATCCTGCGATAATTGGTATACACACTTGTATAGCATTTCGTAAGCTCAGGACATATAACACTCAGATTCCAATCATTGTGTATGAATTCCTTAAGCCAAATCGTGTTTATGAGCTAGTGCATGCATAGTGCCAGCTCATAGCCGCCTGCTTTAAAAAGCTCTGTTGGTTGTCCATGGGTTCCCGCAGCTTCATTAATTTTAAGCCTTGCGATCGCCGTGCTGATCTCGTTTTGGCTCGGTAGTGGACAATCTACTCCGTCGTCTATCATTGGTGTGATTTCTTTACTTATGCTGCCTGGGGGAACTAATAGGAACGAAAGTGTTCCCTCCATTTTTGCAGCTCACTCCAAATGTCGTTGAGGCAGTTGTCATATAATTCGCAATATGCTGTCACTGGGTGTCGGGAAAATCAGAACGAGGAGGTGGTTGGAGGAGGCATTGGCTATCTCGGTGGTATGTAGCTTTGTGATGTGTAGTGTCCTTTGCGTTTGGTTACAAGTATTTTTAGCACTACTTAATCGTGTGCGTACTTTGGCTGCAACTTAGTGGTGATCCGAGTCAATATTTGCACCGCGCATCACACGCACGTCCATAACGCCTGAGACATGCTTTCTATCGATTACCACGCCATCAATATGGTTTCTTGTCTTTTGATCAAGGAGTATCCAGCTTGTCTTATGTATATCTTTATGAGTCAGGTTCGACTCACTACTTTGTTTTCTGCCAACGTAAAGCTAACCAATCTGAACCCGATATCGGTGTTGTTGTTTGTGTAGGCTGAAATTTTCGACAGTTGAACGAAGAGGATGTTCCCTATATATTTTAACATTAAAATCACCCTGAAAAATGTCATGGTCAGGACAGGAGTCTTACATTTTCTCCAGGGCCTTATAGAATGTTTCTTTGAAGACCTCGTCTTTTTCTTTCGTCGAGGCGTATACACAATAGGTTTTTTTTGCAACTCTTGAAGCGGAATATTAAGACTTGTGATCTTAAAGAATTTCGAAAAAAAATTTGGATTTTTTGAAGATGGGTATGGGGTCGCTGAAATAGATTTTATCAAAAAAATGAGGTTATGGAGAAAAAAATTTATATTATTTTTCTTTGGTGCCTTTTGTTCATACAACTCAACAATTCTATTCTTATGGATCCGATCCCACGACAAAAAAATTATTGGTGTGAAAAATTATTATATTATGAACCACTTTGATAGTCCACGCCCCTTTCTGATAAATCATTCACAACACATAGTTTTTCTCGTTTTTTCTTTGAAGAAACAAAATCATCATCATTTTCCCATAAAAGTGTATCTTTCGAAAAATGGAAGTGGGCAATTTTAATTCATCAAAAACCCTTTTACTGCTTGAGGTTACAAAATTATGCATTATGAATTTTGTTACATTTTAAAAAGGGCCTATTTCAAATATTTTAAAATTCAAATAGTGTGAATTTAAAAATAAAAAATAATTTGTTTTGTCTATTTTTTATTTTTTTTTCAACATTTTTCACAAGTAAGATATAAACTTATATATACCAAAATAAAGGCATCTAAATTATCTTTCTAACGCATTTTACAACTTGAAAAAATGTTTAAAAATTTTTAATGTTATCGAGGTTAGAAATATAGGAAAAATTATTTTTAACTTTTAAGACTATCAAAGTGGTTCGTAATATAAAAATTTTTCACACCAATAATTTTTTTGTCGTGGGATCGGATTAGGGTAGCCAGACGTACTGTTTTTAGCAGTACATGTACTGTTTTTTTGTAAATGTACTTTTTTATGCACAACACGTAAAACAGTACGCAAAAGTACTGTTTTTCAAACCTTTTACTGTTTTGTACTGTTTTTTTTATTTTACTGATATTTATATAACAATATTTGATAAAACATATTTCATATATTCTACAAAAATAGCCGAAGATAATAAAACACTCTACCATAGTAAACATATAATAACCTTTTAAAAATATAAAGTTATAAAACATTTGCCACACCCCTTTTGGTACCTCCCACACTTATAACTTAGTTCACCGTCCACTATATTTCGGTGCAGATGTACTTGAGGGGTCATAATTCAAAAACCGAATATGAGGAATGAAAAAGAATCAAAAACTACACTTTTACACCCAACAGCAAGTTTATCCTTTTTGCATTTTTTTACATTGTGGGGTGATCATGAAATTATACGCAAAGGTTTTTATTTACGATATAAAACTTTTTATTAAAACAAAAACCAAATTTAAAGTAAAAACCACTTTTTAATAATACGTATGACCTCCCTTCTTTTTAAAAAGTACAAAAATGCCTTTCGGCCTTACTATTTATGAGGGATTTTGAGATTGGACTGTCCCAAGTCGCTATTACTGCCGATTTCAGCTCTGCAACGCTATTGTATTGCCTGTTGTTGGAGTACGTTATATGAACAAGTACGCCCCCTAACATTTTCAATAGGGTTCATGTCTAACTGGTGCAATTAAAATGGATTTACTAATGCGCTTATGATAGAATATTATTTTTTAACTTTTTATTAGTTGCTTATTGAATTAATTCTTAAAATATATGATGCTTTATACATTTTTATGTTTTTATTTAAAATGTACTGTTTTTTCTTCGTTTTACTGTTTTTTGTTCACTAATGTACTGTTTTTCCGATTTTAATATCTGGCTACCCTAGATCGGATCCTTACAAAGAGAATTGTTTAGTTGTATGAACAAAAAGCGCAAGAAAAAAATAATATAAAAATTTTTTCTCCATAACCTCATTTTTTTGATAAAATCTATTTCGGCGACCCCATACCCATCTTCAAAAAATCCCAAAAAATTTTCAAAATTCTTTTAGATCACAAGCTTTAATATTCCGCTTCAAGAGTTGCAAAAATTTTTTTGTGAAACGCCTTAATACACAAATCAGCGTATTGTAAAAATATTATACCTTGATGCGGACAGTGGCTATTAGGTCCCTTACGGGATTAAATAGCGAGATCAGATGTACCTTTAGAATTCTCTGGCTGACTATGAATCCACATTGAAATTCGTGCCTTTTCTGCATGGCAGCTGTAAAGGATGTCACATTTTTTTCTTCCAGTGCAACCCTGTTCCTGGCTGTGATGTTAGCCTTATATTTGTCGAGGACATTCATCAATTGCATAGAGGCAGCATCCCAGCTTCAAAGATTACAGGTACATATCCTTAAATCAACGTCCTTATAACGTTCGCTGTGGTCATTAACTTTTGGGAGGGTTCTTTTTCCTTCGTATTTTTATAATATTTTTATTTAAGGACAGTGGCTGGCGCCTGCCAAGAAGATAGTATTACATCCCAGATACATCGACTTTTCCTTATTTTGTCTCACTGTGTAATTATACAAAAATAGTTGATTTTGTATAGGTGGTACCAACAGCAGTTGGGCTATTCTACACATATACAATACCATAACATTATTTTGTAAAATGTTATTACTGGTAACTTTGTATTAGATCAGTGAAGGTTTACTAGAGTTATCCTGCCCACCAGTCAGAGAGGCGGAAATCGCTCAATCGTGGTAAAAATTCCTGAAATAATGGCATATACCCTTATGCCTATGGGTAAGGGCATACTGTATACCCATTACCTTATATTAACTTTCATTCCACTATGCACAGGGCCAACTATTTGCCTTCTCCGACTTAAACATTATGCCGCCTATATAAATTCATGCCTGTTCATCTCTTTTGCACCGGCTGCATTGAATTTTCATCGACATTTGTCAGAGTACAAGCAATAAATGGAAAGAGGTACTGGCGGGCATACAGATGAAAAACATCTGTACCAATGAATACAGTCAAATAAAATGCAACAACCAAACAAAAAAATGAAGCCAGTGAAAATATTTGATAGGCAAAGATTGACGAAAACGTAACGAGCCATAACTGAGATTTTTTGTTGCTTGCTACCTCTGGCGCAAGATGCAATATATAGTACGAGATATATTTAAAACAGTTTGCAAATTTTTAGTGGAATCACTATTGCTTTAATTTCTGTATTAAGTGAGGGAACCAAATTGATTAAGGAGCAGACGAAATTTGTCACTGTAAACCGACAATTTGTGATGAGGGATTATCTCTCACTCAATCACAAACACACACACACATACACTATTAAACCGCCGATGACTTGTCCATGCTTTCTATGCTTTTGTTTGAAGTGTGGGCTCCTAATCGACCAGACTTTGGATGCCATCCAAATCCTAAGAGTACAAACAACTACTGCCCCTCCTCAAATATGTACATGACGTGGAATTCGGGCTGCCAGTATTGTCCATCGTCTTTATATCAATTTTCGTTCATCCTTTATGCTGTTGATTAACCCTCAATATCCAAGTTAACCCATGTCATAGTTTTACTCTGGGATTTCATCATGTCAATTTGTGACATTTTGTCTCTTTTCATCCTTCACTTATCATTTCGTTGTTGTTGTTGTTGTGTTCAGTAAAGCGAACTATACAATGAGGCTTAGATTAAGCTTGTCAGTAGGTTGGTAACATCTTGAGTTGTTTAACGGATAAAATAACTAATACAAATTGATTTATGTTTGTGCTGTGATAGTTGGAAACCGGATGGGGTATGTGGGTATGTCCAAAAAAAATGGAACAACTAAATTAGGGAAATTAAGCGATAAAAGGGTCCTCGAAAATATTATAGATGTAAACGCAGACAAAATGGTGGTTAAGTTATATTTTTTATTATCTATAGCGGGTAACAGTAAGAAATGTATGTTTGTCAAAAGCTTGAAGGTAATAAAAGCAGTAACAAATAAAAAATTGATGTTTAGGGTGAGTCAACAGAATCATATCGTATGTTTGAAGATAAAGCTCATTTACTGCCATAGGTCAAAGCATTAGGTTATTTTTGATAAGTCCAGTTGGGAACTGAAACTTTAGAAAGTTAATGAACAAAGGTCATCTATATACGCTCTTCTGATATACTTGACAGGAGGCATTTTAAATGTAAACAATCATGGAAACGGTCAAAATACTCGCAGACAGGTATCAACATGATACAAGCACATGGATATAATTTCAGTTCGGAAAACTAAGTTTTCCCACACCCTTACCTTAAGCATTTTTAATGTAATATAGTTGGCTTCCTTAAAGGCTTTTGTAAATTATATGCGTAGTGTATGCCAGCGATCAACCTGCACAAGTTACCAACTAGCTGTTGTTGATTTACTTCAAATGTATGGTACTGGTAACCAATAATATCTTCTGTCCCCTCTATGGTGTGTGTGTGTTATTACCACAATTTCTATGTTTGCATCACTCAAGCTACTTTCATGTTTTTGTTCCCAATTTTTGTCGTCTTCGTAACCGCTTCGAATGTTTGAGGCAATGTAAGTTCTTCTCGGTCTTCCATCACACACAGCAGGACATATAGCTGGATGAGTGCATAGCTGTTCTGAACCAAATGATTGTAATAGGCTCTAGCAAACCTTTTAGGTTTGACAAATTTGCTTATTCTCTGTTTCTACCAATTCTGTGGTTACAAAACCAATGCGTTAACTATGGTCCTCGTACTTGGAATCGATTTCATCTCTATCAAGCTGAAGACATAACATTGTTGGCGGTTTGACAGTGATATGGTTGTGATATCAGTTCGATAAACGTTGAAACATTTTGCAGTTTCGATTAATGGAAAATCTGCGTAGAGTTGTAGATGTGTAAGAGACATACGACTATTGCATGTGACAACAAAATGAACTCTGGTTGAAAGAATTTGAAATGGCAAGGTGCACATCAGAGTGATTACACTATGACACAATTTGAGGGTCATTGTCTCGGGGGTGAACCAAACTAATATCAAACGGTAGCATTTGACCTCAGTGACAAAACGCTAAACTTAATTTTTCTCCACTACGTCACAAATTTTTTTTACAGTGGTTTGAAGTAAGATTTTTTTTTGGTAAAAAGTCGAATCAACGAATTTGAATAATCATGTGTAAATATACATTTAGGATAGTTCATATCTTCGGAGACACATTAAAATTTTCTGGGAATATTTCATCAGAACATTTGAACCCTCTAGCACCCACCCGTTTGTGACATTTTAGGATGAATTTAAAAAAACAGCTTAAAAGTCAAATTTCTTAAAATGTTCAGCGTGGGTGACAGATAGAGGGTTAAAATGTTCCGTGGAAATATTCCCCGGAATGTTTTAATGTAGGTCTCTAAAGACATGAACTAACCCAAATCTATTTTTACACATGATTTTTCATTTTCTTTTATTTAACTTTTGGCCAAAAAAATCAAACTTTAAGCCACTGTAAACAAAAATTGTGACGTAGTGGAGCAAAATGGAGTTCAGCGTTTTGTTACTGAGGCTAAATGCTATTGTTTGATATTGGTTCGGTTCACTCCCGAAAAAGTGTGTTGCACTGTTTGCTCAAAAATAGATTATTTAACGTTCCATTAACATTTTATTTTGATTTTATTTTGGAACCTTTGACTCATAGAGGCTATTTGTCTTTGGTGACTCTTAGTGAAATTTTCCGAAGATTATGTCTATCGAAGATTCTAAGCCTTGACCTCCGTTCAAAGTTGACATATAAACAGTTTTTCAAAATTGGGCTAACAATTTCCCACACGGTTGGCAACTAGAGGGTTAAAATGTTCCGAGGAAATATTCCCCTGAATGTTTTAGTATAGGTCTCCGAAGACATGAAATAGCCCAAATGTACTTTTATAGATGATTTTTCGTATTCTTTGAATCGACTTTTGACCAAAAAATTCAAACTTCAAACCACTGTAAAAAAAATTTGTGACGTAGTGGAGCAAAATGGAGTTTAGGGTTTTGTTACTGAGGTCAAATGCTATCGTTTGATATTGGTTTGGCTCACCCCCGAAAAAGTGTGTTGCACTGTGTTATCTACATACCTTTCCATATAAAAAACGTAATACAATAAAAAATATACGCTGAAGTTTGTCAATGAAAATTCCGAAAATGTATAGCTGTGATTTCACTACGGCTAAAAACTATTTTTAACTGCAGAAACAAATATTCAACGCAACACATTGTGACCAATACAATGTGATGTACTTTAATTGATTAACATGAAAGCCACACATGAAAGCCACAAGCCATCACTGAGATAGCCGAATCCTACTTCCTTACCTGGACGCATCCTGCAACTATCACCGGCGAAGTAATCAGCAACACTCTTCACCACCTGGACGAAGGAGGTAGACATAAATTTAGTCGTCGTAGTCGATGGCGTCCAAATAACGACGGTGAACCACCCAAAATTTTTGAGGGTTACATTTCACAGCCTGTTTACCTCCTCAGATCACGCCACTACAACTACGCACAACCTCTGAAGTAGGAACAAGGTCCTCAAAGCGCTAGCCGGCAGCACTTGGGGATTGGACCTTGTTGGCGGCCTACAAAACAATCTGCCGGTCAGTGGTTGCTTCTCCAGTGTGGTCTCATTCGTGGAAAAATATCCAAAGCTGTCAAAATGTCACCCTAAGGACTGTAAAGGGCTGCATGCTGATAACCTCAGAACACTATCTACATGATAAAACGAAGGTCCTCCCAGTCAAAGAACATAATGTCACACAGTTGGATGTTCCCTCGAGCATGTCAGGATGGATCTTCAGGTATACGAGGAGAACATACGCAACTATATGCAGGATCCCTTTGATCGACATACATAAAGACGCCATAAATTCCATGGTTTTAGGTTACCACATGAATGTCATTCTTGGAGGTCGCCCACCCCCTGTAGCTGAAACAGAGGAAAGCCTGTCAGGGAAAACAAGAGTGGCCCGGGCACAACTAAGATCCGCAAAGACCTTGCCGTCCCTAATGTATGTCTCCGCACGATACCCGCCACATTTTCACCTGCCCAGCCCACCCTACTCCCCTAAGCCCATTGGATTTATGGGCAAATCCAGTGGAAGTAGCCCAATTTTTAGGGTTGGACATTACCAAAGAACCCCCGGATTACAATTTGTAAATTTGTATAGTTTAAGCTGTCACAATAACAACCAACTCCACTAATCACTGCAAACAAACGCTACAAATTCTGATATTACCCGGATCACAGTGGTAGTATGTTGCGAGTTCTATAACCACTGCTGCAATGACTGTACTGGGTTATGAAAAACCACTCATAGACAAGCTCTGGTACGATGAGGAATGTTGCATATTGTCCGAGGAAATTGAAGCTACATACAAGGAAAAACTGCTGTCAATGGTAACGTGTTCCGTGGTGGATCGTTATAATAAGAAGAAGTGGTAGATGAAAAAGTGTCTATGGAATACAAGAGAGAGCCAGGATATCGAAAAGTACAGGGATAGGGGTGAAGCCCGAAAGTTCTACCAAAAAGAAAAAAAAAGCAAAGGTTTTGGAATGGGGAATGGCACCTGTAAAAACAGAGGTGATAATCTAGCCACGGCAAGTGTCCAGCCAGTGTATGCTGCAAATATGGAGAGATCACTTGTGCATTCCGCCTCGTTCCCGAAAGTAGCAAAAGTGACTAAATCACGCCAATCAGTGATGATGTTGTAGTTTGGCCACCGACCTACCAAAACGATGCTAGTGCAGCAATAATAAACTACACTAAATTTTCCTTTAAACCCCATGAATGAGGTATTTTAAGATTCACAATAAACGGCACCTACTTGTTTATCGACATATGCAGCAATAGGTACCAGATGGGGTGGAGGAGGTACCATCTGGTACCTCCCTCGACGCAGCTATGTCCGTCTGTCTAGCTGGTGGACACCATAACTAGAGTAAACCTATACTGATATGGTTAAAAATTTACCAGTATTATTATTTTCCAAAATGAAGTAATTAGATTGTAACCGGGCAGAATATCCCCACCCCTTATGGTACCTCCCATTTAGAAAAATTGGTATAACTGGACAAGTTTAGGATATTTGAATTTGGTCAGTTCAATTATTTTCGAATAGTGGATAAATACTTAGGAAACCGAAACATTTGCCCCAAACCCTTCAGGTACCTCCCATACAAATGACCGAATTCACCCCCATAGTTTTACATACATATTTTTTTGTAGTTATGTATCTTGAATTAAATCATATTTTCAGCAAGTTATAATCTTATTAAAATTTAAAACAAAAAAGAATATTGGAGTACTTCGGCCGACCCCTTCTCGTGCTTCTTATACAAAATAACCTATTCATATTTCCCCCATAACATTGGAACTGCAAGATTTTGAATTTTTTTTAGTTAAATAATCGTGTAACCTTAGACAAAACCGCAGAAACCTCTCACACAAATTACCGAAATCATCGCCATAGTTCTACATGTATATATTTTTTGTAAGAACAATTATGTCAGGAACACGTTGCACCCCTACTGGCACTCCTATACCCCGTTGAGAATATTTTACTTTTAATATTTTTTATTTACAGGTGAAACCTAAGAAATCGTGTTACCCCACCCATTATAAATTATGATTTCTTTTGAGATTTCTGTGCGAATTAATTATTCTTTGATTCTCAGTTGGACCCTTTCGGCACCCATAAAAAAATTACCATATACCTTTTCTACAGTTTTACTATGAGTCTCGTACGGCCATACGATCGAAAGTCGTGTGGGTGATGGTATTTATTAGTCTGTTTATTTTTATATTATTTTTTAGATCTTTAATTTAGTAAAAACGAAGATGTAAAATAAAATTTACTGATATTAATTTTGTATGGCAATTTTTTGAAATGGTCAAGGTTCGTTCAATATGGATTATTTTTCTTCGACCCAAAAATGCATCGACCATTCAGTCAACAACTGTATTAAGTAAATTGTATCGCATTTGTAGCATCACTAGTTTCTATTTAGCTTCAACATATTGTAACTTTAATACGAGTAGACGAACAAGATAACCACATGCTTGAGTGTATTATATTAAACCTCTTGAACTTTCTCTCTCTCTCTCCTTTGTACAATCTATGGCCGAATGGTCTTTGAATTTTTCAATACCTTTTATCAGTAGATTCCAATACATACTTACTTATATCCATACTTTCACACATACGCACAAAGTACAATATTGTCCTTGTGATGCTTGAATTACACTTAATTATTTACATTGTGGGTGTGATACGACGACGTTATATGCATATGTGTGTGTTTCCTGTCGTTCGGCCTGCCTTTTTGTCTGCGTCGTCGTCTATCTGTATATGGTCAACCATTTGACAAGTAATAACAGCATTTGGGGAATGTTTATTATTCTGTTAATGCAACCAAAATGATACCTATCAAGGAATATACTGGCACTTACACAGCCTCAATACTGTTAGAATTACACAAATCCAAGGACAAGTAGGATACGTGTGTGTGTGCGTGGTTGTAGGTGACCAAGAATATCGAATAGTTGCAGCAAGGATAGGTAAAATGTATGCACGTGTCATGTAGACAAAAATTAAGGTAGACCATTTGCTTAGCGAGTTCGAATTCTATGCAGTTCTATACTAACGCAGAAGAGAAACAGGAAAGACTTCACAAGGCATTATGCGTAGGGTATATCTAGCTATTCGACTAGCAAAACACATGATAACTAAAAATACCATAAAGTAAAAATGCTGGAAAAAAATTGTTTTTTGATGGTCATTGAGTATATTTGAGTAACATTTGTGAAGATATGGAATATTTTAAGCTCTCCTAGTGTATCCTCCTTTTCCCCTCTATTCAAGTAGGGATCTCTAGTTGTTGGAAGTATTGACAAATGATATCATACAAATAAGTCAAATAAGTCTTCCTAATACCTAAGGTATAGTCACCAAATACAAAATTACAAAGCCAATTGGATACCGTAGACAATTTAAGTCCATAATATGGAAATAGAGTAGAACTTTTCAAAGCCATGTGAATTTTCATATTTATTTAAAATACTTTAAATATTCATATTCATTCAAGATATAGAATTTCTATACCATATCATACAAAATCGTACATCGAAAGCTTTTTTTCTCAAACCTCTAAAATATAAAATAATTGAATACTCAAAAAGAAAAAAAATATTACAAAATCTTTATTTAACATATTTTCACTTTATGCGTACAACGCACACAATTCCATTATATATTACTACTTATACCTCTTTATAAGTTTTCAACACTCATATATATACTAAATTGATTACTGTCTATTCATACACACACAGGATATATTTTTCTAATTACTTTTCTGTAGTGCTATTATCGAAAAGCAACTTAAATGTGTATGTTCTCATTGCAGTCTGTTAACTAGAAAAGTTTTAGTCAGTTTAAATATTTGCAATTATAATTTGAACTGCCATATATCCCTGTGGTAAATGTATACATTACAAGATAATATTAAACAACCACATTTGGTGTATATCTTAAATTTATGTTCTGCATAGATTTCGTATGAGTTTTGTTGATTATATTTTACTATAACAAATATTGCATAAACTTTATCAGTTACCTCCTATCCGGCAGTAATAAGCAAATTGTTAATATCCATTGGTTGGTTTGAACAAATTTCTATTGATTTACATTTAAATTCGAATACGATTACAACGCTGTGAGTGCTTTCATGTTTATTGCAATTCAATTGCTTTCATAGATATCATTGAGTATCGGTATCTGATAATTGTGAACAAGTAAATACAAATCGAATTAAATCACAGCCAGAAATTACTGGAAATTATTGGAGTGCCATTGCCATTGGATTAGCTTGTTTGTTGCAAATATAATAGTGAAATAAAATTACTATAGGGTGTTAATTCTTGGAAATACGGATATATATTTAAATGAATTTTGATTTATGTTTCTTTTTATGTAAAAAAATTCAGTGTATTGCACTGTTTGAATTTCAAACAAAATTGAGAATTGGAAAAATATTGTACGTAAGGGGATGGTATAAAAATTAAATTATTTAAAACAGAAAGAACCCACACACAACACAGAGGGGGAAACTTTAATTGCGTTTTACTCAAAAACTCATTTTGACATACTAGGTGGTTATTCATATGCAGTGTGTCATATGTTATCCATGCGGTATGGGGGATTTTCTGATTTCATATTCTGATCTTTATTCACTGAAAATACGCCGTCTGTAGCAATTGCGAATGGCACAATGTTGAGCAATATTGAGCATCATCGATGCGTCTTAGGTAGTCCGTTCTTGTCGGCTTTTTTTTCCAGCCAGATGATATCAAATTTGGATTGACAGTATGGGACATACCTCCCTTTGCTCAAGGTGAGACCTATCTTACCACCTCTACAATGCAACTCTACCTTCGAACTAAAAGACTCTAGCAGTGAGATTAGTATCAACCACAGCCCGCTTAATGCTTCCACAAAGGACCTACAATGACCGCTCAAGCGGGAACAAATTCCGATCAATCTGATTCCCACGCTAACGGTTATACCCACCGGTGTAAGTTTCGCAGTGAAGCTGCTACCAATTTGTGATTTAATAAACCATTCTTCAAGGGATTGGTCATCTTTCGCAAAAAAAAAAAACAGACTGAAACGTCAACATACTTTAACTACAATACCCCAAGCCTGAGGATCGTTCGATTCTACATTGCCAGGATGCAGTACCTTCACAGTTGGAGGCGGGAGAAGTTCCAAACCACTCCACTCGACGACAGTGAATGCCAACCATTTATTTTGACCAAGAGTGCAAAGTTAACAACTTGCACGTGTGTATTCCATGTCACCAAAGGTACTAGAGAAAGACCTGTGGTGAGGCCTCGTAGTCTAACTACTTCCAGATTTAACTCTTTGCTGTTCAGCGACTGGTGCCACCAAATTGGGCAAAGGAAACCATCATTAGGCAGAATAAGATTTTCGGATTGGCCCAACCCAACAACCATGCAACGTCACACATTTCAGAAAGACAACTATCTTGAAATGCCTCTGTCATGCAAAAATCTGGAAGCAAACTTCGTTGCTCTCCTGAGGCAGAGAGCATCTCACTCCTATTCCACTCATTTTCCTATCTAGTTATCGCTTAAACCTAAAGATCCCTTGTATCATTATATACCCCTAATTTTGTGTAGTTAGGGGAAAAATGGGCTAAGCTAAATTTGAGGGAGGTGGGATTGGGTTAAATGACAGCGCATCGTGGTCAAAGTTGGGGGTGAAGGTGAAGGGGAAAACATTCACTTCAAGCCCCGTAGCCGGCCCAGAGTAGTCTCTGGAGGGATAAAATGTATGACCGACATCCAGTCATGACCGACCTCCCAACATTTTCCCCCAACATATCAACCTCCCATCTTCACACACTATGGGGGTTCCATACCAAATTCAAATTTTTATAAATTTTGCTCCCACCGCTCTTACTGCCCCTATCATGTCCTACCGGAGTCAAATATGTGACCGACCCCCAATATTTTTGCAACTTCAACATTTTCACAGAACATATCTATCCTCCACATCTAACGCTTAAGGTGGTTCAATTAAATTTTTTGATATTTTCATAATTTTTTTATGAAATCAGCTCCTGCCTGCTGCTCCGATAATGCCTCCTAGAGGGATAAAATTTATGTATTAGAGGGTGAAGATGGGGGGTTGGTATGTTTAGGGAAAATGTTAGGAGGGAAATATTACTGGATGTATGTCATACATTTTACCCCTCTAGGGGTGACTCCGAGGCAGTTGCGGTGCTTGATGTAGATTTATTCCCCTTCACCCTTAATTTTGACCACGATGCGTTGGCATTTAACCCCATCCGACCCCCCTCAAATTTTTGCTATGCCAATGTTTTCTTAACCACACAAAATTCTGGTTTTGTTCATATCCAAATCATGTTACTAAGGATCTCCATACAACACTATCGCACCCCTTGCGAGCAATCTGTCTTCCTAAGGTTCACCATATGTCTTTCTTATGCAAAAAGGCATTAAGTGGCACATGCCCTGTTAGCAGAAAACCAAGACAAAAGATGAAAGTCAAAGTGTCTCACAACCAACCTAACACTAGACAACAAATCTACAAGTAGCACGTCCGTTTTTATTGTCATTGCATCGTGTTTGCCATCTCGTCAAGATATGCTCGTCTAAGACTGCCCAACGATGATCCTTACCCACTACTTAATATTTCCTCAACTAGCCAGTCCCAACTGATGAGCGAATACCCTCTCCTGGACTTGAAATCTACCGCACGCGAATTATAACAAGATCCACCGGGTCAGCACCCATCCAAACATACAGGGCATGCTTCCATACTGTACGACATACTGGCGAATAAGCCAATATTGCCATTCTGTGTCAAGCGAGGACCTTAGGGTATCCGAAAGCATTACTTACTACTTCGTACGACACAGAGGACCCATATGTTGTCATAGGTGTTGGTAACAAAGTTACTGAAGCACAACACAATGGCTACCTTAGTGGTCATAGTAGATAGGGCCGCTTGATATCTTTACATATATACCAATAAAAAAAAAAAATTTCTCAATTTAGCCCAGAGAAGTGTTTCTGCAAAATTTCATTGCTGTACGACCACTCCTTCTATTATTTCCAAGTAATGTATGGGGCGGTGTCGCTGTGGGCCGTGAGTAGTATTTCTGTGTAGTTCTTCCGATAGATGTCGCAATATTTAGTTTTTTTGTGTTTTTGCACCGTAACCGTTTCATAACAATATTCTACCAAAAGGAAAAAGTAATTGTTTTGGAACAGGGGTACTCACACACAGAGTGTGCTGAATATATAATTTGTGGTGAACACTTTCATGCCTTTCTCGTTCCCAAAGCAAACGAAGTTATGCTAATCATGTAGATTGCCCACCACAGATCAATAATTAGATCAACACGGCAATTGAACGGCTTAAAAACAATAAAGTTGCCGTTGCCGATGGACTGCCGACAGAGCTTTTGAGGCCGGAGGCAGAAGCTAGCAATATGGAAGCACTAGCTCATATACAAGTTTTCGCTAAAAGAATCCATGTTTTATAAAAAAATACTAAATTCCATCATAACAGACCTGATTGAACCTTATCGGTTTGTCTTCAGACCTGGAGAATCCGCGACGGTCCAGATATTCGCAGTACGACAAATCCTACTGAAGAGCCAAGAAGTGCAGAACGACACCTACCATTTTTTTTTCGATTACAAAGCTTCTTTCGACAGTCCGATATGACAGAAATTATAAGATGCTATGGCTGAATTTCATATCCCTGCCAAGCTGATACGACTTTGCGGTATGACACTGAATGACACGAAGTCAGTCACGACGTCACGAAGTTCAGCGAAAATGGGCAAAAATCCGACGAAGCCATTTACTACCAAGTGATGCTTTAAACAAGGCGATAATCAGCCATTGGGTCTCTTTAACATCATAATGGATTTGATCTTGCGAAAGGCTGCAATAAATACGTGCCATCATTAATAACAGTCACATGCTGCTCGCGTATGCTTATGAGATATCTATATATATAAAAATGCTGACAAAAATGTATAGTAATTCATCACTTGAAAACGGCTGGACCGATTTCGCTGAAAATTTTTTTCAGTTGTTCGTAATTGGCAGGAGAAGGTTTATGTAAAAGAAAATTTTGGGAAAATCCTCCGGAAAAGCCGGAAAATTGGAAAAAACGAAAATGTTTTTTTTTGTATGGAACTTTGTGTGCAATCGTTACGAACGACTTTTCGAAAGGAAAAATAAAAAAATTTTGTTGGAAAATTCGGAAAATTCCGGAAAAATTCAAAAAAATTAAAATTTTTTTCGACGATATTTTGGTTTTTTTTTCTTATGATTTGATAGTTTTTCCAAATGAAAAAATAAAAGCTTCTTGGTGGAAAATTCGAAAGAAATCGAAAAATTTGAATTTGCATTGCATGGCTTTGACAAAAATCGCAAATTAAACTTTCGTCGCTTTTCGAGTGAAAAATAGAAAATTTTGGTTGGAAAATTATGAAAAAATGCCACAATTTTTTTTTTTCGACAAAATTTTGCTTTTTATCGTGTTTTGATAATTTTGGGCGATGTAAATGTGAATGTTTCGAATAATTGTTGAGAAATGACTTTTCGAATAGAAAAATAGAAAAAACCTTGGCGGAAAACTCGGAAATTTCCAGAAAAAATCTAAAGATTTGAATGTTTTCGACGAAATCTTCTATTGTTGCGCTTGATTTGATGATTTCAGACGACGTTATAGTAGAAAATTCGTTGTGTTGCTTGGGAAATGTATAGTAATTAATCAAGTGAGAACGCTGGCCCAGTTTCCAATTTTATTTCTCAATTGTTCGTAATTGGCAGGAGTTTTTTATGCAAGAAAATTTTGGGAAAATCTTTCGAAAACGTTGGGAAATTCGAGTGGTATTGTCACGAAATGGCTTTTCAAGTGGAAAGATAGAAAATTATTAGCGAAAAACTCGAAAAAATTCCGGAAAAATTGAAAAAATTTGATATGTTTTTATCAACGAAATTTTGCAGTTTTCGCTTGATTTGATGATTTTGATTTTGGTTGAAAAATTTAACGAGATAAATATTATTTATATAAAAAATACATGTTGATATCCAATATTTATCAATTTGATATTTTTTCAGAAAATGAGTTTACGTGTGAAAAATGAGGTTATCCAATTGAATTGTGGGCATTCATTCCGTAACGACTTTGTAGATTTTTAGGGAGAGTTATTTACTTGACTAATACCTCCTATTAGACGATCAAACTTTAGATGACGTAAACAATACAAGAATTAGTCAGACTGTACACAGTTCATCAAAGCCAATGTGTATGCTTCTATCCTTCAACTCCCTGCGTACTGTGGATGGTGTGCTGAGAACCTCTTTCGTTGTTTGTTTTTGCGACCGAAGACTAATCAAAAAACATTGTTTATCATATCACCGTCTACTGAGTTTATCTGAAGGCATTAAATTGGGGCGAGACGAAGCTCGCCGGGTCCGCTAGTGAGATATATATCAATGGCCGATGACTGCGGGATGTTACTACGGCCTTTTCAAAGTTTGATAAGCAGTCGGCATAGTGAGTCTGGTGATAAATAAGGACAAATCATTTAGGAAGCTGCATGAACGTTGACGAATATTACTTTGAAGAGGTTGTTGTTGTTGTAGCCACGATTATGGGTAAAGCCTTTATTCAATTGTCAACCAATAGAAGTGTTGGGGTTGCCTCTCTGCGTTTTCGTTTGTTTCCAGGTGTAGAAACACAACACAAAAAAAACTCAAAACTGGTAATTGGATGGTTGAATGCAAGACGCCGGGATAGCTCAGTTTGTTAAGGCGACGTCTCTAACACAAAGATGAAACGCGTACGTTGATGGGTGCCGGTTCGAATCCCAGCTCAGCCACTAGTTTTTAAATTTTTCTAATTACGAAAATAAACAGTTTGTGTTATTTATTTCTGATTTGATCTTCTCAACTAGAGTGAGATTAAGTAACAACTACAAATACTGTATCTTCATTCCTTCAATCTGGCTACGCCCACCAGTTCTATTCAGAGTGACCCGATACAGATGAGAGCGGGACTTTCAAACAAATGCTGAGTCATTACGGGCTTAGACTATATGCTGAACGTGCGGTAACTGATCAATGATACTGTTGCGAAAGTCTACTATATCACTGTGTAAAGACTTCAAAACTGTACAAGGATTCCCGATAGTTTAGCTTCTCAGGCTTAATTGAAATTTAAAATCTTCAGTCATCCACGATGTAACATTAAGCTTCAATTACACTAAAAATTAAAAATGTAATTTCTCTTAGTTTTTATTACACATTTATATGGGGCAATGTGTAATTTGCAATAGCACAAAAATACATCATGTAATAAATGTTAAGTTTGAAACTGAATTTCTGGTATAATAAAATTTATATCAGTGGAATAGTTTGTACACAACAAAAATAAAAGCCTGAAACAGCAGGAGCTCAAATGCATTAAACATTCTATGTTGTCGAAAAACTTGACTTGTTGACAAATTGAGATGAGTCTATCAGCAATTTGATAGATACGCGTGACCCGCTAACATGCTACAAGATTCCTAAACTTTTCGCAAACATCAAATGCGTCCAATTTTAGAACAAACATAAAAAACTCTGCTATAAAGAATTGCAACAACAAAACTATCAAAGTTTTGTACGTCACACAAAAATGACTGATGTCCGAGAAATAAATAAATAATAAAGAGACAAACTTGGTCCTGCCTGGAAAAAAAATGCCTGAAAATAAAACAAATCTGGACTAGTATGCAAATAACGTATACGCCATGTTGGCTGTTGCCAGCTGAACTACAACAACAACGAATTGAACATGATTTAACGACAAATGTATAAATAATGAAGATAAAATAAAACTAACAACCAACAAGCAATGGATGTTAAACAAAAACAAACAAAACAAAAAAATGACAACAAGTGAGACATATGACAGTAAAACTTTGACAGTTTAGCTCAGTTCCGTTTAGTTCAGTTTTTGGTTACATTTGTGCATTAGTTTTTCAAGCGCGTTGTTTGTTAGAAAACAGACCATCGAGGCGAAAGGATCAACAACATCAATGTTTTTACTCTCCCTACATTTTTTTGGGTGTGTGTGTGTTCGAATGTTCCCAGAGCTGCTGCTGTTGTTGATAACAAACAAGCGACGAACCCATAGAACAAAAACAATTTCTTCTCAAAAAAACCCTCAACCGAAAAAAAGGGCGAACAAATGCAAAGCACATGGCACAAGTTGACCTCGTTTCTGCCATCTAACGCAACAAAAAGATAAATAGAATACCAAAACTTCAACGTAAATTTGAATTCCATGTTCCGTTCTGTTTTTGCTCTCCATTTCTTGATTCTTTGACCTCTTTCCACAATTCATTCCCTGTTTTCGTTGGCGCATTGCATGAAAATTTGTTTGCATTTTTTCCCAAGTTATTGACATTACATAAGTGGCTGCCAATTGCGAGAGCAGAAGGGGTAACATTCGATTTGTGGGTCTGGCCAATCGATTGTACAAATAGCCAAGTACATACACAAGTACTTGGCGAAAAGCAAATACGGTTATTTGTCCGTACACACATATACAGAGATAAATTGAAGAAACACTAACAAAATAAGTGCCGCTGCGATGGCTAAGGAATGCAATCGGAAAGGATTGATATGATTGGAATTTAAAAAACGAAATACACGAAATAACTTTGGGATTTAGTGGTGAGAACTGAATATTCGTAATGCTGGATTCATGCATACAATTAAGACAATCAAGATCATAACAAATACTATGAAATTCATAGAATAGTAAGAGAAAACAACATAAACATACAATGTTTGCCACCACTGATAAGGTTTAAAACAACAACAAAGATTCAATTAGAACCCTAAATTCTAAGGATAAGGATAAAATATGAGTTTTACAGAAGACGAGTTCAAACTTTATGAGATATATCTCGGAAATCATATAATATAGGAAATACTTTTTTCAAATGTGATATGTTAACTATTATTGCTGTACTATTTTAATGGGGTATGAAAATGTAAATAAATTTATATAGGACTTGGCTTTAAATTACTTAAAAACACTTCAAACTTAATTTCCCTTAACACCCCATAAATGAGGTATGGGATGCTTCTCGCGTTGTTTTGAATTAACACGCTTTCTATTTTTAGATTCACAATTAACGGCACCTACTTGTTTATCGACGATTGCGAACGTCACTGTTGTGTCAGAAAAAGGCTGGTAGCATCAGTTTCCTGTAGATTTGGGAAAAGCTTTGTCATTAAATGGCTTGCTCAGGCCGTAGTATCACCAGTTTGCGATCCAAATATTATTATTTTTGTTTACGTCTGAGCCAGTGTAGAAACAATTATCTGCGAATTTAATGTTATAGTTTTCAACGTTTTCACGCAGCGTTCCGCGCGAGTAGACTCTTAGTTCATTTTAACAAATAATTTGTTTTTGTCCTCATTTATCACCAAACTCACTTCTGCTGTCTGCTTCTCAATGCTTGTTAAGGCAGCAGTAACATCCCGAAGTTCTTGGCCAATGGTCAATATAATCGAAATACGCGAGCAGCATGTTACTTTTGTTAAAATACAGTACCAGTCCTGTTGACTGCAGCCTTCCGCATGATCATCTCCAATATGACATTAAAGCGATCGCATGAGAGATTAGATTAGGGTCCGTCAGAATTTTTCCCCATTTTCACTGCAGACTTCGTGTCAGTCAGTGTCATCTCACAAAGTCGTATCAGCTTCGCAAGGATATCAAACTCACCCATAGCGTCTAATAGTTTTTATCGTATCGGTCGAATGCAGCTTTGTAATCCATAATTAGAATGTAGGTGTCGATCTGCATTTTACAGGTCTTCTCCAGAACTTATTGTAATATTAAGCACTGCCAAGGTTCAATCAGGCTCTCAAGGATGGGCTTTAGTCTGTCACATAGCACACTCGACAGGACCCTGTATACTGTGTGTTAAACTTTGATACCGCATGTTTGTGAGCTGGTGCATGTAAGTTGCCAGCTCATCACCGCCGGTCTTAAAAGCTCTGCCGACATTTCTTCAGACACTAAGCTACACTCCTCATCGTACCAGAACTTGTTTGAACGTGGTTCTTCCTAACCCAGTACGGTGGATGCGGCAGTGGTCATAGAATTTGCTATGTGTTGCCACTGTGTGTCTGTTACATCAGAATTAGGGAGTTTGTTTGAAGTAATTGAGACAGTTGGTTGGAGTAGACATTGGCTTACTCGGTTGTACGCAGCTTTGTGATGTCTAGCTTCGTTTGCGACCGTTTGTTCGTGAAAACACGAACAAAAGAAAAAACAAGAACCCCCCAAATGTTGACGACCCCCGCAAACCTTATAAGGACCTGGAATGTCCGAACTCTATACAGAGATGGTGTCTCTATCCAACTGGCGGATGTCCTCGACAAATACAAGGCTGACATCACCGTCTTACAAGAAATGAGATGGTCGGGACAGAGATGCATACGACGCAAGAACTGTGACATCTTTTACAGCTGCCATGCAGAAAGACACGAATTTGGATGTGGTTTCATAGTCGACAAGAGACCTCGACATCTGGTCTCGCGGTTTAACCCTGTAAGTGACCGAATAGCCACTATTCGCATCCTGGCGAAATGTATTTACATTACGCTGATTTGTGTATACGCCCCGATGGAAGACAAAGACGATGACATTAAAGATGCATTCTATGAGCGCCTGGAGGAAATATATGACCGCTGTCCTGCGCATGATATTAAAATTGTTCTGGGAGATTTTAATGCTAAAATAGGAAGGAATGATGCTCTTGGTTCACCAGTCGGAAAATTCAGTCTGCGCAACAACACCTCCGATAACGGATTCAGACTAGTTAGTTTCACGTCGGCAAGAAACATGGTTGTGAGTGGAACCAGATTCCCGCATTAAAGACAGCATAAGTGACGAAATCACACCAATCGACAATGGATTAGACCGCCCACCACCGAGCCAAAACGAGATCAGCACGGCAATTGCACAGCTTAAAAATAATAAAGCTGCGGGAGCCGATGGACTTCCAACAGAGCTTTTTAAAGCCGGCGGCTATGAGCTTGTAACATGCATGAACCTGCTCATAAACACGATTTGGCTCAGGGAGTGCATGCCCGATGATTGGAATCTGAGTGTCCTATGTCCCGTGCTTAATAAAGGCGATCCAAGTGTGTGTACCAACTATCGCGGGATTAGCCTTTTACCCATCGTATACATGGTCCTGTCTAGTGTGTTATGTGAAAGCCCATTCTGGCGAACCTGATTGGACCTTATCAGTGAGGCTTTAGACCTGGTAAATCCACCACCGACCAGATATTCACACTACGACAAATCCTGGAGAAGACCCCAGAAATGCAGATCGACACCTACTATCTGTTCATCGATTATAAAGCTGCATTCGGCAGTCCGATACGACAGAAATTGTTGGATACTATGGCTGAGTTTGGCATCCCGCGAAGCTAATTCGACTTTGCGGGATTACACTGACTGACACGAAGTCTTCAGTGAAAATTGGCAAAAATCTGTCAGAGCCATTTTCTACCAAGCGTGGCTTTAGACAAATCTATAGTCTGTCCTGCGACCTCTTTAACATCGTAATGGAGATGATCATACGGAAGGCTGCAGTAAACAGAAATGGTACCATCTTAAACAAAAGTCTCATGTTGCTCGAGTATGCTGATGATATAGATATCATTTGACGTGGGTTGCGAGATGTTACTGCGGCTATTTCGAGCATTGAAAAACAGTCGGCTGAAGTGGGTCTGGTGATAAACGAGGACAAAACCAAGTTATTTGTTTCAACGACCAAAGAGTCCACTCGTCTGGGACACTGAGTGAACGTTGACAACTATAACTTTGAAGTGGTAGATGATTTTGTCTACATTGGCTACGCCATAAACAAAAATAATAATGTCAGCCTGGAAATCAAAAGACGAGTATTAATCGCATACCGCTGCTACTATGCGCTAAGCAAGCGATTTAACGACAAAGCGCTCTTTCGAAGAACAAAGATCCAGCTCTATTCTAGGAGTCTTCGAGAGAAAAATACTCCACAAAATATTTGGACCCATCATCGTCAACGGCGAGTACCGTCGTCGAATGAATTATGAGCTGTACAACGACATCGACGTAAAGAAGAAGAAGAAGAAGAAGAAGAAGAAGAAGAAGAAGAAGAAAACATTTATAATGTCATGGCCTGGGCAGCGGTCATATATCTCTTCAAGGAGATTACACAATGTATTTTTAATGGCGTGTACGCAAATCGGCGTAATTTTCAAATATTTGTCCTTGATGCGGGTAGTGGATTCTATGTCAATTTAAGGTTTTAACAGCGAGACCAGATGTCAATTTCTCTTGCCGACTATGAATCCACATCCAAGTTCGTGTCTTGCTGCATACTTCGTCGTGTGCATTCCTGTCCCGTCCATCGCATATACTGTACGGCGATGATTTCAGCCTTGTATTTATAGAGGACATCCGCTAATTGGATAGAGAAAACATCTCTGTAGAGAGTTCGGACATTTCAAATACATATCCTTAAATCACGATCCTTCTAACGTTTGCGATGGTCGTCAGGGGGGATTCTTTTTTTCGTGTTTTCATAAAAATTGTTTTGTTTAAGGAGAGTGGTTTTTTAGGCCACCGCCCCCGAAACTAGTTTCTTGGGGCTACCAAAGCCACTAAGAGAGCCTCTGTGTTGAGCATCAGTAACTTCTGTTAAGTATTTCCTAAGGCGCATCGGTGGTAGCATGCCGATTATGCGTCTCAACATTTCGCCTTCTCACATTTCAGTTATTTAAATGCATTCACACCTAATTTTAAATTGCACCCCAGTAAAGAATATGTGAATTGATACCGAAACCGTGCAATAAAGGAGTAATGACTCATACATCCATTTGGAGTAATAAGCGAACAATGGAAGCGTTTTGTTTTGTTAATCAACAATGCATTTTTGTTGTAATGTTTCTTGACCTAAATGCAAATTGTTGATATTTTTGTTTTCCTCATTTCTCACTTTACTATTTGTCTTGAAAATATAAAGACGCATTTTAAGAGTTTGTCGTCAAAACATTAAGACGTATTAGAAGCATTTAATTTATATGTCTTTGTGATCTTTCGGGTAATAATATAGTTGATTCTCTTTGTGCTCTTTTAGGAAATACAAAATTTGACTCTTTTAGCAGATAACAAAGATTACTGCCTTTGTACTCCATTTAGAGCTCAAAAAAAGTATTCGCCCGCAAGGACATGGAATGTTAAAAAGGAGTTTTGTAGAGTAATCCATTACTGGCAACAGAGCGATCCAAGATTAATCTTTGGATGATCTAATTTTTTACTGCGATATTTGTTAATGGGGTCGTATGGCTGGGACCGCATACATTGATCTGACCCAGCTAGTTCTCACCAAATTCCAAGAAGAATTGTTGTTACTAAGTACCCAGTAGGAATTGTCTACAAGACATCCTCAAGGATAGGTGCATGACCATAGTAAATCGTTGATGACTTTTAGGGGACCGTCAATACAAATCGTCGACAAAATTTTCATACAAGCGTCCGCTTTGACATGTACGACCTGATGAGCGACAATGTCGGTCAAATTTTCGTTGATGTCCATACAAGCGACCTGTCGCCCACACAATCATGCACGACATGATGCGTGACAATGTCGGTTAAATTGTCGTTGATGACTATAAAAGTGACACGTCGCCTAAACAATCATGTACGACCTGATGGGTGAAAATGTCGGTCAAATTGTCGTTGATGCCTATGTATGTCTTGAATTGTCATTCAAGCCATATTAGTATTACTTTGTATATACATTGGTGTTATTTTAAAAGATGGTTTTTTAGCTGTTTTTTGGTTTTTTATTACTATGACGAATTGTTAATACTTTTAGAAAACTACTGTCCAAGAGAGAAGTGAAGGATATAAACTTTTATACGGCATTCACTTTTACGTCAGATTTCATATATGTATTTGTTCCCATTATTTTAGCAACACATTTTTTCCCCTTTGATTTTTATTGAATGTATTAGATGCACGACAACATATTTTATCGGTCAGCTTGTCGTCAACCGAATGTTTTGACGACAAGTACATCAATATTTCACAAATTTCTTCCATAGATTTTGTTGATGTATTTGATGCACGCCAATATTAGTATTTTGTCGGTCAGCTTGTCGTCAACCAAGTGCTTTGACAACTAGTACATACATTTTTTCCCTTTTTGTCTTGTGGACAGCGTTGACGACAAAGTCGTGTATGACGGAACTTGCTACTGGGTTGTGCCACGCCCATGAATCCTATTGTTCCTTCCCAACATACGATTATGTACTGTCAAATTATCGACTTCATAAATGGAACGACTGTGCCTAACGCATTTTTGTTTTGGTGATCTGGAAACATCTTCGCATTACTTCTTTTCTAATGAAGCTGGTTTGGGACACATTGGTTGGATAGTATCAAAGTATATAATGCACATAGGTAGAAATTTTTTATGTTTTAAATATGGATGATATATAAGCGCTACTCAACTGATTTATATTGCCTTTTGAGAGCCGAATAACAATCTTCGAAATAACTGTAGTTTTTCACAACGGTTGTCTAGGATCTATAGGACCGTAAGTTCATTTATCCTTCACATCACGAAATCTGTTTCTTTCGCCTTTGATTATAATGCAGCAATGAAAATTAATAAATATCTCCTACATACCTGTCCTGTTCCTACTGTTATACCTTAAAGACATAACCAATGTTAAGTGTCCTACTTTATCATTTCTTATCTACGTAACTCCATCCTTTCCTTCACATAACCTAATTGTCCACCTTAACCGACATTAATTTAATTTAAGCAATGTTAATTTATTTAATACAACTCGTATTAAACAATCCAGGGCATTTTTTGCCGTCTTGGCAATATAATTCCTTATGGTGCTCTCATACATACACATAAATACATAAATGTTACACACATAAAGCTGGTTGCATCATGATATCGCACACATAACACCTGAACCATTACGTCGTATCTTTAAGAGCGACTCCATGCACAGCCCCTGCCCATAAATGAGCTTGCTGTGTTTGCGTTCGTGTGTGTGTGTGTGTACTAGTGCGTGCTTAATGGAGACTTTAATGAAGTTTCATCTCAAGGATTTCTAGGTTGCACCGAATGTTTATTTACCCCGTTGTTATTCGAATGACCAATGCACTAGCAGCTAGAACGGCCCGTGGCACCCAGGCAAACAATAAATGAGTGTTGTGAGCCCGAGTGTGTCAGTTCCTCTAAAGTATGTATATGTGGGGAAATTTATGCGCATGTATGCGGATAGACCAACGATATAAACACATAGATTTATCTTGGCGGAGCAGATACGTTGGGATGTGGCTAAAGTTTAATGCATAATATTTAAAGAGATCGTTGTTGAGTAAATTGAGTTATATTAACCCTCCTCTGCCTTTGTATTGGTGCAATGACATTGTCACAATATAATGTTGATATAATGATGATGAGAATATGATGTAAAATAATCCAAAAAAAAGAAAGTAATTAAGAATTAATAATATATAGTAAGAGAACAGTTAAGCCTGTAAATAAATATTCGGTTAATTGCAAAATAATATTATCTCTTATTTTCAATGACATTTGTCAATTTCGACAATTTTATAACAAACTTTTAAGTATAATATCCAATGAAGTTTATTAAGTTTTAAAAGCACTGCACTTAACCTAAGTCAAAGGACACACAATACAACTCTTCCTATTCAACGTTCTAGACCCCTCGCCGTAGCAAACCAATCCATGTAGTAGAGTTCAGCGATATACATACGACACAGAAATTTTATTATAAACTCAAGATGCATTGCCTTTTATACAAATAATAATGAAGATTTATACTCGTAACCGCCACTCTATAACTGTTATTGTTGGCTCCAAAGTTCTCATAAACGGTCACGATAGAGATAATGATGTGGACGGCGACGATGACGACGACAACGACAACGACGATAATGATAATGACGATTCGAAAGATGATGTCTACATAGTACACGGAAAATGCCAGGTAATCAAGAATGCACACACATACACCGATGAGTTTACCCTACATATATATTGTGGTGGCCGCATCATTGTCAGGTGTAAAATGTGTGTATCAGAGTTTGGATTACAGGTTTAAAGAGCACTGAAAAAGGTTTACGAGGTTTCACGTTGCGGTCTTGAATCCGTTAGAGTAACAGAAAGAGTGAGTGTTTGGTAACTTGCGGGTTATATTGGTGCCACATGGGTGACTGACTAAAGGAGCATTTGTGTGTGTGTGTGTGTGCGTGATTGTGGTCTTACACATGTTGACTCTACATTGTAGAGAGTTTAACTATTGCACATGTGACCCAGATGCGTTTATAATGAAATTATTGTGAAGTGAAATGAATAATGCTGAGTTAATGGGCATTCGCAATCTTGTGCGCACAATCGAACACACACACACGATCTCACTTACCAGGAAACTTTTACCTCATCAGCTAGGGTGACAATTAAATTTGTGAACAAAAAACTAAGTGGGGGGATTCTACATTCGATTGGGCCTAATTGTATAATAACTGGTATATATTACAACTGGCTACATTTTGAGAAAAATGATTCATGACTTAGAAACGACGACGGTTTCGTGTTATTGCTGTTTTCGTATGTAAAGTCATGGTGACAAACTCCACTGTTAATAAACTGGTTTAAAAATACGGCACATATTTTAAGAGATTTATAGGTGTTTATCCAAATTAACAGCCAGAATTAAATATCGACCACAACATAGGGATACCATAGGACACTGACATTTAACCGAGAATATCCATTGTGATACAGCGCAGGTGGTACATAGTGTTTTTGTTGTGTAAATGTATACACCTAGACAAATAGAAAAAGTTAGGTACAACTTTTACTATTTTTTATAACCTGATGTATATTTTTAACATTAACAAGTAAGGTTGGACTTTTCCCAAAAAAAAAAAAACATTTTGACATATCGTTTGTTACTTCCGTACCACAATACTTATGTATCTATATATATAAAAATGGTGGCAAAAATGTATAGTAATTCATCAATTGAGAACGGCTGGGCCGATTTTGCTCAAACTTTTTTTAAGTTGTTCGTTTTTGCCAGGAGAAGGTTTATGTGAAAGAAAATTTTAGGAAAATCTTCCGGAAAAGTCGGAAAATTGGAAAAATCTAAAATTGCCTTTTTGTATGGAATTTTGTGTGCAATTCTTACAGAATGGCTCTTCGAATAGAAAAATGGAAAATTTTTGTTGAAAAATGCGGAAAATTCCGGAAAAATTCAAAAAGTTTGAATTTGTTTTTTCGACGAAATTTTACATATCGTATGATTTGAAAATTTTGGACGATGTAACAGTGTAATTATTCCGTAATGACTTTTCGATTTAAAGATTAGAAAAATTTTCGGTGGAAAACTCGGAAAATTCAGGAAAACTCAAAAAATTTTGATTTTTTCGGAACATTTTGTACAGCTAATTGAATTTTTGTATTACATTTTTACAATTTTACATTTTATTGTGTTTCGATAATTTTAAATGATGTAAATGTGAAAAATTTCTCGGAAAATTTCAGAAAAATCTCGAAAATATTGGATTTTTTCAAAGAAATTTTTCATTGTATCGTTTGAATTGATGATTTTAGACGACGTAAGGATGGAAAATTCGTTATGATGTTTGAAAAATTTCGGAATATTGTGAAATTTATTATGTTAAAAAATTAAACGCGAAATGGTCGAACAATTTCAAAATCTTCTGCATAAGCATAATGCATTGGTCCGATTGTTCAAAACCGCATTGAATACAATGCATTATGACGTCCACAAAATCATTATCAGAGCAGACAAAAGACCCTTTGGATGCCATGTAAGACAATTCAATGCTCCCACTATAAATGAAGTCGCAGTGGTGACTGTTGGGGAGAATGTGGAATCACACGGTATTGTTCTCAAGCTTTGGGATGGTGGAAAAGTTAGGCACGTGTACGAGACTCATCAGTCATTTGATTCAATTCAATACCCGTTGATGTTCTGTGGTGGAAAGGATGGCTATCACCTCAATTTAAAGATGGTCAATAGAACGAAAGGTTTGTTTACAAGTCATCAGTTCTTTTTCATTATCCCTTTAAGTTCGAATTCGTATTTCAGGAGAAGAAACGAATAAAATGTTTAGCTCACAAGATGTTGACAATCATCTGTTAAGATATCGCCGATGATTTCAACAGTACTGCGTTGACATGAATGTCAAGGTCGAAACGGAGCGTCTCAATTTTATTAGTTTCAATCAGTCGCCACACTTCGAGAATCTCGCCAACAACTCTGCTCCAGCGAATCACATTCGTACATTGTTTGCGATCATCATAGCCACGTTGCATCTGCCGAACCCGAGCGCATTGTGGGACAAATTAAAGAACGAAATGGCTGACGACATTTTTACAGAGTTCGCACGACAACATCCAATTCCGATCTTGAAATTATATTCTGATCAAAGAAATGTGCGTGCTTATGTACGGCAGTCTACTGTCGAAATTTGGAATACCAGCGCCAAATCGTTCGATGCATGACGATGCAAACGAACGTGTACGATTCGCAGATGAAGGTTGTTGACGATGGAACGGGAGACATTTACTTTCTCGATGATCCCGGTGGGACAGGCAAGACATTCGTAATTTCATTGATTCTGGCAACAATTCGGTCAAGATCGCAATTGAGTTAGCTGTAGTATCCTCTGATATTGCTTCCATATTGTGGAAAGGCGGTCGAACTGCACATTCCGCTTTCTTCTCACGGTTGACAAGCCAACGTGTAGCGAAATTGTTGCGAGAATGCTAAATCATTATTTGGAATGAATGCACGACGGCGCATAAACGAGCTTTGAAGGCAGATGACCGAACGATGAATAATTTTCGATGTGATTTAACGAGAATGAGGCGATCAACTATTCGACAGAATTTTTGAACTCTCTAGATGTGCATAAAACTTCGACGCATAATTCATGATCATGATCATTTTGCGGAATATAAATCATCCGAAATTGTAATTAAAGCGACGATCAAAGGGCAAATTCAAAGGAGAGAAAGTTCTTATCTCTCGAATTCCTATTATTCCAACCGATCTTCCCTTCCAATTCAAGCGAATTCAACTCCCCATTCGATTGGTATTTGCGATAACAATCAATAAATCGTAAGACCAATCGATGGAAATTTGTGGAATCAACTTGAATTTCCCTGCTTTTCACTCGGTCCGCTGGGCGTCGTCTGTTTGTCGGAAACAAATCGAAAAACATTGTATATCAGATCGCTCTTCACAGATTTCGATTAAATTCAAGTAAATCAGATTAAAACTTGAACTATCTGTGTTTTACTATTATATGAAGGCGTTACCTTAGGAGCGAGACAACCTTTGCCGTGTCCAAAGTTGTATGGCAAAACAACGTTTGCCGGGTCAGCTAGTATATTATAAGATTGTTTACAATACAAAAATCTGCTACTTTTACTTCTTTTCAATATCCTTCAAATGTCAAACATAAATCGCTGCCACCCTACTATGAATACACTACACGCAATAAATTTTACAAGGACAGTTTTTATATCGCTGGTCTTATTGTTTTCCAATTGCACTCGATCCCAATAGAGGCTGTAGATGTGTTGTTTTATTTGGTGTCTGTATGTAAATTTTGGAAAGTTGTTAATAAAATTTTAATTTTAAGATTCAGAGGTTTGTGCAACAATATAAAAAAAAACAATATAAAAACCACCGTCAGATAAGAAATAAGACGATCTTATACCAATACTACAAAAGGTGCATTTGATTGAAAAAACTTGTAAATGTATTTCTACCTCAATTACACTACAAATTCTGACTTTCAAAATCTTGTGGACAAACAAGGAACACTGAGCGCATAATGGTACACCTGATACTCTTTGTTACTTAAAACAAGACATTCCCTAAAAACAGGCAATGCTAGAATAAAAAAGAGTGATTATTTTTGCAGGGCCTCAAACTTGACTTAACTTGACTTAAGTGGCCCATTACAACTTACAAACATTATTCATAAATTTGAGGCCTGAAGTATTAAAGAATTCCACTCGCTTCGGTCTTCTGCGTGCGTTCTCCAGTTAGTCCTACCAGATGGTGGCACGTAGCAAACCACTTGGTCCTTTCAACGAAGTTTGGGTCTCCCAGCTCTGCGCTCTTAGCCTTCAAAAATTTAAATCCATCCTTCCAACATGTCCCACCATAGTAGTCGTTGGATTCTGACTCTTTTAGGTACGTCGATGTCGTGGTAAAGCTCATACAGCTAATGGTTCAACCGATGGCGAAACTCGCCGTCGACACAGATAGGTCCATACATTTTTCGGAGTACTTTTCTCTCGAATACTTCCAAGTTTTGAATGTCCGTTGTCGTAAGCACTCACGATTCGGCAGCAAACAACAGGTAAAAATATCACCTGGTATAACTGTTTCTTAGAACCCCAAAATCAAGTGGTGTTACTAAAGTGCTGCCGAAGTCACTACTCTCCGCTTTATTTCTTGGCTGACACTATTTTTCTTACTGACGGAAAAATTCATCTACTACCTATAAACAATAATTGTCAACGTTCGTTCTTTGTTCGTCGAAATCATTATTTTTGTTTTGTCCTCATTGACCGCTAAACCCATTTTTGTCGACTCCTTTTCTAGTGATGAGAAAACTGCAGTAACATCCTGTAGATTTCGGCCAATGATGTCTATATCATCGGCATAGGCTAGTGACATGTGGCTCTTGTAGAATATGGTGCCAGACATATTGACACCAGCCTTTCTCATCACCTTCTCCATAACCATAACTTAAATAGTGTACAGGACAAGCTATCAGTCTTCCTGAGACCTCTTTCTGTGTTGAATGGTTCAGAGTGATCCTTGCCAATCTTAACCGAGGTTTCGGTGTTTTCTACGATACATCTGCCAAGTCGAATTAGCTTTGCAGGAATACCAAACTCAGATATGGCCTTATATAGCCTATTCCTTATCAGAGAGTCGAAGGCAGCTTTTCATGAGTTTTTTTTCCAGGATTTGTCGTTGAGTGAATATTTGATCCGTCGTAGATTTGATCCAGGTCTAAAGCCGCACTGATATGGTCCGATTAGTTTTTCTACATTTGGCTTTAGACGTGCACACAATACGCTCGAAAGGATCTTGTACGCAATTGGTAATAGGTTTATTCCACAGTAGTTCTTACATTCACTACGATCTCCTTTCTTGTATATGGGACATAACAGACAGAGACTCCAATCCCCGGGCATGCTTTCCTCTGGCCAGATGAATGATGAATGAATGCTCCTAATCAGCTCCTCCGCCACCTGCCTTAAACGATTCAACAGATAGAACATCGGCTCCAGCCGCTTTGTTATTTTTAAGACGGGATATTGCCATACGTATCTCGCTCTAGCTCGTCATTGATTTGATTAGATAGATTTCTGAAATGATCTCTCCATATCTTCATAACGATATCCGGCTTCGTCCCTAGCTGGCCATCGCATTCCTTGCAGGATTGCCCCTGTTTCACGCATTCTCACCTTAACTCACTGGTAAAATTTTCGGGCTTCTCCTCTACTTCGGAGCAACTCTGTGCAATCATCCTCTCTCTTTTTGCCTCTAAAAAGACGATTTGCCTATCGTGGCATTGCGACATTCATCATCCTAACAGGCATATTCTTGAGACGGCTTTGAGTACCACAGTACATTCGCAGTCAGTTCTATGGAGTCGGCTATATATTGCCACTGCGAGGTAATATTATCAGGGGTTGGAGCATTCCGTAGCAGTTGAGTTAGGTAGTTGGAATAGGCGTCCGATACCTCTGTGGTCCACAGCTTATTGCTGTCCAGCTGTAGTTGTGCCTGGTTACGTACGTTTTTCGCCATGATTAGCCTTGTGGGTAACTTAACTGCGGTAAGGTAGTGATCGGAGTCAGGGTACCGCTCACTCTGAGCCGACGAGCCTGGGTTTTAGATTTCGCCTCTCACAGTTAGCCGTGACGGGTGTCAAAAGTATGTTTCCAGGCGTCACCACGTGGAGGTACTCCGTTCGCAGGGCCTCAAACTAGAGACTGATACCGGGAATAAACAAAAGCGCAGTCTAATAATAAAAAAAATTACAATGATATGTTTTCAAAATATTGTTCACAATTATCTTGCAAACCGTAAAAGTAAAAACTGTTAGTTTTTGGATACAATTTTGACACTTTTCATTTGCTCAACTCACTAGCTCAATATTCAACACGGATAAATGACAAGTGAAGTATGAACAGTCTGAATTCAGTTAGACATCCAAAAGGATTGGAGATAATGCAAACTATTGTTCTTCATTAAGTACGATTTCTAACTATATTTACATAAAAATGTTCAGGGTCGCTTAGAAAAATGCGGCTGTTTCATTTGCAGATTACTTACATAACCACATTTAATTTATCTTAACACTTATTAAGATACTTCTTATCTGTCAGTGTCACCAGCAGTCTTCATTTCGTTATGCAACTCATTTACGATATTTGCAGTTGAATTGCAAATTAAACACACTCATTTCGATGTTTACTCCCATCCAATCAACAGTGGTTATTCATCTGGGTTTAAAGTGCAATAAGACAACTGTTTAGCAACGAAATTAAATTCTATGCATATTTTTAAAGAACAGAATGCCAACCACACTTTATGCTGACAAATTTCTATAACAAACAAAGACTCTGGCCTAAACTTTAGTAGACATTAATAAGTAATATTAATTATATTTATCCAACAACCTGTGGATGTTATCTTTATATCTCATATGCGTACAGCTCTGCCCACAAAATAGCCAGGAATTCTAATAATATTTGCATTTTATTGCGTGTTCACACAGGATAAGGGCCCATTGTGAGATGTAATGAAACCAATTGTTCGTTTAACCACAACCCCTAAGATACGCAGCTGTACGAGCTGCAACTGCTGTCCATGATGGTGATGATGTTATTGCTGGTGTTGCAGTTGCATTCGGTGCCCTTTAAAATAAATCCATACATTTTATATGCCATGTTACGCATCAAGCTTACTTTCTCATCAAAACCACAACTGCAGCTGCTCATGTTCTTATCGAAGCAAAAACAACAGCAACGGCAACGGCAACAACTATAGCATCATCCATAGAGTTACTCTGCTGTCCTTTTGCTTGGATTTATGTGTATGTGTGTGTGTGTGTGCGTGAGGATTAAATGGTCTTTGGTAAGGATTGGCAGAGTATGTGTGTATTATTTGCCTTTATATGTTGCACAACATCTCAGTTGAATAATATCGTTGCACAGCACTGTGGGTGGTTTACTTGGAAATGCTGTTGAAAGACAAATAATTGTCATTGTTATGAAATTAACTATTATAGAATGGCTTGAGACTGTTTCATATTAAATTTGTCTTCTTTCCTTAAAGCCGTTATTTAAATACTTGGAATAGGTAAATGTCACGGAAGAAAGGGGGAAAGGTTCAAGTGAACAGTGAAGAAATATTTACATGCACATGAGGAGGAGAAAGTCCGCACTCACAACAAATTGATGTAATGAAAAAGAAAAGAAAATAATCAGTACTAAAGATATAACAGAAAATTTGTTTAAATTTTTTTATTTCTTTCCATTATTAAGTGAAACTTGAGAGTAGGGCGATTGATGGTTTTAATAAAAAAGAAAAAAACATGTTATTAGAAAATCTCAAACAGTTGAGAAAATTTCTTTAACATATCTGCAGTTTGAATATAATTCAAGACCTGTTACTCAAAAACATAACAACAATTTCAAGACATGAATTCACTTGCACCCACTGTGAAATCTGTTCTTACAGTTACAACCGCTGTTGGGGTTGCTTCTCTTGTTGTTATCCTCATCGGTCTTTTCTTTGGTTTTGCTTATGACGGATATGGATGTGTATAATTTTAATATAAACATGATTGCATAGCTTCCGCTGTTGCGGTCGTGGTTTTTCGTTGTATGTGTGTTCTTCTCTTTTATTCTTTGGATTTTACTGAACTGTCAGATTTCTTCTTAGTGCCTGGCCAATATGGCCACACATACCCTGCTCGCAGAAATATCTACTTAAAAATAGTTTATTTTGCGGCAAGAACATCACAGTTTAGATGCTATCTCTTCTTTTGTTGTGTCCTCATAAGTGTGTTCGTATATTTTACGTATAGCTTAGTTAAGTGTTTGGCCTTGTTTTTATCAGTCTGTTTGTGTGTATGGGAGCGGCTTGGGCATTAATCATATTATAATTTTTAAGGTTAATATATATTTCTTATAACATAAAATTTTTATAAATTTTGTTTTTCCTTATCTTTTGCAAAAGAAATAAAATTAACAATATATCATTTTAAGGCAATCATTTTGAAATGATGGACCTATTATATACCACACGAGTCTCTAGGAGATGAGCTGGATAGGAAAGGTATATTCACGATGTTAACATTGCGACACCTTTTATAGCTACGATGCGGAAAAGCACGCATTTGAATGAGGATTTGTAATTGGCCTGAGACGCAGACATCTTGTCTCGCGGTTCAATGCTGTAACTCATCGAATAGCCACAATCCGCATCAAGGCGAAAAATTTCTACATTTCGACGGAAGATAAAGGCAATGAGGTTAAAGATGACAAGACACTGACATTGTTCTCTTAAAATAGGAATGGAGAACGTTCTTCGTCCATCGATCAGTAAATACAGCCTACAGGAACACAGTAGTAACTGTAAGCATATTTTATCATGAAGATATTCACAAGACAACTTAATTTGCCAATACGAGATTAATTGGAGTCGCACTTACACTCTCTGATAGTGCCAAATACCTTGGGCTAATATTGAACAGTAAACTGAATTGGAATATGAACACAGGCCAGGATTAGCAAAGCGGCAACTTTCCTATACTGCTGCAAAAGAGCAATCGACCGCAATTGGGGAATTAGCCCCAAAAATGTGAACTGGTTATATGACACAGTTATTAAGCCCATCTTATTCTACGGATCGGCAGTCTGGTGGCCGTCGCTAGATAGAGCGTCCCAAAGGCTGACATTCGAACTCATTAAGAGATTGGTGGAACTAGAACTACTCATAACTAAGGCACTGTTTACGATCCTAAACTGGTCCCCCCGGACATTGAGGGGAGAAAAATATCAGCAAACACTGCAATGCGTTTAGGCGCCACCAAAGCATGGATGCACAGAAACTATGGCCGTGCCAAAATTCTGGACCTAATCAATGTGAGCTGTCATACGGATTACACCACACCAGAAGCCGTCTTCGATCCGGGTTTTATAAGGAACATCCAGGACAGGTGATGATAATGATAATGCCCTAAACTTTGGGGAGGATGTTACGCAATTTTTATGCACGGTTCGAAATTAAACAAAAGAGCAGGAGAAGGAGTTGAATTTGCAACTATCAATCAGACTACCGGATCACATTAGCATACGGCCATTAGAATAGCCGTATTCTTACTGATATTCTCATATTCTTACTGATAGTAAAGCGGCTATCAGATCCCTGGAGAACGTGTCCACCACTTCGAAAAATGTTCGAGAATGCCGGTGGTCTTTGGAGGAGATAGCGAGACATTCGACGGTCACCCTTACATCAATTCCAGGACATGGGGACATATATGGTAACCAAAGAGCCGATACATTGGCAAGGTCCGCCACAACCGTGAACTCGGGCTAAATTAACGGTCTCATTGGGATGCCTCTCACAAGGGGGAAACAGCTAATTGTGAGGAAACTGAACCTCATTGTTAAGCAGAGATGGGTGAGACAACCCACTTGCCCGGCTATCAAACAAATTTGGCTTACAATGGGTAAACAGAGGACACAATTTGTGCTGAACCTGTCCAGAGTTCACTTGAGGAACATCATAGCTGTAAAAACCGGTCACTGGCTGATTGGTAAACACGCTAAGAGTTTGAAACTACACTACAACGATTTTTGAAGAAGCTGCAATGAGTAGGAAGAAGAGGAGACTACGAAGCATCTTCTATGTCACTGCCTTGCTTTTGGTGACCTGAGATATGAAACGCTTGGTCATGGGACAATTCTAGACAATACTTGTCTATCAGTAGGCGATGTCTTGATAGCTACGTTAACCGAACAGAATAGGAATATTTGGTGCGAAAATTTGAAAATGGTATCACAACGGGACTTATACTAGGTCACATGTGAGCTGTGTTGGACGTGGCTGCCGAATTAACCTAGCCTAACCTAAGTCAACTTATAATTTTTTCCATTAAGTACAACTTTTGAATTCAGTTTGCTTCAATTTGTACTATATTTAGATCTAATGGATGATCAGTTCATCCAAACAGAAGTTAGGAAATTGTAACTTAAAAGTGTAAAATATACGTTTTCTGTAAATTAAGCACCTTCTTGCGATCGGAAACTTTCTTTAGGAGATAACTACCCATAAAGTTGCTCAAATGAATATCGAAGGCTTCCCAGTCATTGCAAGATCAGATCCCAATTATATCTTATTGATTTCACAACTATTGTATGGTGATCACAAATCAAGCTCTATTTTGCGATTGAATGCTCAGTTGAGAAAATAACAACAATTGAAAGTTTCCATTTCCAAATAAGAGGAAACAGCCATTTAGCAGCATTTATCCTACCTAATGGGGCCATATCATTGTGGCTTTAGATAGGGTAAATCAACATCTGACAAGATATTCACAATGCGACAATTCTTGGAAAAGACCCAAGTAAAACAGATAGAATAATCTTTTCGTCTGCTTTAAAGGTGGTTTCAACGCCAGAGTTTTGTCTTCATGCGAAGCTAATACGACTTAGCAGAATGCTGCTTCAGTACCGGTCTTCAGTAAAGATTTGCAAGGACCTTACTGAGCCATTTTATACCAGACGAGGCATAAAAAAAAGCGTCAGCCTAACGAGGTGATAACATGTAAAGCTGCATTAGACACGAGTGGCACGAGACTCAACAAAACATGCTTCTTTCATACGCTGATAATGTAGACATAATCGGCCGAAAACTGCGAGATGGGAGTGCAGTCTTTTCAGGTATTTAAAAAGGATCAGCAAAAATGTATCTAACAGTGAATGAGAACTAAACAAAGTTATTAGTTTCAAATCAGTTTTGAATCTTAAGATGTATGATCTGTATACTGACATTAACTTTGTTAGAGCCATTAATGTTCCGCGGTTGTGTTGGCTAGGTCATGTTGCGCGCATGGTTAAAAATGCTTCAAAAAAAAAATAAAAAATAATTTCCCTTTTCACCACATAAATTAGATATAGGATGCTTCTAGCGTTGTTGTGAATTATCATTCAGATTCACAACAAACGTCAGCTACTTGTTTATCCACGAATGTGAACATCACTGTTTGAGAAGCTTCTACACTGTCGATGCTGTCGATAACATCGAGGGGGCCGGCAATGAAAGAAAAATGTAGATGACCAGTGCGGGAAATCGAAATACGGATATCTCGCATGGTAGTCGCGTGTTCTAACCGTACAACGTAGCACGTACCTCCTTTTAATTCTAAGGTCAACGTTCAATATACATTTATATTGTACCAAATTTAGGATTCAGTGCACTTACAAAAAGATATGCATATGTGCATTCATTCATTTGTATGAGTGGTACAGACAGAGGTGTTGCAAATATTTCGGTTTTTTGAGGTTCTGCTAACTAGTTTCTAAACGATCCTCGTAGCATTTGTGAATAATTTCTGGCATACAACATACATGAATATATTCCATGGTAATACCGAGCCCTACTTTCGCACCATTAACTCAAAAAACAGTGTGACTGTTGGTGGTGGGAGGTACATTATGTGTCATAGGCATACGAGATATCTAATAATGTCATTGTCGTCTTATTGAATATTCGTTATAATGGCTCCATACAATGTCATAAAATATGTGTATGTCTCTGTATAGCTTGTAAAACTTTCGAACTTCATATAATCCCATATGGCATACTTACACCTATATGTTTGTATATGTATACATATATATTCGTATATATGTATTTAAATATATACGTACAAGCTATTTACTCTTAAAATTATCCAGCTTAAAAACTTATAACTTTACCACCACTATCCTTTGCCTTGCCATCAACATCGCTATCACCAGCACCATCACCACATCCTCGTTATCATCAACATCATCGTCGTACGGAGAAACTATGCCAACTATATTCTCGTCATATGTACATAACCATGTGTATGTGTAATTTCTATAGGATATATAGGAGTCTTCTCGTTGCTCTTGTTATGTCAAGGATAACTTTAGTCCTTTAAAGCACAGGGAGATGAAATAAACGAAATTATGAAGAGTGAAAGAAAGAGATTTCTTACGGCCAAAAAAAAATTCATGAAATGGGGCCAAACAGTAGGAGAGAGTATGTGGAAATGTATATTTAATATTATTTTGTTTGCGCTCCATATTAAAGGATATCTATAAGTCTTAATACAATTCATTCCTTTCGTTACTACATTTACAAGTCGCTTGGTTTTATGTTGCTATTAATTACGTATCTTTTTGTGTACTTCTAAACATATCCCCGGCCACTGTCATATCCTGGTTATGTTGTACAATCATAGAAGTATGAAAACAATCGTATGTTTGACGCTGTCTTTCGTGAAAAACTGTTGTTTTGCCATTCTTATTGTTAACGTATTTTTGTGTAGGCCTTGAAAACACACTCAATAGCTGGCAAAGGGGTAAAAATTTGGAAAGACCGAAGTTGGGAAAACTAAGTGAATAACAACCAAGATCGAATTCACTGACAGACCAAGTAATAAAGTTTTTACAATGTCCAAAAACTTCACTTTGTCGCTATAGATTTGTTTTAGCGATTAATGCAATAGCAAAAAGACGAATGTCACAGACACAGAGACATCATAGATATTGTGCTAGATATCTGGGATTTTAATTGAAAGATGTACATTAAACTTTGCCGGTGTATAATGCCTAATTGATCTCAATGCAGATATCTAATAGTTTTAGTAACTTAATTCTTATTCTTTGATTATTTCCAAAATAAACTGTGTATATTTGTCCTTTGCTATTGAGACTAAGACAAGTTTTTTCATGTCAGGTAATTATTATATTAAATCTCTAGTACTAAAAATGGTCCGGCTCAAAGCATTGTGTGGACCTGTTTTGAAATCAGTCTACATGACCAAAACTTAAGTTGACCTTTAGTTAATTTCAGTAGAAGTTCGATCCAATATGGATTCAATTTTCTATCAGGTCTTAATTTTCATTAACTATATTCCCATCACTTCTAGACAGTTAGTCCCTTTATTAGTCGTTGCTTTATTTATGCCTTGAATATTGATAGTGTTGTCGTCATCATCATCATCGTCGTCATTCCTTTTGTTGTGAATATGAGCAAACAATGAATGAATGGTGTTTGTGATTTCTTAAGTTTTGTTTCTGTTCCTTTTATTTATCCGCTAATGTTGTCGTTGGTGTTGTATTGGTCTCAATCTTTATTCTCTCTTCTTTTTCTCATAATGTACATGTCTACTATATACATATCTGTATTTTTTCTTTCTTTTGTCAAAGGCGTCAGGATTTGTGGCAGTGGTAGTGATATTGCTATTGTAGTTGTTGTAATTGTCACTGTCGTGACGTTAAAGACATCAAGTGCCTGCAAAACAAACGCACGGTATTTACGGTGAAAGTGATGTGTGTTTATTGTGTTGTCTGTATGCCAATATTTTATTGTTAATCCTTAAAATATATGACAATGTTTCAGACTTATTCTATTAATGTTCTATATCTGTCACTGTAATCGTGTTCCATTTATCAGCGTAGAGAATTACTTGTATTTTTCTATGATAGCTGTTTGCAGTATTACGGGTGCTAGTTGGCATATTTTTCATTCGGAGAAATATGTGAAAAGCGGTGCAAATGCTACACAGTGGGCACGCAATAAAGGAGCGTGAAATTGATAGACACGGAATAAGTATGAATAAAGTAAGGTTATGTTAGGTAGGTTGCAAAACAGCACACTGTCTACCAGACTTTGGTTAATGGAACTCTTTGTAATACCTTTGCCTTACAGCACATACCGATTTGGCCTTTTTATGAATTTTCTGACAAGTCATGCAGTCTGAATATCCTAGTTGTAAGTCAAGCTAAAGCTAGGTACTCCAAGAGAGGGTATTTCGTTTTTTCTTCATCCTAGATGATAGATGCTGCATGGAATCTACAGAGAGTGGAGTTTCTATGGACTAATCTAAGGACGTGTTTTCCAAAATGACAATATCCTGTTAGTGATCCTGTAACTGCGGATGTCTGACCTTTGGGCAAGTTAAGTAGTTCCATAAGTTAAATCTTTTTGGCAGGTGCAGTGAGTTTTCATTTATCATTGAATATATTATCGGTACGTTGCAAGATGTGCAGACGGCAGGTAGAGATTGCCATTTTAACGCTTTCTTTCACCGGAAGAATCTTTGCTTCAATACTATATCTGATGTGCAGAAGGCAGGTAGTGATCGCCATTTCAACACTATTTTTCGCCGGAATGTCGCTGTGTTCTGGTACCCAGATGAGCCTGTTCTCAAAATACTTAGGTAAGGTTAGGTTAGGTTAGGTTAGGTTAGGGTGGGTTAGGTTAGGTTAGGTTAGGTTAGGTTAGGTTAGGTTAGGTTAGGTTAGGTTAGGTTAGGTTAGGTTAGGTTAGGTTAGGTTAGGTTAGGTTAGGTTAGGTTAGGTTAGGTTAGGTTAGGTTAGGTTAGGTTAGGTTAGGTTAGGTTAGGTTAGGTTAGGTTAGGTTAGGTTAGGTTAGGTTAGGTTAGGTTAGGTTAGGTTAGGTTAGGTTAGGTTAGGTTAGGTTAGGTTAGGTTAGGTTAGGTTAGGTTAGGTTAGGTTAGGTTAGGTTAGGTTAGGTTAGGTTAGGTTAGGTTAGGTTAGGTTAGGTTAGGTTAGGTTAGGTTAGGTTAGGTTAGGTTAGGTTAGGTTAGGTTAGGTTAGGTTAGGTTAGGTTAGGTTAGGTTAGGTTAGGTTAGGTTAGGTTAGGTTAGGTTAGGTTAGGTTAGGTTAGGTTAGGTTAGGTTAGGTTAGGTTAGGTTAGGTTAGGTTAGGTTAGGTTAGGTTAGGTTAGGTTAGGTTAGGTTAGGTTAGGTTAGGTTAGGTTAGGTTAGGTTAGGTTAGGTTAGGTTAGGTTAGGTTAGGTTAGGTTAGGTTAGGTTAGGTTAGGTTAGGTTAGGTTAGGTTAGGTTAGGTTAGGTTAGGTTAGGTTAGGTTAGGTTAGGTTAGGTTAGGTTAGGTTAGGTTAGGTTAGGTTAGGTTAGGTTAGGTTAGGTTAGGTTAGGTTAGGTTAGGTTAGGTTAGGTTAGGTTAGGTTAGGTTAGGTTAGGTTAGGTTAGGTTAGGTTAGGTTAGGTTAGGTTAGGTTAGGTTAGGTTAGGTTAGGTTAGGTTAGGTTAGGTTAGGTTAGGTTAGGTTAGGTTAGGTTAGGTTAGGTTAGGTTAGGTTAGGTTAGGTTAGGTTAGGTTAGGTTAGGTTAGGTTAGGTTAGGTTAGGTTAGGTTAGGTTAGGTTAGGTTAGGTTAGGTTAGGTTAGGTTAGGTTAGGTTAGGTTAGGTTAGGTTAGGTTAGGTTAGGTTAGGTTAGGTTAGGTTAGGTTAGGTTAGGTTAGGTTAGGTTAGGTTAGGTTAGGTTAGGTTAGGTTAGGTTAGGTAAGGTAAAAAACTAGATTACACTACATACTGAGATCTAATGATCCATTATGATTGTCCGTTAGAAAGAAAGGGGATGAGAAAAAAGGAAAGAGGGGAGAAGAAGAATAGGACTAGAGCGGAGGGGAGAGTGACTCTAGGACTTCTATGTGATTCTCGCCTAAGTGTATTAGCCTCCTCGTCCTGACACACATAAAAGTAGTCCGGTATGGACTTTTCCCATTTGCCTGTCAGGTGCCTGATAATGAAATGGCCTTTTATAAATTCCATGGCCAGAGTAAGTTTACTCATGTACAGGCCAACCAAATACGCCGATCGGGATCTACTGTATTTGGGCCAGAGCGTTCTAGCAGTTATGTAGTCGGTTCTGGAGATCCACGGCTGCTGGCTGTTTTCCACATCTAAACCTCCACTAAGCTAAACAGGTAACAAATGGGCTGGTAAACATCTCCAAAAGAATCATGATCAGACATTGTACAGCCTGCTCTGGCCAGTAGGTCTGCTGAATAGCTACCAGGAACATTCTGGAACACTACTGAGGCTTTAGTCCATCCAAACTCTCCTTACAATTCTTCATCAAATTTGATTTACACGATGAAGAATTGATCGCTATTATTGCAGCCAGGCTATTTACACTAGGGTGGTCGTAAAACTCAATGTTGCATTTTTGTCGGTGACACCCCCTATAAAAACTAGGTCTTTCCATATTTTAGGATAGCCAAAGTGTAAGCACGGTTGGAGTATGTTAACCCGTGCCCCTTTTGGCTTAAAGTTTTTAAATTTTTTTATTTGGGGGGTTGCACCGACAAAATTCATATATTTTTTACTAATATAACTTCCCACCCCCCTAATCTACACATATGGTTTTCCGTCTGCTAGTACCAATTCAACATCCCATTATAGCCTCCGCACCTTTTTAAATGACCAGTACCTCACCCTGAAAAACTGTGCATTCATTATGTGGCCTGAATGAGAGGCTTTCCTGCAGGTCTTCGCTGTAGACACCTGCTCCTGTGCCCTGTTCCATTTTTTTACTGTCAGTAAATACAGAAATGGGGTCACCATAAGAAGTCCCACCGTCATTCCATTCCGATCTTTTCAAAATTTAATCGTTAAATTTTGGGAAATCCACACATTTTTTCAAGAAAACAGTACGAGGTGCCAAATGAAAAGAGACGCCTTTGCCCAAAAGCTGGAAAACCTTCGCATGGATAAATGCCAATCCCCAGCTTCCCTCAGTCTGGTAGCCCTTAGGCCGGAAGGCCGACTTGCTCCTTCTAGCCCCGGTAATCCCCTTTAGAGCCATCCTTTGCACCTTACCCAGTCGTTTTAACAAATAACTCTTATCTAGGCCCTCCCAAAAAACCAGACATACCTAGGTGATAGTTGGCCGGACTATCTTGGTATACAGCCACATTGTGACATTCTGGCTGATTCTCCATCTTTTACTTATAGAGTTCCGGCACGGATTAAAGGCATTGACACCCTTCTTTAATCTTTCCTCGATATTCTTTGACCAATTTAGCTTCTTATAAAGGACAATACCTAGGTACTTGACCTCCGTTGAGAGCTTCAATTCCAATTCAATTTAATTCTTTTAGATTCGGTGGCCTGAAGACCATTATCTTATACGTATCTACAAGGGAAGAGAACCAATTCCGTTTTCTGAGGGCTCACCCCCAAATCACATTTATTGGCTTATTGGCCCATCGTAGCAGCTTTCCAAGGGCAGTTCGGAAAAGATCACACATTCTTGGTAGAAATTTCCCACTTATCATAATGACCACATCATCCGCATATGCCACAATTTTCATACAATTCCATTAAACAATTAAAGTACCCCGTTTAACACAAGGACCCTGTGGTGTCCCTCTAGAAGGCATATTTTTCACGCAGCTTCCACGAAGATCTGAGCTACTCAAAACTTTATTCTGCTATAGCTTTACTAAATGCAGAATTTGGGCACAGTAGCTTTGGGTGTATTGATATTAATTCTCGATTTCTATAGTGGGCGGAATGATACATTAGTATGGGAGGTACCTGAAGGGGTGTGACCATGTAGCCAATTTGCAATACCGTAAGTAGTTTTGGGGAAATATTAATCCATGCAAAGTTTAAAAAAAATTGGTTGTGTGTTTCGCAAGTTATGGTGCGTACCAGCCTGACATACAGACGGACATGGCTCAAACGACTTTAAAAGTCATGAATCGAATTTGGTTCAACGCAACCCAGGGTCTTAAGCGACTCTATCAATGTGTTACACTTTTAGGTCGTATCAAATCATATATACCCTCCTACCCGTAGGGTAAGGGTATGAAAAGATTAGTTCAATTTTTAATAAAGTTTTATTTGCAAAAGCTAAATCCCAATGACGAGATATAACCTTGAGCAAAAAATTTCGTATGGCCAGTAAATTATATATGCAGCCAACTTGACGAATGATGCCGAAGTTCTTATTTTTGGGGCTTTTCCACGTGCAATTCTCAGAATTGAGTCCAAAAATCAAGTGTTTTACTGTGTAAACCTTCTAGCTCAGATTTATTCTTTGGAGTATTCGGTTGCTAACCTAAGCGTTCTTTCAGAGATTCCATATCTATGTGGAGGTGATCTATGATCAGAAAACGAGTGATCTGACAGTACGATCATATCAGAGAAATTTATATTTTTGTTGATAAGTATTAATAAACTAAGAGCTAGGACCTCCCTCCTAACCGATGTTATGAGATTTGGTTGGCCACTAGTACAGATTTTTAAGGCTTCACTAAAAGTGAAATTTAAAAGAGATTTAGCTCGATCACTGCCGTACTTGCCTGTATTATGTGGGAGCATCCGCACCTATAACAACGCGAGTGTTACATCTTTTGGACTACTATACAATATTTCTGATGAACGTTAGAGGTAGTGGTTTTGCGACAAGTACGATGATACGCTGGTCTTTTGCTAGCGTGAGGCTGATAGCAGTAGTATCGCTAACTCTAAAGCTGTGAAGTAAGAGAGCATTAAATTTTTCCATGGTAAGTTTGCAAGATCTTAGCCTACCAGGGGTTAAAAGATCAAAAGTCATTCATTGCACCTGATACCACATATTCGGTCTCGACAGTCCATTGCTCTTGTAACAGGACCGCATTGGTTCCTTCCTTCTCAGAATGGAAAGTGAGGTTAGCAGATGTTGTCCTATTTGAATGAAGATTTATTAGTGGGACATTCATCCTCGGGTTCCTCGATCACTGTAACCTAGTGATCACTGTCGATAGTGATGGACTCATCCAGGAGTCTGGCAGAACTTTAATTCAGGTCAGCCATTATGCTGCATCTACCACATTCCAGTAGCACGTCCTCGTGAACTTTTTCGATACTGATGTATTGGTCAACCTTATCTTCGGGATCCCCCAATCTAGTTTCATCCATCCAGTAAATCCATTGTGTACACTCTAGATAACGGCGAATGATGGATATAACTGGGGGTAATATTCGGACTCAGCAGACTATATACACTGCTACTGAGCTGTGTTGTTCGTATGATGTTTTGTATATAATAGTATAATATTTTGTTTTCTTTATGCAACAACAATACTTTTTTTGATCATCTAAAAAATTGGAACAGTATATATAATGAAATTAATGCAAAGTGCATATATTATTCTATGCTAACTCAAATAACAACAACTTTCAGCATTTTGTCATAGCTATGCCCTCCAAATAATATGCACCATGCTATCACCATATATCATTCTCTAATACACTTAACTGTAACTACTTCCGTTTTAGGTCATTTAAGGAATCCATTGTAAGACTTCTCTCATGTTTGCTTTTAGTAATTTTAAAAGAAAAAAATATCTAAATCCATAAAAAAATGCATTTAGTCTGCGAATATAAACCTTTATCAGTCACTTTTTAGGTGGAAATTGTTATTGTGTACCGCAGAAACCAGCACGAAAGCCATTCCATTTTATCATATTCAGGTTTTCAATAACACCAGAATGGCCATTACAACTCATTCACATTGCAGAATATGGGACGCAACACAAAAAATACCCATAACTGCTTCATAAAAAAAATTCGTATTCACTTTCGTCGTTTCGACGCCCTTTCGCTATTCTACGGGTTGCTGCTGCGAGGATGCACTAAATTGTAACTCAATTTAAGACGTTATAAACTATGTGCAGTGATAAAAATAAATCATTTTTTATTGCGTAAATTTTTGCATACTCATCCTCACATACTCCGCAGACAATGAACACAAAGAAAAAAAAATAAAGTTAAAGCATGGAAGGATACCCGGATTGCAATATCATCATCCTGCAGACTACTAAAGGCGGCAGCAATAGCTTCATCATCATCATCATCATTCTGGTCATCACCGCCGCTGTGTGGTGGTGGTGGTAGTGGTGTCGTTATCATTGTTGTGAGAAGTCTCCATCGTTTCCTTTACTGGTATTTTGCCATCGCTGTCTTGATGCTACGCTTTCTATAGAATTTAATCATCGAAAAGGTTAACATAAATCTATTCAACTTCCTTTATTTTTTTTTCTGTTTTGTTCGCCCATCATTTCGTCCTTTATTAAATTAGATAGCTAGTTAGGGTGTGTGTGTGTGTGAGTGCAAGAGTGTTTGGCTATCAATTCATTTCGCGTTCGCCATTGGAATCCACTGTGGGATTTCCTTTATGGGCATGGAATTTAAATCCTTTATCTTGCTAGAGCCTGGGCCATGGGTGCTTGAACGATTTTCATTTTATTTTACCATAACGAATTTCATAAATTTTTGAATGGGTTTTTATGGAACGCCACTCGATGAGGCTTATCGCTTTGGACATTTTGCGATGAAATCATTTTTCAATTCATTATCATATTACAATTGTTGTGCTCGTTCCGCTTTATTTTCTATGACAGCCTTTTTGTCGAGTGGTGTCAGTAGATGGAAGAGATGTCGAACCTTTAGCAATGATTTGGGTTAATAAGTAAATTGGAGTTAGTAAAACGTGGTTCCGCTTTGGTAACGGAAAACTGCCAGACTAAAGTAGGCAGCTTTTAGGGCGTAAATATTACATCTCTCTTTTGGATATTGTAGTGAAATTGGTTTATTTAATTGGGAATCAACTGAAGGGTTTTAGTGATGTAGTATAATGCAATTATGACTGCAGAGCAAAATAAATATTTAAAGAAATTTGTGCTTGTTTTCTAAATATTTGTAAATTTGTGAGACATATATCTATATAACTGTGGTCAAAAGGACAAGTGCTTAAGTCTCTTTTTGTAGTTTTGTAGGAGAGCACTGGCGGCATTTACTACGCTTATAACTCAAGAACGCCTGGACCGATCTAGATGATTCGTACCAATTCGGACTGGTCTTCGCCAAAACAAGAAGAATATCGTGGAAATAAAGGTCCAAGCTATCATCTTCGAAATGTATATGAGCAACCTTCTTATTAAACTAAAGAGCTCCAAGAAACGATTTTCCAAATTTTCTTGCAATCACTTGCAAAACCGGTACAATCACTAAGACCAAATGGCTTAAGCTATCATCGTGAATAACTAAATGAGCAAGCATTTTTCGTACTTTTAACCTTCGCACTAATGACAAATAATTAATACGCGGTGTCATAATATCTACACGGGTAGATATAGTAATATAGTGCACTTTGCATGCAAATATTTGAAAATTTCTAGTCAAAACATGGAATTATCCGTTAAAATAACTGTAACTGTTTATACAAACAGATTTGGGGTTGAAAGAAGGAGTTTGTTTTAGATTTTCTTTCGTTGTGATAGGTTGTGATTAAACCGAAAAAAATACTAATAACGATAATTTTGAATATCTTTCTGCAGCTGCTGTGTCCAGGTTGGTATTTGATTATGGCTTACATTAGAAAAATTTCGATTAGTCAATCTTATGATGAAAATTAAGCATACTTCCGAAATTTGACTCTGGTAATTTAGACTCTGACCTACTTCAATGTCGCAAAGTTGAAGATGATTATTTTCCTGACTTGAACGACATGAATTCGTGTGCTGTGTCCGGTGATGAAGATACCATTGCTGGGTAAATTCTGCCCATGAATCTGACTATGATGAGAGTTACCATGAGGAACAGGAGACAGCCTCCAGTGCTATATTTTAGATAAGTAATGATGGTACAAAATGGTCTAGAAATCATAGCACGTTTGTGCGTGAACGGGCCTATAACATTATACATGACTTATGTTTCATGGGACCTAGTCCTAGTACTAAACAGTTATCTGTCATTAAAACTCAAATTTGTAATATTTTAAACAAAAAAGCTAAAAATTATTGCCAAACATGGAATACAAATCGCCCTGAAAAGGCAGATGAAGAGCCAGAGCGGGATTCAAGTGGCCGCATATATTTAAAATAAAATAATGTAAGAATCTTTCTCTATTTCCATTATTTGTTATTCATTTGTAACAAACATATACATGCAAATTGTAAAGTTGACGGTAAGATTCTTTGTATCTGCCCTGGTAGATACTATTAAACCGCGGACATAAATCTACAAAATCGACAAAAATTAATATAAAATGTTTTTAAATTTAATTTTAATTTTATTTGGTTAAATAAATAAGAAAAATAATAACTGAAATCGAAGCATATTTAGATTGGATGAAAACTCTCAGATTAATCACGAAGTCAAACTTGAAATATCTACCCGGGTAGATACTAGGAGTGCGAATGTTAAGGGATAAAAAGGGCCCATAAGGGATAAAAACGGTACCATCACCCATGCCAAACTTTTAAAGCTGTCATCGTGAAAAATTAAAAGAGCAATCTGATTATAAAACCAGTAAGAAAGTTTCAGTCGGGCAACCCGACGTACATATACCCTCACCCTCAGTAAAAAAAAAAAAACTTTTTCTATTATATTGATATTATAACTCCATCTCTAAAGTGAGCGGAGTGGTACATGTATGGGAGGTACCAAAAGGGACGTGTCTAGACTTCCAGATTTTTTCTCCAAAACTTAATCCTGCTTTAACTTTACTAAATACATAATTTTGGCACGATTGCGTTAGGTCCATTAATAATATTAATCGATTTCTAAAGTGAACGGTTACAGATGTGTATGGGAGGTACCAGATGGGGGTGGCTAGACTTCCAGTTTTTTTTCTCAAAAACTGTATCCTGCTATAGCTTTACAAAAATAAAGAATTTGGGTACGATCGCCTTGGATTTATTGATATTACTACTCCATCTCTAAAGTGGGCGGAAAGTACATTTGTATGGGAGGTAACAAAAGGGGCGTGGCTAGACTTCCAATATTTTTTCCAAAACTTGGTCCTATTATAAATTAACAAAATACATAATTTGGGCACGATCGTGTCGAGTGTATTATTATTATAAAGCCATCTCTAAAGTGGGCGGAGTGGTACATTTGTATGGGAGGTACCAGAAGGGGCGTGGCCAGACTTCAATTTTTTTCCAAAACTTTATCCTGCTATAGCTCTACTAAATGTAGAATTTGGGAACGATCGAGTCCGATGTATTGATATTATTACTCGATTTCTAAAGTGGGCGGAATTGTACATTTGTATAGAAGGTATCAGAAGGGGCGTGGTCATGCAGCCCATTTTCAATACCGTAAGTACTTTTGGGGAAATATTAACTCGTACAAAATTTTAAAACATTTGGTTGCGTTTTTCGAAAGTTATCGTGCGAACCAGCCAGACAGCCAGACAGACGGACATGGCTCAAACGACTTAAAACGTCATGAAACGAATTTGGTTCAGAGTAACCTAGGGTCTAAAGTGACTCCTTCTATGTTTCTACATTTAACTTTTGGGTCGTATCAAATGATATATACCCTCATCCCTAACGGTGATAGTAAAATCATCCCTAAGGGTGATGTTATAATTAGAGAGCTCTAAGAAGCGATTTTCCTAAATTCTTACTCACTGGGGTAAAAAGGACCAAAAAGGGATAAAACCGGTACAATCAACAAAGCCATGATGATCCAGCTTGTTATAAAACTAGAGAGTTGTTAGAAAGAATTTTTCGAAATTCGTACTTTTTAGGGTAAAAGGGCCCAAAATGGATAAAAGCAGTACCATCACGCAGGCCTAATGACTAAAGATATCATCGCGTAAATGTATACGAGCAATCTCTTTATAGAATTAGAAAGCGTTACGAAAAGATTTTCCGAATTTCTTACTTTAAGGTTAAAAAGGCCCAAAAAGGATTAAAACCGGTACAAACATTAAGGCCAAAATACTAAAGCTATCATCGTGAAAATGTGTATGAGTACGCTTCTTGTAGAATTAGAGAGTTCTATGAAGGGATTTATCGAAATTCATACCTGTAGGGGTAAAAAGCGCAGAAAGGTATAAAACCGGTGCCCTAGACCCTTTTAAAGTTAAAGAGCTGCACGAATGGATTTTTCAAAAGCAAAAATTGTAAAGACCGATATGCCCATATATAGAGTGGACCAATTTGGAGTACAAAAAATGCACCAAGTGGTTATCAAAATCGTCACCTACAAAGAATTCTAAGAAAATTTTTACAAAAAACCATAGGTCTACTAATAAAATCGAGACCCCTCTTTAGAGGATTCAAATGTATGACCAACTCCAGTCATTTTTCCCTCCTAATATTTTTCCCATATATACATACTTACCATTTCACCCCTAAGGGAGCAACCATATAGACATTTTTATATCCTTAACCCGTAGGAAGGGTATATATCATTTTTGATACGACCCAAAAGTGTAACACATAGATGGAGTCACTTTAGACCCTAGGTTTTTTGAGCCAAATGCGACTCATGACTTTTTAAGTCGTTTGAGCCATGTTCAGCTGTCTGTCTGTCCATCTGTCTGTCCGGCTGGTACGCACGATAACTTTCTTAAACGCAACCAATTATTTTTAAACTTTGTATGTGTTAATATTTCCCCAAAACTACTTACGGCATTGCAAATGGGCTACATGGCCACGCCCCTTCTGGGATCTCCCATACAAATGTACCCACATTAGACATACAGTAATAATATCAATACATCCAACGCGATTGGGCCCAAATTCAGTATTTAGTAAAGCTATAACAAGATAAAGTTTTGAAGAGAAAACTGGAAGTCTAGCCACTCCCCTTCTGATACCTCCCATACAAAGGTACCACTGCGCCCACTTTTAAATCGAGTAATAATATCAATGCACCCAACACAATAGTGCCCAAAATCTGTAGTTAGTAAAGCTAAAGCAGAAAAAAATCTGAAAATCTAACCACGCCCCTTCTGGTACCTCCCACACAAATTAACCACTCCAACACTTTAGAAATCAAGTAACAATATTAATGCACCCAACGTAATTTTGCCCAAATTCTGTACCTATTTAGTAAAGCAATAACTGGATAAAGTTGTGGAGAAAACACTGGAAGTCTAGCCACGCCCTTTAGAAATCTAGTAATTACATCAATACACACAATGGTTGGGGGTATTTTCAACCTGTACTGGTTTTTCCAAACATACCTACTCCCCATCTTCAACCCACAAGGGGGCTACTATATATAATTTCTCCCACCGCATTAACGTCCAGGGAGTCGCCTCTAGAGGGTTCAAATGTATAACCGACCACTTATATTTTTGCATTTCTAAAAAAAATATAATAGATTAAGTTCTAAGATGAGCATGATCGGACAAAAACTACTTCCACCTCCCATACCAATTCCCTCTTTTTGGGGTGTCCGTCTGTTCCCGCGATTACAGCCTTAATTTAAGAGCTATCAAGCAGACATTATGTATACAAACTTCTATCCCCTAAGCGGGGATGAAGAATCTGACAAAAAAAAACATAACAATATTCTTAGGACATATACAAAATTTAAGCCCAGTGTTTGACATTTCAATGAAAAATTATATACAAACAAGTGAGAAAGATTCTGTCGGGTAAACCGACGTATATATACCCTCACTCTAAATAAATACATAAAATAACAAAATATAGAATTTAAGCTTTGGTGGACGATTTCTAAGGTGGGCGTAATGGTACATTGCTACACTTCAATTTCTTTCTCCAAAACTTAATCTTTTATAGCTTAACTAAATACTGAATTTGGGCACGATTGCGATCGGTGTATTTATTGTATAACTCGATTCCTAAAGTGGGCGGAATGGTAGATTTGTATGGGGGTACCAGAAAGGGCGTGGCTATGTAGCTCATTTGCAATACCGTAAGTAGTTTTGGAGAAATATTACTCCATGCTAGGTTTAAAAATAATTGGTTGCGTCTTTCGGGACCGGCCGTGGCATTGTGGTTAGAACACGCGAGTACCATGCGGGGATCACAGGTTCAACTCCTGGCTCTAGTCATTTTAAAAAGAAAAAAAAAAGAAAATAAATTTTTCTTTCATTGTCGGCTCCCATCGAATGTTGTCGACAGCAACTTCGCAGTATTAGTGTCGAGTCAATCGGCGTGTCTAGTAAGAGCTTCTCAAACAGTGACGTTTGCATTCGTCGATAAACAAGTAGATTCCGTTAGTTGTGAATCTTAAAATAGAAAAGGTGTTAATTCACAACAACGCCAGAAGCTGTCCCATACCTCATTCATGGGGCGTAAAGGGAAATTAAGTAAGTTAAGTCTTTCGAAAGTTATCGTGCGTACCAGCCGGACATACAGACGAACATAGCTCAAACGACTTAAAAAGGCATGAATTGAATTTGGTTCACTGAAACATAGGTTCTAACATTACACCTGCTGTATGTTACAATTTTGGGTCATATCAAATAATATATATCCTCTAAACCGTAGGGTAAGAGTATACAAATCTATGGAAGGAGCTAAAAAGAACGTCTAACTTACATACAAACTCCCTTTTTTTGCAACACAAAATTTAATAGAGCATAGTTGTAGTGCAAATAACCAGTCTTATCAACATTTGTACAAATGGTAAAGGTGATATGAGCTTCAGCTTTGCCGAAGAAGGATACCATACTAGTTTATCTTTTTATTTGGAGAAAATAAACACATGTTTTGATTATTATCACTTTCAAGAATTGAATGACTTCCCCGTTTTTTTTACTTTAATGATTTCTCAATTAGTTTTGGTCTGTGATCTCAAATAAGGAGTTAAAATGGTTCCTGTACTTTAAAGGTATTTCCATTACATTTCCAAAATTAGCGCATTTAAAACTTTTAAAACATTTAAAACAATCCTATCTCAGTTTTTTTTGCAGTACATGTTCTCTTTGCGTTTATTCTTGACCGGCATTGTAACAGCTCTTGTTAGTCCACTTATTATAGATAGTTTAGATATCTCAGTTTTGTAGAACATTTTGCCCCAAAGGTAAAATCTCAGGTGCTGAAATATAATACTTTCACACTTATCTAAGATTGTTTAGCTCTGAGGCAAATAGTTTTTGTTGTTGTCTTGTATTCAATGCTCCTCTTCTATCTTCTATCCTTTAATATTCCATTTGTATTTGTGTTATTTCTTCGACAAGCAACTGCTGCTCCGCTTCCAGCCAGTAGTGCTGTAAGGAAGGAATCTTTTCAAAACAATTTGAGTTCATGGCATCCAATGTTATTGAAGACGGTGAGCAAGCAAAAGCAAACTGTTGTACTGCCACCTAGCTGTATTGCTTTTGTAATGGAGATGAGGTAATACGTTTCGACGAGTATAACTATTGAATAATTTCACGCTTAATTCATTCGAGTAACAGCATTTCTATATTAAATTTTGCTGCTTTTGGTTGGATTGGGTATTTTATACAAAAGCTCCCACTTTTCTTCTTCTTCCCTTTCATACTTTGTGTGCTTTGTACAAAATTCACACAATATCGTCCGTTTTGCCCCCGCAGCTTAAACGGCATAAGGCAAAATGAACGAGGAAATTCTTGTAATTTAAAGTGAGAAATTTTTCTACTACTCCTCTGTACTCTCAAAATACATTGAGCCCTCTATGTTTTCGTTTGTTTTTTTTTTGCCACCGGATTTAGCTCTGTTTTACATTCTTTGCTGAGCGCGCAAACGAATTTCCAATGAATTTCAAATTAAAAATCGAATACATAATCCGGGCATGGCCCCTTTTATTTGGTGTACTATTATTTGCATAATAATAAGTTGCAAAGATGATGAACATTTTTTTCCAATTAACTTTTTTCGTTTGCTTCGCCGCCATCACGCCGCGAAAGCTGCCGAGAAATCTATGCATATTTTGTGGATTAGATCGAAATCGCTAGAAAATGAAACTCTACAAGAGTGACTTGGGTGGAAGCTATTGCAAATAGGAGAAATTAGGGGGGAAAAACACACTAAGGCCAGTAATTGTATTGTAAATTCAATAAAGTGAATGCATCGAAAATGAAAGAGTCTTTACTTTTTGCGGCCCTTCATTCACTTTTTTGTTATTTGCATAAAATTTAGCGGAAACTAAAGTTTCATGAAATTTATTTCATGCTCTGCCAAAGATTGAGTCGAATTAGTTTTGATTAAATATTTTCCGTTCAATGGGTTCACATGTCCATTATGCAAATTAACTTAATTTATTATTAAGGGGATAGAAATGGCATATTTAGTCTTGTTCTGCATTGTAACCGTTAATATTTTTTATCACAAATTAATAAACGAAAATGAGTTTAGAGAAAGAACGGATTTGCGTTCTTGTTGTGAGTAATTTGTCTAATGAATGTAGCAATAAATGTACTTTGTATGTTTGTTTAAAAGACAGATATATGTTTAAATATTTTTTTTAGTAATAAATATTATTTCCTGTAGTAGATGTGATGCTGCACAATGCTGTCAGAGAGACCAAAAATCTGGGGCGATAGATCTGGGGTCGAGCGCTGTTACTGGCAATCACTCCACTCACTTGTGGACAGTACATTCCGAGTAGTCGAGTATATCATCATTTGTCTACTAAAATCTTCTTAAAAAGCTTACGTTCCGAATCATTGCTAACTCTTGCTAATAATAATAACTATAATAACAAAAATGGGGAATGGGACTTTGCCCAGAGGCTGAAAGTTACTGATTGTCACTCACTTGGGAGGGACCAGAATCGATTCCTTTGCGGCACTGTCCAAGCAGCTAACTACTTCCGGTCTTAGACCAAGTATTCCCTGGGCAATGACTTTAAAGCAGCTATGCCCACCGCTTGAGCTCGCGAGCGAAAGCAGCTTTTATGCATTTACATGTACACATAAAGAGCTTTGTGTTAGAAGGTAGTACACGAAAATCTGAAATCGAATTACAGTATTGCTTAAAGTGTTTAATCATGTTTGGGAAAATAATTTTTTGTTTACGCAAAACAGCACACTCGAACAAATCGCATACATTGACGTTGGGCATAGCTGCTTTAAAGCAACCGCTTAGAAGTTAGCTAGAGTTAGAAGGCGAAACGTTGAGTAACCTAATCGGCATGCTACCACCGATGCGTCTTAGGAAGTAGGTAACAGAAGTTACTGAAGCTCAACAGGCTCTCCTAGTGGCTTTGGCAGCCCCAAGAAACTAGGATCGGGAGCGGTGGCCTAATAAGCCACTCTCCTTAAACAAAAATTATTATGAAAACACGGAGAATAAATAAAACAAGAACCCCCCCAAATGTTGACGACCCCCGCAAACGATATAAGGACCATGATTTAAGGATATGCACCTGGAATGTCCGAACTCTTTACAGAGATGGTGCCTCTATCCAACTGGCGGATGTCCTCGACAAATACAAGGCTGACATCACCGCCATACAGGAAATGAGATGGACGGTACAGGGATGCACACGACGAAAGAACTGTGACATCTTTTACAGCTGCCATGCAGAAAGACACGAATTTGGATGTGGACGAGCGCCTAGAGGAAACATACGACCGCTGCCCTGGCCACGACATTACAATTGTTCTGGGAGACTTTAGTGCAAAAATAGGAAGGGAAGATGTTCTTGGACCATCGATCGGTAAATTCAGCCTGCATACCGACACGTCAGACAACGGGTTTAGGCCGGTTAGCTTCGCAGCGGGAAGGAACATGGTAGTGAGTGGAACCAGATTCCAGCACAAAGATATCCACAAGGCAACTTGGCTATCCCCCCATCAAAACACCAAAAATCAAACTGATCATATGGTAATTGATGGCAGGCATGCATCAAGTGTCATGAACGTGCGTGTGATCCGTGGTGATAATATTGGTTCGGATCATTACCTGGTTGCAGCCAAGGTGCCCACAAGATTAAGTAAAGTGAAAAACGCACGTAATCAAACACAAAGAAAGCTGAACATCACGAAGCTGCAAACCCCTGAGATAGCCACTGCCTGCTCCAACTTCTACGACACAATGCCTATACTTCTAACGTTCACGATACACAGTGGCATCATATTGCACATTCCATGCCAACCACCGCATCAACCGTGCTTGGATATGAAAAACGGCACTCAACCGAATCCTGGTACGATGAAGAATGTCGCATAGCGTCTGAGGAACAGGATTCTGCTTAAAGGCCAACGCTACAGCCAATTGCCACCCAGGCTGATAGGGGACGGCACAAGGAGACAGTAAAACAGGCGAGACTTCCATTTAAGCGGAAAAAAAGTCTGATGAAGGAACGGAAGGGGTGAGGCCCGAAAATTTTACCAGCAAATAAAAGCAAAAGGCTACGGTAATGGGCTCCCCAACTGTAAGGACAAGGATGGAAACATGGTTACAAATACACAGAGTATGCTGCATATATGGAGAAAACACTTCCAGCAAATGCTAGTTCCGGCAGAGCTCTTCAAGTCCGGTGGCGAAGAGCCGACAGCGAGCATGCACCTGCTTCAACGCACGGTTTGGCTTAACGAATGCATGCCCGATGATAAGAATCTAAGCGTATCATGTCCTGTGCTGAAAAAAGGTGATCCAAGTGTGTGCTCCAACTACCAACTAGATGCTACTCGCGTACGCTGATGACGTATATATCATCGGTCGAAAACTGCGGGATGTGACTGCGGTCTTATCAGATATAGAGAAGGAATCAACGAATATGGGTCTAATGTTGAACGAGGACAAAACGAAGTTATTTGTTTCAACGAACAAAGAATCTGCTCGTTTGGGATACTGCGTGAACGTTGATAACTATAATTTCGAGGTGGTAAATAATTGTATATACCTAGGCTCCACCATCCATAAAACTAATAATCCTGCATGCTAATAAATGCTACATACTACGGACATAGAAATGACAGAGCCCTCTCTCGACGAACAAAAATCCAGCTATACCTGTCTTGAAGTATGATTCAGAATCCTGGGCTATGACACAAGCAGATGAATCGGTTCTGACAGTATTCGAGAGAAAAATACTTCGTTAAATAAATGGGCCCATCATCGTTAACGGAGTGTATCGGCGTCGTATGAATCATGAGCTGTACGAGCTGAACCCTGACATTGAGGTGGTCAGACGCATTAAGGTGCAGCGGTTGCGTTGGCTGGGTCATATTGTACGCATGGACAAAAATGCTCCAGCTTGGAAAGTCTTCGACAATGAACTCGATAAACAGTGCAGAAGAGGGAGACCAAAACTCCTTTGTATAGACCAGGTTACTGAGAACCTTACAGAACTTGGTGTGACTTACTGGAAAAGAAGCGCAGAAGATCAAAGTGCTTATAAAATTTTCTACGTGCGGTATATAATCCAATTGGATTGCAAAGAAGTGCCAGCTATGTAAGTAAGTAATAATATTGTTGTAATTGCTATAGTGTTCAAAATATATTTTGTAAATAATATCAGACTTTTTTTTGTTATGTTTAGTTAAATGACATGAAAAAGGGGTGTTGATAATAAAAATAATTTCTTGAATAATGTCAGTCACGCCAAAGCCTCCCTAGGCCGGCCATAATCGTCGTTTTTCCACAAGAACTAAACTAAACTATTATAGACCTAAACTAGCTGTTACGACATTACTGGATGATACTTTAGTGTATTGTATTTTCTGGAAGAGCAATTATCTGCCAAGCTAAGCCTTATATAGGGCAATAGTCTGTCTTGCCATATATTTAACTTTCTAATTTAGATGATCATACGAAAAGCAGAAGTAAACCCAACTGCCATAATCAATGCTTAAAGATCGCCGATGGAAAAAATTTAGATGACTGAATCGGAATCAATATTATTTGTATATAAAATGTTCAGTCCTCGAGATCAAATCAAAATGTACTGTACTTTTGTTGTATTTCAATGCTAGAATTGCAAACAATTTAATAGTGTTATCGATTCGATTTCCTTTCGGGGACAATCTCTGCCCACAGTTGACTTATACTTTCTATGCTGAAAAATTAGTATTTACCTCTATTATCTTTTAGTACTTTTGATTGCAGGCAACATATTAGTTAAACACACAGACAGTGGTTGTATTAGTTTAAATCCACTTTATACTTCCATAGTATTATTTACTGCCAGAAACGTTTAGAAAAATATTATTTATTATATGTAACATTGTGGCAACTTTTCTACCCATTGTCTACAGACTTACTTACTATGTTACTTACTTACCTTACATCATGGTGCTCTTATAGTGCCAAATAAAAATTACGACTGAGTTTAAATTTTTCATTAAATATTAATTTTTCTTCTTTATTTCACTTGTTCACAAGTTTTGTTCTTTTATGTGGCTATTACCATTTCATTCATTCTTTGTTCAAATTTGTTATAATTTTGCTGTTGTTGTTATTATTTGTGTTAGTTTTTCCCATTTTTTCTTAATAAATTAATCCTATTTACTTAGAACTATTTCTCTCAATTTATTACAATATTTTACATAATTGCTTACTGTGGTATTGAAACTTAATAAATATTATTTTATACTCGGATTGTTTTGCTATTCTATATTCCTTAGGGTTTTCTCTTTTTGTTATAAATGTGTATGTGTGTGTTCTTTTAGTTTTGTATGTATTTACTTGGTAATGTTATTCTCAAGTTATGTATAAGTAAACTATATTATGATGTATATATATCTCCTATATATGTATGTATGTATATTAGTAACTAATAACTATACTATTTTATTTGTATGTGTATGTATGTATTTATATTTGTGACATTACTTAATAACCTAAATATCTAGATGAAGTATGTATAAATTTGTTTGTAGTACTATATACCCAATGTATACAACATGTGTATACACATTGATGTGTGTGTGTGTGTCTGTGTGTATACGGTATAACAAGTCCTTAGAATAGCAAATACAACTAAGATTATATGCTTAAGAATTTCTATGCTTTCTTAACATTAGTTATATACATTTCACACAAGTTTTAGATCGGGTTTTGCTGTAATTAAATTTGAGATTGTGAGAGCATTCTGTACAAAAAAATTAAGGTGGAAAATTGAAAATATTCTTAAAACAGACACGTGAAGGCATGTGTAGTAGATATATTTTTTTATGGTAAATGGATTAGTTTTGCACTCAGTAATTACAAATTACAGCAATATCGAATGAGTTTATGGTTAACAGAAGAAGCAGCAAAAGAAACGAAGTAAATCTCACCGAACAATCGATTGAGGGAATATAATAATTGCTGTTATAATTGAAGGCAAACTAAAACCGAGTAAGCTTTTTTTGAAATTTAATACAAATTATTGTTACTTAAAAGAATTAGTACAATAAGAAAATAATCTACTTCTGGAAGGTATATAAATCACATGTAGGTGGCCAAATTTATATAACTCTTGTAGTGTATTAAATGTTGAGAAACTGCAGTTGGTAATGAGTTTTGTTATTGTTTATACTTCAATTATCTCTTTTGGCATACACCTATTTTTCCTGAATGAAAAGATATCCCGACTTACACAAATCGTACTCGGATCAACTACATGACTGACGCGTCTTGAAACGCAGAGTCGCCTATGCCTATTTAGTTCGACATGTGGATCAGCAGTCATTGTGGAATGTGCATCGTTTCATAGCATTGGTCATTCGTAATAATCGGCGAATTTGTACCTCTAGCATTAAAGAAATCAAAGTAGAATTTAATGCGTTTTACAAAAGAGGCAAAAGATATCCCAAAATGTTGAGATTCTATCAATACTTGGTTTAACAAATCTGGAAGCACAAAAATCAAATCGTTTCAACCACCTATGGACTAAATTGTAGCAGCGTATGATAAATATCGAACCAGTTTGTATTAATATTGCGCATACGTCCTGCCGGACTTACCTAATCAAACAAAACCATTCCACAAAGCTACAATTGGACTTTTTTGGGAAAGGCCGGTAGGTCCTATTAATTCTGAACCAGGAGTCCCTAGAGGTTGAGGTTCCAAAACATATCCCGCAGGGGTACACACAGTGGTTATAAAGAGTGGAAAGTTGGATGGTACTAAGTCGAGAGATCCCGAAGATAAGGCTGACAAACCCACCATTAGCGAAGAAGTTGACGAAGATGGAAGATGAAAGTTGCAGCATAACATCTAAATAACAGTTCTTTCAGACTTTTGGATGAGGCTGTCAATACCAAGAATGATCACCAGGCTACAGTAATCGAGGTATCCTGGAGTGAAGGTCCTACAAATAAATCTTCGTCGAAGTAACCTTATCTTTTTGCCAGGTAGAGCCGATGCGGTACTGATACAAGGGTCAAGGATGGTAGACAACCGAATATGTGGTATCAGGTGCAATGGGTACAAAACTTTTGTCATTTCAATAAATGGTAGGCCAAGATCTTGCATACTCTCAAAGACAAATTTAATGCTCTTCTAATTCACAGCTTTTGTGAATAGGTCAGCAGGATCTATGTCTGGTATCATCCTATATGGGGCACGATCACACAGAGCCAGCAAATTACATTTAGTTTAAAGTAAGAAAGGCGGAAGTCGTAGCGAAACTTCTGTGAATCCATAGAGGGCAACAGTCAGACTGCATCCTTCAGGTACTTGCTTACTCAAGACTAACCGTGTACTGGGTTTTTACTGAACGTGAACCAAAAAATCTCTCGGTTTTCTCCTATACACCAATTTTTCCAATAATAACCAGCCAGAAAAGTGTGATACGAACGATCAAATCCTTTAATGCCTATAAACCAGACGGACCCGGCGGAATGATTTCAGCGCAATTAGTGGAAAATCTAACACCCATCTCGTAGTTGGTTAGAATTAATTCACAGGGCAAGCCTCATTCTGGGAGTCATTGCTAAGGTTTGGGATCAACCCAAAGTTGTTTTCATCTCCATACCAAACCAATAGACTTTCGAAGGTCAGACTTTCATGTTTTGACCTTAAAACATTTGAGGGGTTATTAGAAATCCATGTTCGATATAACATTCCGCAGAAATAACTATTAAAAGCGGAGCATGTCTACACTAAAGAAAAGTCAACTGTAACATATCTCCACTTTATTTGTCAGAATTTGATCTATGCTCTGGGGACTTTCCTAGCCATCAAGGGAGCCTTCAATAATGGTCTACCTATAGCAATCCTAAAATCATTACATTATCTAGGGTTGACAGATCATTGACTCATCTCAGTGATGTGCTTCAGGTCGAAGAAAACGATAAAGCTGAATGGGAAGAGGTCGACAATGCTAGTAACGTCAAAAGAGTTACACTTCAGGGATGATTCCGTACCCACTTATACGGTAAACATCAGTTAATGAATTGCCTCTCGATTAAGGGATGGCCAGGCCGACGACCTTGCAATGATCTTGCTATGGGGTGCAACAGCAGTTGAATGAGTAAGTCAAGTATCTAGAAATTATTTACTATAGGAAACTGACTTGAAAATCCAAAATGGAGGAGAGGGTTAAAAAGGCATCTGTTGCTCTTTACTCTTTTACTCCTTTACTGTCACCAAAGGTCACTATGTGGATTTTGACAGTAATACTTGGACCAATATTTCTCTATGGTTCTTGTCAAAAATTTATAGGTTTTCATGGACTACGTGTTAGTGAGGTGATGACCACAACGTCAGGTTTAGCACTTATTGTTATGATAAATTTTTAGGTACCTGATATCATGGCTGAATCGGCTTCCGCTGCATCTCTAGTGACAATCAGAGAATGGAGCGTCAAGCATTATGAACATGATAGATTACCACACAGGATTAACTCAATTCCCATAAAAGCGGACTACTTTATACCGTACCTATTACCAGTACCCAATCTAAGGACATTCGTTCCGAATAGGAACACCTGGGAAAGTTCATTGCAGGGGATACCGGTAGTGTCCGATTTTTCACTGATAGATTACAGTTGTACAAGAAAATAAGCTATGGCATCATTAACCGGCCAGCTGCCAGACCATTGAAGGGTGTTCGAGATAGAAATCACTACTATGATCGAAGTTGCTGAATTACTGAAAAATCTGGTATCTACCATCTGAAGGTTTTGCATCTACACATACATATGTTTCCTACATCTCTTTGACATTATACTCATCTGGGTACCGGGAAATAGGGCACAACATCTGGGTCCTACGGTCCCACAAAATAAAATTTTGTTAGTCCGGTCTCTACCTACCTTATGTACATAAGACATTCAATTTCACTGACTTTAGATAATGCATGGAAGAGGATAAAGAAACAACGAAACACCTTCTCTGGTGCTGAATAACTCAGCACCAGCTGGACTAAAACCTAGGGTATCCGAAAACAATATGGTAAGCACCACTTGTATAATGAATCAGCAAATTCATAGAAAGGGCGATTTGGCTAATTAGCCAGTCATAATTTACAATAGATTAAATTGCAGTTATCACAAAGGGCTTCATTAACCTAAGTTAACCTTTGCGAAAGATGCAAAAGAAATCCCTATAAAAACTGTTCTACATTCCACATATCTGAGAGCATATTTGAATTCAGCATGAAATTTTACATTAAAATCAAAAATTTAATGTCCCGGATACAGACACTTTTGAAATTTTGTGACATAGTGTAATCGAATCGATTGAACCACCTTTGAACTAAGTTTTTGTGACGTATGAAGAATATCTAGATAGTTTTTATTAATATTCCGTATACGTCTAGCGTTCCAATATACCTTAGACGAAAAGCATTATTTGTACATCCTAACCATTATTGGACGAATTGAACGCCAATTATATTAAGATAAAATTTCTTGCAGCGCTTTTTAAGACGGTTGAGTTATTTTCGTCTACCTGGGCAGCTGGCGGGCAGAATAGTTTGATAGTCTACCTTTACTGAAAATGTACGAGTATTAATACAGAGTTTGTTGGGTGGCACCTTTCGGTATTTTCCATACAAAATGACCTATATATGGAAAATTAATCACACATCACACTTTATCGGGTGGACCCAGTCAATATTAAACGATAGCATTTGACCTCAGCAACAAAACCTTAAACGTCATTTTGCTCCACTACGTCACAAACACTACAGTAGTTTGAAATTTAATATTTTTGGTCGAAAGTCGAATCAAAGAATTTGAAAAATTATCTGTAAAAAAACTTTTGGGGTATTTCATGTCTTCAGAGACCTATATTAAAATAATCAGGGTAATATTTTTCACAGAACATTTTAACCCTATTGCTAATACCAGTACTGGACATATTTAGCCCAATTTCAAAAACTGTTTAAAAGTCAACTTTGGAGGAAAGTCAAGGTCTTCGATAGAAGAGTCACCAAAGACAAATAACCTTCGCAAGTCAAAGCTAACCCAATAAAATCAAATGAAAATGTTATGATATGTTAAGAAGTTATTTTTGAGCAAACAGTGCAACACAGTTTTTCGGGAATAAACCAAACAAATATCAAACGACAGCATTAGACCTCAGTAACAATTGTTTTTACTGTGGTTTGAATCTAAAAATATGAAAAATTATGTGTAAAAATACATTTGAGATAATTCATGGATTTGGAGACCTATATTAAAATTTTCCGGAAAATATTTCTTTGGAACATATTAACCCTCTAGCTCCCACGAGTGCTGCCGTTTGATATTAGTTACGTTCACCCCCGAGACAATAACCCTCAAATTTTAGCATAGTGTAATTCTTCCATAACTTCCAAACGAACAACTGGAGAATTTTTAAATTTGGTCTCTTTAGTTATCTTTTCATAGTAGACAAGTCCTTAAAAAAACAAAACACAATAAATTTATATGAATTTATATTTTTCCTGTTTGCAATTTTTATTCCTAGTAACACGGATCGGACTCGGATCACCTGCATGATAGTCGCGTAATCTTACAATCCTTCCATTATCGGTCAAGCAACCACAGAAAAGTCTTTGTGCAACGAATTGAAGTGGAAGCACAATAATAGAAACGATTAAACCACAATTTATAGTAACGTATGATTAACATCTAACCAGATTGTATTATTAGTGCGTATACGTCTAGTGTTACAATGCATCCCTGATCCAAATGCCTTATCGACAACAATCTTAAATTGGAGGCGTATTAAAATTATCTCTCAATATTTATGACGGATGCCATTTACAAAAAGTTTTCAAATTATTTGTCACATATTTTTTGCGAAAGGTGATAAGTGAGGCCTTACCTTTGTCTTCTTATCTGCTCAATTAATATTTATAACCTGCATACCGATCCTTATAAAGAATTTAATGTGTTCAAAATATTACAGAAAATCAAAAGTATTTAATAATACACAATAAAGATATTAAGAAAAAAACACAAGTGAGCAGTTTATTAATTTACCACTGCCTTCAACTTAAGCAAATGTTACACCATAAATAACTAAAAATTACCTCAAAAATGCAAACCGACAATTAACATGATGTTTTTTTCTCTATTATCCACATAGATAGACCTGTGTCTTGTCATTATTTACAACCTTATGGGAGATTTTGTTAGAGAAATTTTGTAGCATAAAATTCTAAATATTAATTTCGGTATACATTACATTGCATTGTTGTGGTGCAGCTAAAAGTCTAATACTCGTATATATTTGTATAGCTAATCTTAGCTAGATTCTTAATGGTTTAATTTCGGTTTTACTTAAAATTTCTATAAATCTTAGCTACTAAACAATTTTGTTCTTTATAACTAGAATACCTTAAATACTTTATTCTTTTTTTTGTTATTTTTTTTTTAATTTACTTATTAATATAATACGTGCTATTCAAACTTGTTGGGTTTGTTTTTGTTGTGTTTTATTTTTTATTCTTTTATTTTTTTTATTAAAAATTATTATTTATTTTCTTGATTAGTTTTTGTTTAAAACTACTTTAATAAGTCTTAGGGTTTTTGTTTGCGTGTGTGTTTTTTAATTTTTACAGATTTTAATTCTATTATTATTATTTTTTTTTTGCATATACTTTTGTATGTTAACATGTTTCCATCGTTTATTTGCAAAAAATTTGACGATTTAAGTTTTATGCAAAGGAAAGACAAATTAGTGTATAAGATTTTGCTTGGCTCAGAAAATTGTTTCTTGGTGTGTATGAAATTAAATTATAAACGGGTTTCACATGGTATTACCTAAAAGTTTTAAATTTATTAAAAGGAACAGCCTAATAGGATGTAGGTGTCATGAGTCATGTTAAAATCACCAGATTTCCACCAAACTCAATGGAATTTAGTATCCGAAGAAGTACTTTATGTTCTATTTTTAATTTATTTTTTGGCTAGGGTTTTACTTACTTCATAGCAAACAACAGAGGTTGATATTTGTTTCCACACCAATAACTTAACAAAAATTCCTCACATATTATTTTAAAACCCTTTGAACCCCACATTTTTGTCTGTGTATCGAAAATTTTGTTTTTGGTTTTTATCTTCATATATCTGTCTCAGAAGTGTTCATACAAAATTTGGAGACATTTCGACCTCCCGTTTTGGAGCTAGAGAAAGTTGCTTATAGGCAACTTTGGCCCATTTTGGTATACCAAAAATGGACAACTATGATATTTGATGTATGAAAAGTTTGATATTTTTATTATTTTATGTTTTTATAATAAAAAAACTAGTAATCACTATTGGAATTTATTCCAATCGTGGTCATTGTGGTTTAATGACAAACACGTGAAGTTGCTCTCAGGCAACATTGGGGCTGAAAGGGTTAATAAATTTAAATCATAACTAAGTATAAAATCGCTTTCTGTCAGTCTCTATATATTGAATTTCCACGACATATTTTGAATTTTCCTCTTAACCTTTATCAGCATCGATAACAAAAGAAAAATTATCACATCATCATATCTTACGCAGCAAGTCTAGCCTTTCGTACCTTTAAGCTCCTTAAACTAACTTTGCTGTGCAGCACCAAAATTTTCACTCAAATGTCAGCAACTTTAAACGTTTTAACAATTTGTTGCCGCTGTCACACGCCCACCTCTTTGTTGTTTTAGCTGTTGAACATTGTTAAACTTGTCAACTGTTACAATGGCCCTTTGTTTTCTATCTTCGCCAAAAAAAAAAACTTTTTATTTACCCTTGTCGTTTGTGCTATACTCTTTCATGCAGTTATTTTGGTGTGTGTTTTTTTTGCAAAGCTTGTTTTTTATTTCTACAAAAAAACCGTCTCTCTCAACAATAGCATAAAAGTTTAAATTATATTTAACTTTTTCAATTACTTCACAGAAGACTGTGAGTTGAAAGGGCGGAAGATGAGGGGTGTCCAAATTGTTTTTATTAAATTTCAATGAAATTCAATTTTAAATAAAATAAAAAGTGAAATTGAATTTTATAATTTTTTTTTTACTGTGAAATCATGTTAATTTGTTAACTCGATGTAGTGTAGAAAGCGTCAAATGTTACCCTATGCGATAGTAATTTTTTAATGCATAAACAAGGGTCCAACGACGTAAATTCTCCTGGCAAAAGAAAGTGTTATTATGTTTCTTTAGATGATACATGGATGAGGTTTAAGTCAGTCAGTATTGACTATTGGGGAAATTTCAGGTATCATAATGTGATTCATTAACCTCAGTGTGGTACGCAGTGTGCTGTCTTGCAACCTTTATAGCCTAACCTAAGCTATCCTTTGCGAAAGATGCAAAAGAAATTCATATAATCTAAAATTAATTTGAACTCTTGGAGCCCAAAAATCGAATCGATTGAACGAACCACCTTTGAACTAAGTTTTTGCTACGCATGAACAATATCTAACCAGTTTGTATTAATTGCGTATACGTCTAGTGTTCTAATGCAACTTAGACCAAAAGCATTATTTGTATACTCTAACCCTTATGGGACGAGTTGAACGCCAATTGTACCTATTATGACAAAATTACTTGCAGTGCATTTTAAGACGATTGAGCTATTTTTGTTTTATTGGGCAGCTGGCGGACAGAATAGCTCGAGTAAACCTTAACTGAAAATTTACCAGTATTAATACAGTATTTATTGGCTGACACCTTCTGGTACTTCTCATACAAATGTACCTATTTACGGAAAATTAATATTTCTCCCATAATTACCAACCGGACAACTATACAATTTATAAATTTGGTCAGTTTAGTTATCTTGTAATAGTAGACCGGTCCAAGTAACATGGATCGAACTCGGATCACCTCCACAGTAAATTCTTCAAAAATAGAAACGATTAAACCAAAATTTATAATAACGTATGATGTTTAATTTGTTAGCTGGAAGTAGTGTAGAATGCGCCATAGGTTACTTCATGCGATACTCATTTTTAAGTACATAAAAGAGACTATGATGTTGTGAATTTTGCATATTCATTCAACTGTTATTAATACAAGAATGTATCTATAATATATGATCCTTTAAATATTAAACAACAAATATTCACAACACTAATCCTCAGCATTTATTTTAGAACGGCAAGTGTTTTAACGTAATACCCACATGGTCCTATATAGTATCATAACCTAGGTCAACATGGTAAAGTTAAAATAACCAAATTATGATTTGAAGCCAAAAAAAGAAGATAGTGTTATTAATTTAAAACTGATATTAAAACATATTGCCATATGAACAATATCTAACCAGAAAATATAACACAATGAATACCTGGCTGCAATTTTTACTGCATGTAACACGCATCGAATCCGAATCAGATGCAATATAGTCGCGTATTCTTACAACCATTTTATTATCGTTCAAACAACCACAGTAAAGTCTTTGTGCAACGACTTGCAATTTGCACTGACAGCGCAATAATAGAAACGATTAAGCCAACATTTAAAGTAACGTATGATTAATATCTAACCATTTTGTATTAATAGTGCGTATACGTCTAGAAGTATAATAATTCTATGCAACAAATCAATCATTATTTTTCGACAAATTCAGTAAAAATTTCATTGGAAAACAACATTGAACATCGTTTTATGTCCATATCCACGAGATAGTCAATGCCTATATCAACTATCTCTCTTACTTATTTAAAACAAACGCAGCTAATTCCGATGTTCCTGCCGCTAAATATGAACTAACACGCTCAGGATGCTGCATAGAAGGCCACACTGCAGACGATGGCTATGTTTGAAAACGATATAAGGAAATAAGGAAGACACGAAGGATCTCATAAGAAATAGAAATCGCCTATGATGAAGATTAGGCGGCGGGGATACAAACGTTCAAATTAAGGGGTATGAAAGTGATACAAAGATTGTCCACCACTGGTAATGGACTGGTGGCAGAACAATTCTCGGCCGGTGGGGATGAGCTAGTATGCATGCTTGATAATACTGTGCGACAGCCCGAACCGGACGGGGTCTGCTTACCGAGAAACATATATCGGCCAAAAATAAGTTATACATGTCTCGGCGTATTGCTGGTTCAGGTCTTGGAATCGTCATACATATATCGACATGCATATATATACACATATTGAAGTCAGTTAGTACCATGTGCGGGAAATTTTAATTGTAAGTTTCTTTTTGATGAGCCTTATTGGTTGTGGAATCAATGAAACCGAATTCTAAGTCTGTTAATCATAATCACATCAGGTTTTCGACATAACCGATATATCCTTTCCCGGTAAGCCCCCACCGATCACTGACCCCTACCAATGGTCGCACAATGCAATTAGAATCTGCGTGTCATATGTTCTGCGCATAATAAAGACTATCAATATGTGTACACCAATTACTGAAAGGTCAGACTTTCGTCCATTGCTAACAAGGTCGATTTTTAAGTGAAGAGCTAAACCCTTAGATCGGCAAAATCCACTACCGACCACTACGACAAATGTTGGAAATGATGTTACTATCTTGTTCTATCAGTTCTGAAGCTGCATTCGACAGTCCCAGATTGAAAAACTCTTAGGTGCCATGACTGAGTTTAGTATCCCTACAAAGCTTATACGCCTTTGAGGAATGACCCTGGCTGGCACTAAGTCTTCAGTGAAGATTGGCAAAGACCTTACCGAGTCATTCTATACCAGACGAGGACATATAAATATGACAGTCTATTGTGCAATCTCTTTAACATACATCATATTTTCCAGACGCCTTAGGCTACATGTGTACTATGATGATATAGATATCAGATGTGACTGCTGTCTTCTGAGATATTTTAACCGAATCATCTAAAGTGGATCCAATGGTGAAAGAGGAAAAAAAACAAAGTTGTTAATTTCAATGAAAAAAGGATCTACACGTTTGGGACGCTTCGTGAAATGACCAAATTTAATCATATATAAGACCTGATCAGTGGGGGTCGTAGTAACGACAGTAACACGTGTTAAATTTTATAAAATTCGAATGCCAACAAATGTTAAAATTTTGATAAAGCCATCTAATCTAAGCTCCATCATTAAATATTGAGCCTACTTCCTTATTCAGGTAATCTTAACTATCTGATATTTGCTTTCTGTAAACAAGTCGTCACATAAAGCTGGGATAATAACTCCTTCACCATGTATTTGTTATTTCGTATCTTATTAACTTCGATGTCATGACCAACAATATGCTTTTGTTTCTATTGAGCACTAAATAACAAATAGCCGTATTGAGGGTGGTACCAAACTCCCAAGATTCCAGTTATTAAGTTGACTTCATAAAATCGTCGTCATACTGTTCAATACGATTCCAACCAAATCTTTCCCTTTCAAATTCTAGCAATAACATGTTGAGCATACACTATTAAATGTATACAGTTAGGTCTCAATACCCTTAAAGTAATATTTAGCACATCCATATCCAAAGTTAAGTTTATTGACCACAGTAACGTATTTGCTATTTCCAGACATTCGGACACACAATAGACTTACACAGGCAAAACAGTGTCAATAAACGAATTATACCCATATGTAATTAACGATAATGAAATACAAGTTTTTTTCTAGACTAAGCTTAACGTTACTGTAGTTGAATAACCTATCGCCAGCCTTAATATCCTGCCAACTGTGATGTATGTGAAAAACATCAAAGATTATTTCGTCGCACACCCACGAAAGGTGAATGATCACAAAGACAATTTCTTAGAAGATTTGTTACAGGATTCTCGCTGTCACTATTGATTTGGATTTATTGCAGTGGACATTGATTTTTGGTATTTCACCCTTAACTATAGATTTAACAAGTTCATGCTACCAGCAGCAACTTTTGGTTGTATAAAGATTTTACTGTAGGCCAAAGTAGATAAGGTTACGTACAAAATAACCCAAATAACCCCACAAGAGTGGAATTTTTAGAGCTGACAATACCAATAGCATGTGTAGCTTTTTATTATATATTTTGTATTTAAGAATTTAACAATATTATCCTTTAAAAGGATTGATAAATTGAATATTTGTTGAGACATGTGTAAAGGAAAGTTTTAAAATAATAACAGCTTCACAGCAGAGAAATATCATACTAGTCCAAAAATATGTGAATAAGTTCTATACTAGTGTAAACGTAACAATTTCCTCCTTTTCCTCAAGTCTAGGACACCTCTATGTTAAATGAGATAGTTGTTCGTAAAGATGCAGTACTAGTTTGCACTCAATTGAGAACTAGTAATGAACTATTTTTCCCTACTGGGTAATAACTGAATAATCGCACCCTAGCCGACAAGGTTTCATCAAACGTTTATATGATCAGTTAGGCAATTGTTCATAGCAAGACTCCCAAAGTCATGAAACACTTTTTTCCTGTTACAATGTCGATTCATTAAGTTTAATATATAGTTCACCATTTATCCTTATGCAATTCATACATAATTTTCAATTCTCAAGTATTTAAAACTCTACTCTAAACTTTCTTCGCCATTATCATCATCTTTCTTACACACCAAGCATAACAAATTTTCCTTGCCCGCTTTAAATGCATATTTAACTTGTATTAACGCCGATACAAAATCTCAAATGCTTTAACAAAACATTATAACTTACATACACTGAAATAACCCAAATGTCTATGTAGTATATTTTATAATTAATACCTACATTACAAACTATTTTACAAAGCCACCGAGTCCGAGTCTGTCAGCGACGTTGCTGCTGCATGTTTGCTGCTACTAGTGCTACTACTACTGTTGTTGGATCCCACCATGGCGGCGGTGGCATTCGTTTTGGAGGCAGGTAAGGTGTTGTTCGACAAACTACTACAGGTGGTTGCTGCTGTTGACATCGATGATGTGGATGACGGGGATGTGGCTGAATTTGTGGAGGTGCTGAGGATGCTTCGCTGCAATGAGGATGCTACCGCACCATTTGCCTTTACCAAACGCTGCTGATGTTGTCACATATCAGTGGTGGTGTCACGCGGGTCACCCACATAGCCCTCATCGGGACTATCGGCCAGAGGGCCATTGAGATGTCGCAGTTTTGTGTTTTGTTCCTGTGCCGCGGCTGGCGAGGCCGAGGCGGCATCGCCCACCGTTAGCGATGACGTTGAGGGCGAGATGTCGGTTTCATCACATTCGGGTATGGTCGATGAATCAGCCTGGGCGGCCACACAACGTTTGCGTGTCTCGGAGGTGGATGCTGATGCTGTGGACGAGGCCGAAGAACAGGAGGAGGGTGATTGCAGTGACATTGTGTTCGCCGTGTTGGTGGTAACAGAGGTGGTATTCAGTTGTGTTGCTGTAGAGTTTATAGAGGTAAGAGGTTGCTGTTGCTGTTGGTGCAGCTGCTGCTGCTGGTGCTGATGCTGCTGTGGACTTAGCATACCCATGATCGTAGGAGGATAATGCATGGGCTGGGCATGATAACCCGGCAAACAGGGTGGCCACTGTTGTTGTTGTTGTTGTTGCTGCTGGGAAACGCTTGTCGATTGCTCGCCATTGTTGCAGCTCTTATAGCCCTCAGGTGGGGAGGGATATTGCACTAGATGCGTTTGTGGATAGCCTTCGGCAGTAAAGCGTACATTTGGTAGATTATATTTGTCGTAGGTGGTTGGGGTCATAGATCTCTGTTGTAGAAACTCCGCTTCCAGACTGTAGCGCATGCCATTATTGTTGGCATTGGCAAATTGCTGTTGTTTGTGTTTGTGTGGCAAAGTGCGATAGAAATTCTGTTGTTGTTGCTGCTGGGCAGCATTTTGCTGTTGCTGCTGCTGCTGCTGTTGGTGTTGATTCGAGGCAGCCTGCTGCTGCATCAGATGGTGGTGTGCTGGCGGTTGTTGTGGCGATTGCTGCAAGTGAGCGTTGCTGTAGTCATAGGCGAAACCATCCTGACCCAAAAAGCACACAGGATTCAGGTGCACATCCACCGGGTGCGTGGGTATTGAATTCATAACGGTCTTAAGTTGCATGCCCCTAGGCAAAGTAGTCATGCCTCCAAAGCGGGAGGCGGCCATGGCGGCAGCTGCATTGGGCCTTAAGATCTGGGAGCCAAATTGGGGAGCAGCCAGCTGATAGTATTGTTCATATTGCACCGGATTCTGGCAGTCGCTTTGGCTGTCATACTCGGAGCCGCCCGTATCGAGTGAAGCAGAAGCCTTTAGCTTGTGTTTGACACCACTTTCGGCATCATTCACCAAATCGGGATTCTTTTCTGCATAGTTTCTCAAGGACGCTGGGGGAGAGCAATAGGCCAAGGTAGAGCCCAAGGCGGGATTGACCATTAACGAACTGGGTGGCGGTGGTGTGGCTGACGATAGGGCCGAGGCAGCAGCCATATTAACACTTAGCTGCAGCGTTTGCGTTGAGCTGTCCAGTGGATTGTAAAGCATAATATTCTGCTTCATTTGTTGGCCCAGTATTACGCCGTTCTCTTTGGACAACTTGGTGGGCGTTAATGTATCACATTGACCCATCATTAAGCCAGAATTACCATTGATGCTGTCGCTGTCATTGATAATAGATGAACATTTCATCAGACCTGTATCGTTGGACGAGGAGCCATCCGAAGACGAGGTGTTGTTACCATTGACAGTGGTCACGGCGGAGGCTGGGCATTTCTTTCTTTTAGCCGGATTTTGTCGTTTCTTGCATTGTATGATGATAAAGGCCATGATGAGGACAAATATGATGCCTCCCCCTGCCGAACTGGCTACTATGTAGTTCATGTAGTTCTGGGGAAAAGAGACCTCATTCACCACTGGAGGTTCCTTGATCATTACACGTATGGTGTAATTGCTAAAGGTGGTGCCGGCCACATTTTGACCCACGCACAAAAAAGTGCCATTATCCTCCACGCCCACGTTGTAAATGAAAATCTCACTTTTCTTTTCCTCCGACACAGTGGACGAGTCATCGATAAAGTAGGTCATGTGCATGTTGTCGATGAAGCTGTCATTGGTCAACACCTGACCATTGAACAGCCACAATACTTTGGGTTCGGGTATGGCTCTCACCACACAGGATATAGTGAGATTGCGGCCCTCCGAAACTTCTGTGTAAGTGGATTGTGGAGACACTTCGGGCAGACAGGCAAATTCTTCTTTTTTCAGAGATTTGATGACCTGTCCCTTGAGGCGTGGCGGTTCCACGCATTTCGGTTCCTCCGTTTGAGGTGTATTGTAGTTGTTGAGCCACGAGTGTAAGTCCAGCAGGCGGCAATCGCAGGTCCAGCGGTTGCTTTGCAAACTAATGCCATGCAGCGACTTGGGCAAAATATGATTGCCCTGTATGTAGCTAATGCGATTGCCATCCAAACGTAGCCACTCTAAGTTGTCCATGCCTACGAACGCCTCATTTTCTATGCGCTCCACCTGACAATTGCTAAGCTCCAGCGTCGTCAGGAAGGATAGGTATCTAAAGGCTGCCGATTTCAGTTCACGTATAGGATTGCCACTCAGCGATAGACGCATGAGAGAGCTGTAGTCCTGAAACGTTTCCGTTGGTATGTGCTGCAGTGAGTTTTCAGATAAATCTAATTCTACCAGATTTGTAAGGCCCCTAAAAGCTTTTTCGTGTATTCGTATCAATTGATTGCGCGACAGATAGATTTTCTGCAAATTTAACAGATCCATGCGCAAGAAACGCTCACTCTGCAGCACCTGCAAAGAGTTGCCGGAGAAATTAAGCACCTGAGTGCCGGGATCCATGCCTTCGGGTATATTCGGCAGAGACTGGCCGCCACATTCGACCGTCTGTTTGCCACCCTTCCATTTGCAAATGCAAACATCCGCCGGACAGGCGGACACCGTTGTCAGCAAAATGTTTAAGGCCAGGAGGAAGCAAAGTAAAGATATGAAAATATTTGATTTTTCTGTACAAGTCATGTTTGCAGGAGTTTTTCTTGCCGAGTATTATGTTTTGTTTTGTTTTCCACACTTATTGTAGTGTTCAATTCAGTTCAGATTTCTTAAGTACTGGTGTCAAAACCACATGCTCCTGCTCTCCTCGTAGATGTCAGCTGTTAAGAGAGACTTATGAGTTTCCTTGGACAATGGTTCAGTTAACATCAACGCCATCTATTGTAAAGATAACACGGATTGTTGTGTTGTTGATTGCTCCTCAAGATGTCTCAAAGATTGTGATGTCTTATCAGTGTGTTGTTGCCGGCTCTGTGTGCGTGGCAGTATAATCCCTGTATAGCTTTAGCTAAAAGCTTAGTAACATTTCAACGCTATGAAAAATGGCAATGGATTTAAGCAAACGAATGACAAGGAAAACTGCCACAGATAACCATCAACAATATTATTAGGTTGTGGGTTTTTTTTCTCGTAGTATCTTGTGGATGGCTATATCTTAATTCTTTTTACTAAATTTTTCAGTTTAAGCATTTCGCTCTAATTTGCCGAGGGGTATGCGGTGGTGGAGGCTGTGTTGGTTTTTTTCGTTGACTTCCTTATCAACGCCTTCTTTTTAAAAACACAAAACTAGCGGCTGTCTGTCTGTTTGTATTTTTCGTAACGTTTTTATGTCTGCTTCGCTTTTTATGGCTTTGTTGCCTTACACTTTTTCTTCAATGTTCGATTACATTGGCTGACGTCAGCATGTTTGTTATATACTCTGACTGTTTGTTAGCCATTTTGACTGTATTTCATTTTCGCTTCGTGATTCTATCTTATGAACCTCACATGTATTTTCTACGCTTCACTAGGGTTTTTATTGGCTTTGTTTTTGCCGCTGTCGCTGTAGATAGATATTTTTTTTGCGTTGATGATGTTTTCAATATTTCCTTAAACGTTGACTAGCAATTCAATCTTCTTGTCTCGGTTTTTGGTTATCTGTTGGTTTTGTACGTCTTCTTTGCTTTCTTTCAACTAATCATTGAAGCCATTAGCGTCTTTTGGGGGGTTTATTGACCGAATTTGTCATCTGCAAGAGAGAAAAAGAGCGAACAAATGTTGATGTTAGAGAAAAATGCTAAAAAAAATAGTAAATTTTATATGAAATCTGAAATTTATTTGGAAAAACAGAATTGAGTTGGTTTTATGATATACCTGCTTGAATCAAAGTGTCTGTTTAACAACAAGAATTCCATTTAAAATTCATAGAATATCAATCAATATATTGACATGCGTATTTAAAAATTACAGTTATTTAGTTTAAAGCACTTTAAGGCTTTAACGTTTTCCTAACCACGCCCATTGAAACTCAATCAATATCTGTCCCCCACACAAAGTCTTCTGCTCCGATTGCACTTCATTACGAATTTGCCCCACATTATTCAAACTACAAGTGAATACAAATTTTTCATAACATTTTAGTACCATTAAATTTGATTACCACTCATACATATTAAGGTGCGTTGAATCTTTTCTGAATCGATTTACTTTCAATAGCCATTAACCCGTACGAAGGAAAAAAAATCAACAATAACAATAGAAAGCAAAGGTTTCATATCAATCTATTGTTTCGCATAATTTAAAGTAAGATTGCCTATCAATCATTGCATTTATTGTATACAATGAACAAATACATACATGCATACATATATACATACGAAAAAGTGCTATACTATGCCTATCAACATACCTCTCGCATGCCTTTTGTACCATCTTTAGATAGATGTTTTGCAATTACATTTATTTATTTTACATATAAACCATTTTTATTTATATGGTATCCTCTATTGCTTAACGTTTTATACAATGCAAACAAAATTTACCGTTTGCGAGATTTCTACGAAACGTTGGCAACACGCGTCTAAATTGATTGTATCCATTTTGGAAATTGTGTGCACATGTATGTGTGCTATATTCTTAGAAAGTGAAGTTATATGGTCACGTATAAAATTCTTTAGATATTTGGTGGGTTATTTAAATTGTAAAGAGGATGGTGTAATAGATTGGAACTCATTGTGGGGAAATGTTTTTTCGTTTAACTAGTAGAATTCTTAAGTTATATTGAGGTCTTTTGGCGGACAAGGATATTGTTGTCTATCTGAGCACTAAATATACCAAATTACCAAATATATATTGTGCAAATTTGGAATTCAGCAATCCCTAATATTATTGTAAAATGTAGTCTCTAAAGCTAAATGGCATGTTGCTACCGATGCGTCTTATGGAGTAGGTAACAGAAAATACTGATGATCAACACAACAGTTCTCTTTATGGCTTTGGCAGCCCCAAGATCAGGCTTAAAGACCTTATAGGCCACTCTTTTTAAACAAAGACTATTATGAAAACACTGAGAAAAGACACAAAGGCTCAAAGACAAGAAACAAGATTGATCACGTAGTAATCGATGGAAGGCATGTCTCAAGCCTTATGAAAGTGTGTGTGATGTGCGGCAAAGGCAAAACTGCAACTATAGGCAACGCATGCGGTGACGAAGCGATGTAATGAGAAGAAATGATCCTTTAGGCAAAGGAAGCGTCTATTACAGATACGAGAAAGCCAGGATATCGAAAAGTGCAGGGAAAGAGATGAATCCCGATAGTTCTACCAAAATGTAAATGCAAAGGTTTTCAAACAAGGATCCCCACCTGACAGAGATGGAAGTCTGTTCACGGCCACGCAGAGTGTGTTGTAAATATGAAGAGTATACTTTTGGCCTCTGCTCGTTCCCCAAGGCAGTATAAGTGACGAAATCAAGGATGTGTTTTCAACCCAAAAAAACCGTTCCCTAATCATTTTCATAGAAACGCAATCAATATATTCTCCACCCAAAAACTTCTGCTTCGATTGGCCTTTATCATTACGAATGTACCCAACACATCAGAAACAGGCATAATTACCAGTAGGCAAAATGTAGGCTTTGATTAACGAAATAACCGCTTTACAGGAAATCCGGTGTACGGGACACGGGTGCTCACGACATCTACAATAGTGGCCATGCTGATAATCACGAGTTTAGATGTGGATTTGTGGTTCGCAAGATTGCGACACCTAGTCTCACGGTTCAACCCGGTGTGTGAATGAATAGCCACAAGTTTTTCCGCATAACACATATATGTGCAAATGCTCTGACATAAGAGAAAAACGATGAGAACAAAGACGAGTTCTGCGAGAGCATAGAAAATTTATAGATCGTAGCCCAAGCCATGACATCAAAAGACGATTTCAACGCTAACAGAAGCAGGGAGATTGCATTTGAGCCTACCATCGGAAAATTCAGTTTGCACACCGAAACGTCGAACTATGCCATCAGATTGATTGATTTCTCTGCGGCAAGAAATATGGTAGTTAGCAGCACTAGATTTGACCATAAAAATATTCATAAGGCAACATGGTTATCTCCAGATCAATTGATGAGGAATCAGATTGATCACGTCGATAGTCGATGGAAGGCACGCATCAAGTGTTCTGGATGTAAGAATCAGGGGTGCGAACATTGACTAAGCATTGCAAAAAACCGTAAGTCACCAAGCGCAATGAAAGCTGGACATCGGTAAACTGCCGACTAGCGAACGCCTGCTCCAACCACCTAACTCAACTGCAACGAAATGCTCCAACCCCCAATAATATTACCTCGCAGTGGCAATATATAGCCGACTCCATAGAACGGACAGCGAGAAGCTTACTTGGGTACTCAAAGACGTATCAATAAGATGCCTGGTACGATGATGAATGTCAAAATGCCACGAGAGAGAGGCGAATGCTGCCAAACTGCAGCCAATGGCAACGCGAGATGTTCGCGAACGGCACAGGGAGAAGAGACGAGAGGCAACTCTTATTTTTAGACTAAAAAAAAAAAGATCGGAATGAGAGACATGATGATTGCTGAGAGTTGCTCCGAAGTAGAGGGAAAGCCCGAAAATGTTACCAGAGAAATACGGCGAGAATGCGTGGAACAGGGTTGCCTCCTGCGAGGATAGCGATAGCCAGCTAGTGACGGACCCAGATAACGTTCTGAAAATATGGAGAGAACATTTCAGCAATCTACTGGATACGGAAACCACTCCAGAAGACCCCGCTCCAATCAATGACGGTGGTCTTAACTGTCCACCTCCGAGCCAGAGCGAGATACGTATGGCAATATCCCGCTTTAAAAACAACAAAGCGGCTGGAGCCGATGGTCTCCATGCTGAATTGTTTGAGGCAGGTGGGGATGAGCTGATTAGGAGTGAAGTCACAGTCTGTAATGTCCCATATACAAGAATGGAGATATACAAGAGAGGAGTGTAAGAACTTCTGTGGAACAAGCCGATTACCAATTGCGTACAAGGTCCTTTCGAGCATATTGTGTGAACGTCTAAAGCCAATTGTAGAAAAACTAATTGGAACTTATCAGTGCGGCTTTAGGTCTGGTAAATCTACGAAGGATCAAATATTTACCTTACGACAAATCCTGGAAAAACTCATGAAAAACAGATCAACACCTACCACCACTTTGTCGACAACAAAGCTGATTTCGACACTCCTATAAGGAATGAGGACAAGTCTGAGTGTGGAATTCCTGCAAAACTAATTCGATTTTGCAGATGTACCTCAGAAAATACCAAATTCTCTATTAAGATTGGTAAGGATCACTCTGTAACATTTTAGATGGAAAGAGGTCTCAGGCAGGGTGATAGCTTGTCCTGTACACTAATTAATATAGGTGATGAGAAAAGCTGGTGTCAACATGTCTGGCACAATATTCCACAAGAGCCACATGCCACTAGCCCAGAAAAAATAGGTTTAGCGGTCAACGAAGACAAAAAATAATGATTTCGACGAACAAAGAGTCCTCTTAATGCGGTCTGTAAACGTTGACAATTATTGTGTTGAGGTAGTGGATTAATTTACCTACCTCCATAAGATAAATAGTGTCAGCCTAAAAATCCAGCGAATCGTGGGTGCTTATGACAATGGACATACAAGAAATGTACTCCGAAAAATATATGGACCTATCACAATTTAACGACTTAGATGGCTGGGACATGTTACTAGGATGGATGTAAATGCTCCAGCGAGAAAGGTAGGACTAACTCGAGAACGCACGTTTGTAAGTTGTAATGAGCCACTTGAGTAAATAAGTAAGTAATTATTAACTATTAAATAAATCACAATTAATATACTTTGATGTTTCCCATTACAGTTATATCTTAAATTCATCTATCCTAAGTTTAAATTTCATTAATGAAAATAATAAGTAACCTAGAGCTACATAACGTTAAAGTATTAAAGTATATTCTCGATTACAGCTTGTCATCCTAGTTAAAAAATTCATATAATATCACATTGTCGCACTTTTCAAGACTGTCAAATACAGTCAAAGACGCTGAGACGCAGCTGACAGAGTATTTTACCTTAACTTTACAACATTTCAACGAAAACCAAATTCATTCTTTAAAACATAGGAAATATTGTTACCAAGGAAAAAAAATTGATGAAAGAGTTAAATTTGCTGATGATAAGAAAACAATGCTAAATGTGCCCAGCAGCCCCTTCCAGCCAGAGACCAAAAACGAAGATACTATCTGGCAGGCTGGAGCAAAAAAAAGGACGCTCAGGCAAAATGATGTAGGGAATGCTGGCACAAACGTGCCACAACGATAATAGCAAAAAATGTCATAAACAAACGAAACCACTTGTAAGAGAAAACGACAAATAGTAAAACAAACAACTGACACAGAAGACATAAATGCGCATTAGTTAGCAGAGAAAAAGTCGAGAAAAAAAAGGTTGATGATGCTTGGTTAGGAAACGAATGAAAGCATTTATTTCAGCGCCATGAAATCGGGGGAAGACACGCTGTATAAAACAGCGTATGTAGCCAAACGATGGCATATGGATAAAACTGGGAGGGAATAACGCTGAGTAGACGAAATTTTATTTGGTAACACTTAAGTTAATTTTATGCGTATGTTGCAATAGCTTACGATTCACCCTTGAGGTAATTTACCACATTTCATTTCGTCTCTTATTCTTGATTGATGCGAAAAAGGAGTAAACGAGTAAAAGGGGATAAGGAAAACAAGTGTAACTTTATATGAGTAAATATAGAATTCGTATAATGTCTAACGAGATAGGGGATTTTTATTATACTGCGTATGATTTGTAACATATTTTATATGGCTGTGCACTTGAACAAGGATCAATTAAGAAAGCGTATCTCATTTGTTCGAAAATATTTGGTAAGGCTTGATTTATTTTAGCAACATTTCACTGCGTATTTTTACAGCTAGTATATACTGATTCTGACCATAACATCAGTTTATCCTACCAAATTAATCTGCGTGAAAATATATAACTGAACATTTTCAATGATGTGCAATAATTTACTATCCTTAAAGTTTCCCTTATACAACATTCACCAATGTCGCTGAAGTCTCTTTTTTAAACTCTAAGAAAACTTTTTGAAAAACAAATTTTTTTGCAAATGACAGTACGTTGGCGACTTAGAGATTTGGGCCAAATTAGAGATTTGGGCCAATTAATCTTACTTACTTACTTAAGTGGCCCATTACAACTTACGAACGTGGCTCATAAATTTACGGCCTGAAGTACTTCAGAGTTATACACGTTTGGTCTTTTGCGTGCATTCTTCAGCACTTTTCTCTCGAATACTCCCAGGTTTGAAATGTCCGTTGTCGTAAACTCCCATTATTCGGCAGCATACAACAGAACGTGTAAAATGAACACCTGGTATAGCTGTTTCTTCGTGATAAGTTGGTTTAACTAAAGTGCTGCCGAAGTCCGTAAAAAAAATTTATTGGCGAGCAATATTCTCCGCTTAATTTCATGGCTCTCAATATATTTCTTGTTGACGAAAGATTCGAGGTATATTAACTTATCTTCTACCGCCAAACAATAATTTTTAACATTGACGATGCGTCCCTATCGAGAGGACACTTTGTTCGTCGAAATCATTATTCTAGTTTGGTCCCTGTTGATCGCTAAATCCACTTTAGTAACATCCCGCAGATTTTGGCCAATAATGTCTATATCATCGGTATAGGCTAGTGGCATGTGGCTCTTGTGGAATATGGTGCCAGACATGTTGACACCAGCCTTTCTCATCACTTTCTCCATAAATTTTTTAAATAGTGTACAGGACAGGCTATCACCCTGCCTGAGACCTCTTTCCGTGTTGAATGGTCAGACTGATCTTTACCAATCTTAAAAGAGGATTTGGTGTTTTCCAAGGTACATCTGCAAAGTTGAATCAGCTTTTCAGGAATACCAAACTCAGACATGGCCTCCTATAACCTATTCCTTATCGGAGAGTCAAAGGCAGCTTTGTAGTCGACAAAGAGGCGGTAGGTGTCGATCAGCTTCTCTTGAGTTTTTTTCCAGAATTTGTCGTAAGGTTAATATTTAATCCGTCGTAGATTTACCAGGTCTAAAGCGGCATTGATATGGTCCAATTAGTTTTTCTACAATTGGCTTTAGACGTTCACAGGGCCTTGTACGCAATTGGTAATAGGCTTATTCCACGGTAGTTCTTATATTCACCACGATCTCCTTTCATGTTATGGGACATAAAGGACTGAGACTCCAATCGCCGGGGATGCTCTCCTCTAGCCAGATGTCCTCCATGAGCTAAAGCATGCTCCTAATCAGCTCCTCCCCGCCAGCCTTAAACAATTCAGCAGGGAGACCATCGGCTCCAGCTGCTTTGTTGTATTTAAGGCGGGAGATTGCCACACGTATCTTGCTCTGGCTCGAAGATGGACAGTTAATACCATCGTCATGGATTCGAGCAGCGTCTTCTGGAGTGGTGTCCGTATCAAGTAGATTTCTAAAATGATCTCTCCATATCTTCAGAACGTTATCCGGGTCCGTCACTAGCCTGCCATCGCTGTCCTTGCAGGAGGGCAACCCACGCATTCTTGCCTTAACTCTCTCATAGCATTTTTGGGCTTCCTCCTCTACTTCGGAGCAACTCTGTGCACTCATCCTGCCCCTTCTTTAGCTCATTTTTTTCCGCCCAAAAAGACGAATTGCCTCTCGTCTCTTCTACCTGTGCCATTCACGAACAGCTCGCGTTGCCATTGGCTGCAGTTTCGCCCTGTATCCAACATCCGTCTCTCTCGTGACATTGAGACATTCATTATCGTACCAGGCATCTTCTTAAGACAGCTTTGAGTACCCAAGTACGCTTCTCGCAGTCCGTTCTATGAAGTCGGATATATATTGACACTGCGACGTAATATTATCAGGGGTTGGAGCATTCCGCAGCAGTTAGGTTAGGTGGTTGGGGTAGGCGTCCGCTACCTCTGTGGTCCGCAGTTTACCTTTGTCCAGCTCTCATTGTTCCTGCTTACGTACGTTATTCGCCGTGCTTAGTCTTGTGCGTACATAAACTGCGGTAGAAAGTGATCGCAGTCAATATGCGCACACCTGATCAATCGTACGTCCAGAACACTCGTTGCGTGCCTTCCAACGACTACCACGTGATATATCTGATTCCCCGTCAATTGATCTGGAGATAACTATGTTGCCTTATGAATATTTATGGTGTGCAGGCTGAATTTTCCGATGGTAGGCTCATATGAGGTCTCCCTGCCTATTTTAGCATTAAAATCGCCTAGTACAATTTTTATGTCATAGCTTGGGCTGCGGTCATATAAATTTTCTAGGCTTTCCTAGAAGTCTTTGTTTTCGACGCTTTTCCTTATGTCGGATCATGGGCACATATAAGTGTTATGTGGAAAAACTTTGTTTTGACTCTTATGGTGGCTATACGTTCACACACCGCATTGAACCTTGAGACTACGTGTCGCAGTCTCTTGCTATCGACAAATCCATTTCCAAACTCGTGCTTGTCCGCATGGCCACTATAGTAGATGTCGCACGTCTTCAAGCGCGAGCTCCCTTGTCCCGTCCACCGGAATTCCTGTAAAGCGGTTTAGTCAGCCTTCTATTCTTCGAGAACTTCTTCCAGTTGGTTGGAGGCACCTGGTCTATACAGTGTTCTAACATTCCAGGTGCATATCCTCAAATCATTATCCTTAATTCGACTGCGGTGGTCGTCAACATTTTTCGGGGTCCATTTTTATTATTTTCTTAATTCTTTTCACTGCAACAGTTCAAACGTCTGCGGCGGGTTGCAAGCCCAGCGCACCACGTCGCAGTTTTCTCCTCCTGTCAGGATTTTATTACAGCCGCCCAGTCTAGGTCCGACCAGGGTACCGCTCACTCTGAGCTGACGTGCCTTGGTTTTAGCCTCACAGTTAGCCGTGCTCTGACAGGTGTCAAAAGCACGTTTCCAGGCGTCACCACGTGGATGTACTCTGTCAGTAGTGCCACGAATACGGAGCTCTGTGAGTAGACTTAAAGTGCAATTGGCAAGTATCACTCTTTGCCAAGTTAAACCGATCAGAAGCTTTACCTTGCATCACACTCCCGACGCCCAATTTATTTACTTACTATAAAACTTAAACTTAATTTCCCTTACACCCCATGAATGAGGTATGGGATAGCTTGTCGCATTGTTGTGAATTAACACGCTTTCTATTTTTATCGACGAATGCGAACGTCACTGTTTGAGAAGCTGTTACTAGACATGCCGATTGACTCGACACTAATACTGCGAAGTTGCTGTCGACAACATTCGATGGGAACCGACAATGAAACAAAATTTTCTTTTTTTATGATGACTGGAGCCAGAAGTTGAACCTGTAATCTCCCGCATGGTAGTCGCGTGTTCTAACCACTATGCCACGGCCGGTCCCATTTTCATTTACTTACTATAAATTTACTATATTTAAGTCAAACTCACTATACTGACAGCAATTGCTACTTCATAGCTTCTATTTATCTAGTAGCTGTAAAGATTTTGCTAATCACACCAGCAATAAATTTCCTACATCGCTTTCGTCCTACTACCATAATTCTAATACATTAACTGAAAAACGGAAGATTGTATAAATCAAATTTAAACTACTTCTCTTTTTGCAGGCACAGAGAAATGAACATCATATCAATTTTAATAGCCTCTTTGAAATCAAATTGCAAAATGCCTTATGACCCTTTTCCCCTCGAGTAAAGTGGATATACAGTTAAAACCAAGGGGAACTATTGAAACTCCTAGGTTACTAAGTTGGCTAAAGGAAATCCACACACACATACACACACTTACACTTAACCATTCTTAAGTTTCCTTTAAAGGAAGATGTATTACTAGCTATTTGTAGTAAAGTGCCCACAATTTAGCACAGACTTGTTTGTTGCTACATAGTATTACTAGCCTGTACAAAAATACGCATACTATGTTGTAGCTATAAACATTAGTGTTTCCAGGTCTTTGAGTACAGCAAAGGAAGGATGTCTGTGCATTTGTATAAAATACTAATTTATTAAAAATCTCAATGTTTCTGTTGTTTGCTGGCACCAGCCACATCTTTGTGTGTGTGTGTGTGTGTCCCCGATTGTTGTTGCTGCTGCCGCTACTGCAGTGCGTTGTTTTAGATGTTGGCAGAGATTGTGTTTCCTTTGTTATTCACTTTCTAAAATAAATTATTTTCACTTTATTTTCAACAATTTAGATGAATGTAGAAGACACTTAAGTTAATGTACATAGGCCTCATCATCAGCCACACGTACGAGTATGCATGTACACTCAAACACACGACACGACTGGACTTTTCACCCACATACACACACACATACAAAACATCCAATTGCCAATGCTATCAAGGACTGCTGCCGAAGCCTTTGTGTTGTATGGTTGACGTGTTGTGCTATGTTATGTTGTTTGCCTGTATGTGATGTTTGCCTGTGATATACTTCTTTTGTGAATTGTTTATCTTTTTCACAGAAAACAAAAAAAATATACACACAAAAAGGAATGAAAATGGAATTCCATCACTGCCATTATGAATTCTCTTGCCCCTTAGCTTGCTGCTGCCAACCACTGTGTGTGTGTGTCGACGAAATATGTTAATGAATGCATTCTTTTAATTTTCCAAAGTGTACAACTTTGCATTTATTTTTCATTTTCTTTGAGTTGTTGTTTTTACAGTAAGATGATAATGCTGAGCTGTGAAATGAATATGTTGTTTCGGAGTGTGTGTGAATGTGTTTTGTTTGTATACTTAGTATAAAATGCGTTGTTTGTTGTTAGCAACACTTCATCAGTTTTATTGATGTGTTTGATGTTGAGTTAGGTTAGTACAGTATACAATAATTGAGAGTATAAAAGTTTGTATTAACAAACTGCTAAGTAGAACATGTTGGAGGCGTTGATCTCCTATATTTTTATTAAAATATGAATTTTAACCATTAGATGAACACTTTTCATTTGTTGAAATTAAATTTCTTTAGTAGCAATCCAAAAAGAATAAGCGCCATTTAAGTATTTTAGATTAAAAATTTTGTTATTGCCATTTGATTCACGTGCCATCAGCCATCAGCGACGACGCCATCCTATCAGTCACTTGATTTTAACCTTCTATACCAGCTATTACCGTACATTATGTTAATTATTTTTTCCTCCTTTTTGAGGTACTTTATTTCACAGTACAACACATGATTTTGGGACTCAATTCTGAGAACTTCACGTAAAAGTGGCTCCAAAAAGAAGAAGTTCTGCATCATTCGTTTTGTCAAGTTACATGCAGTAATAATTAAACATCGATTTGAAGTAAGTAAGTTCGTATAGGGGAATTTGTCACGTTTTACGCTCTTTTGTTTAACATAACATAACATATGATGGTGTATCATTATCCTAAGTAATATTTCACGTAAATCATACGCCACGGAGTACAACAGTTTTATTGTAACTTCTACAAAATAAATCCAGTTCAAAATCAATTGATGAATGGAACAGTGAAACTGTGGTTTATGTAGAGAAACGTTATATAAAGGAATTGTAATTCTTAATTTGTTTTAACTTGTTTCAGCTAAATCGGACTAGTGGTTCTCGAGTTATGTCAATCGAAAGAGCCTAAACAGTGACAAAATCCCCTATACATTACTACCTAACTTCAAATCGATATTAAATTATTATGCCATGTAACTTAACAAAACTAATGATGCAGAACTTCTTCTTTTTGGGGCTACTTTCACGTGCAGTTCTCAGAATTGAGTCCCAAATCAATGAGCTGAAAAATGTTGTACTATGCTTGTTATGCATGTCTTAAATTTTTTGATTTTACCCCAGTGTCTTTTAATGAAGTAATACTATTGCCGACAGCAGTATAAACTATACACATAAACTCCTTTAAACTTTCTATAAATTAATTTTCCTACATTTTCATTATTTCTTCGGCTTCTTAGCCCGAATCCCTTTAACAATATTAACGCAGCACCAACCTAATTAACTGAGATGTTCCCCCCTCCCCATCAACCGTTGTACAATAGTATGTAATCTGTAAACACACGGCAACATATAAATCACCTGCGATATAAATGTTATTTTCAAAATGTTTAAAAGTTAAAAACTTCTCAAAAATTTATTTGTTTTTGTACCACTGGCAGTCTTAATACCTCCCTGCCAGCTGTAGCTCCTACAAAAAAGTATAACTTTCCGTAGTCTAAGTATGAATGCGAGTAAGAGACAAAATATGCTTGTTAGTATTTTAGGGATTTATTTTGAAAGTGTTGTTGTTGTTGCTGTTGTTCGTGTAACACCACATTATTTATGGTTTATTTACCTCTTAAGTCATTTCCTGCAATATGCTACATTAGTGATTTATGCCATTGTCTGCAGAAACACATTAAGATTTGGAGGCAACCGATTATTTCTTAGCAATTAAAGAGAATGTGAAAATTCTAGTAAAAAAACTGATTTATTATAAACAAGGAAAGATAAGTATTGAATCAATGGAAGATAAATGAAAACTGTATTATGGAATTTGAGTGCACTTAACAGAAGTTGAGACAAGGGTAGACCAAAAGTCTTTTAACTTTTCAAGCAAAAATCTCAACCAGTAGAGAAATTTCAATCAGGTGAACTGACTGATAAATACATTTGCATTGCATTTTCTTCAACATTCTAGTAGATTTTTTGAGTCTTTTTGATTGTTATTCATTGGAAATAACCAGAAGCTCTCTTTGGAGGTTCCCAAGCAGCTCACAACGTCCGAGAGATCACGTATTCCCCGGGAAATGCCACTGAACCTCCATCCAGTGATAGCAAATGTGAGAAGGCGAAATTTTGAGTAACCTAATGGCATGCTACCACCGATGCGTCTTAGGAAGTAGGTACCAGAAGTTACTGAAGCTCAACAAAGACTCTCTTAGTGGCATTGGCAGCCCCAAGAAACTAGGATCGGGCGCAGTGGCCTAATAAGCAACTCTCCTTAAACAAAACCAATTATTATGAAAACACGAAGAAAAGAAAAAACAAGAACCCTCCAAATTTTCACGACCCCCGCAAACGTTATAAGGACCTTGATTTAAGGATATGTACCTGGAATGTCTGAACTCTATACAGAGATGGTGCACCTATCCAACTGGCGGATGTCTTCGACAACAAAAAAGGCTGACATCACCGCCATACAGGAAATGAGATGGACGAGACAGAGATGCACACGACGAATGAACTGTGACATCTTTTACAGCTGCCATGCAGAAAGACACTAATTTGGATGTGGTTTCATAGTCGGCAAGAGACTTCGACAACTGGTCTCGCGGTTTAACCCTGTAAGTGACCGAATAGTCACTATTCGCATCCCGGCGAAATATTTTTCATTAAGCTGATTTGTGTACCCCCCCCCGACGGAAGACAAAAATGAGGACATTAAAGATGCATTCTAATAGCGCCTGGAGAAGAAATATGTCCGCTGCCCTGCACATGACATTAAAGTTGTTCTGGGAGATTTTAATGCTAAAATAGGAAGGGAAGATGCTCCTGGTTCAGCAGCCGGAAAATTCAGACTGCACAACATCACCTCCAATAACGGATTCAGACTGGTTAGCTTTGCATTTGCAAGAAACATGGTAGTGAGTGGAACCATAAAGATATCCACAAGGCAACCTGGATATCTCCCGATCAAAATACAAGAAATCAGATTGACCACGTGGTGATCGATGAAAGGCATGTCTCAAGCGTTATGGACGTGAGTGTGGTGCGCGGTGCAAATATTGACTCGGATCACCACCTAGTTGCAGCCAATGTACTTACACGATTAAGTAGTGCTACAAACACTCGTAATCAAACACAAAGGATGCTAGACATCACAAAGCTGCATACCACCGAGATAGCCAATGCCTACTCCAACCAACTCTCTTTATTACTTCAAACAAACCCCCTTAATTTTGATGTTTCCTACCCCCATTGGCAGCATATTGCGAATTCTATGATCACTGTCGCAACCACCGTACTGGGTTATGCAAAACCACGCTTAGACAAACCCTGGTACGATGAGGAATGTCACGAAATGTCTGAGGAAATTGATGCTGCATACAAGGCAAAACTGCAGACAATGGAGACGCGTGCGGTAACGGAGCGTCTATGGAAGAAAAGAGAGAGCCAGAATATCGAAAATTACTGGAATAGAGGTAAAACCCGATAGTTCTACCAAAAAAAGCAAAAGTTTTGGAACAGGGATCCCCATCTGTAGGGACAGAGACGAAAATCTGGTCACGGACATTCAGAGTGTGCTGCAAATATAAAGGTAATACTTCCAATCTCTACTCGTTCCCGAAGGCAGCATAGGTGACGAAATCACACCAATCAAGGACGATGGAGTAGACTGTCCACCACCGAGCCAAAACGAGATCAACACGGCAATTTCACGGCCTAAAAACAATAAAGCTGCGGGAGCCGTTGGACTACCGGCAGAGCTTTTTAAAGCCGGCGGCGATGAGCTAGCAACGTGCATGCACCAGCTCATAAGCACGATTTGGATCAAGGATTACATGCCCGATGATTGGAATCTGAGTGATCTATGTCCTGTGCTTAAAAAAGGCGATCCAAGTGGGTGTATCGCGGGATCAGCCTTTTACCTATCGCATATAAGGTCCTGTCTGGTGTGTTATGTAAAAGACTAAAGCCCATTCTGACTTTAGACCAAATAAAACCACGACCGACCAGATACTCACACTACGACAAATCCTGGAGAAGACCCAAGAAATGCAGATTGACACATATCATCTATTCATTGACTACAAAGCTGCATGCGACAGTCCGTTACGACAGAATTTGTTAGATGCTAGGGCTGAGTTTGGTTTCCCGCGAAGCTAATGCGACTTTCAGGATCACACTGAGTGATACGAAGTCTTTAGTCAAAATTGCCAAAAAAATGTCTGTCTTGCGATCTCTTTAACATTGTTATGGAGATGATCATGCGGAAGGCTGCAGTAAACGCGAGTGGTACCATTTTTAACAAACGTCACATGCTGCTCGCGTATGTCGATGATATAGATATCATTGGCCGAGGACAGCGGGATGTTACTGCTGCCTTTTCGAGCATTAAGAATCAGTCGACAGAAGTGGGTCTGATGGTAAATTAGGGCAAATCCAAGTTATTTGTTTTAACGAACAAAGAGTCTATTCGTCTGGGACGCTGCTTGAATGTTGGCAACTATAAATTTGAAGTGGTAGATGATTTTTTCTACCTCAGCATTGATCGAAACTATGCGCTGAGCACGCATTTTAATGATAAAGCCCTCTTTAGACGAACGAAGATCCACCTCTACCAGACACTGCTCCTGCCTGTCTTACTCTACAGCTCAGAATCTTGGGTAATTCCGCAGGCGGATCAATTTATTCTGGGAGTTTTCGAGAGAAAATATTTGGACCCATCATCGTTAACGGCAAGTACCGTCATCGAATGAATCAAATGCTGTATGAGCTGTACAACGACATCGACGTAGTCAAGCTTGTTCAAATAGACCGAATGCACTGGCTTAAACACGTTGTGCGAATGGATGAAACTGCTCCGGCTTGAAATGTCTTCGGCAATAAACTCGGCGGTGCAGGAGGGGGCGACCAAAACTCCGATGGATGGACCAGATGAAAGAGCTGTTATTTAAGCTTGGGGTGATGAACTATCTACGGAGCGCAAAAAGACCGAAGCGTTTGGAATACTTTTCTACGTGCGGCTATCGGTAGATAAATTTCCGTTGTTGCTGCCATTAAAGAAGAAGAAGATCTTAATTTCGTAAGGATGTTAATATACTAAATACTATTTTAATATACTATATACTATCTAAATACTATACTATTTTTAGATTCACAACAAACGGCACCTACTTGTTAATTGGCGAATGCGAACGTCACTGTTTGAGAAGCTCTTACTAGACATGCCGATTGACTCGACACTTATACTGCGAAGTTGCTGTCAACAACATTCGAGGGGATCCGACAATGAAAAAATTTTTTTTTAGATGACTGAAACCAGATGTTGAACCTATGAACTCTCGCATGGTAGTCGCGTGTTCTTACGACTATGCCACGGCCAGAGTAAGACAAGTATCTAGTGATAGGGAAACTGTCTTGGAAACCTAATGTGGATGAGAGGGTCAAATAGGCATCTGTTGCTCTTTACTGCTGGCAAACGCAGGGGACTGTCACCACAGGTAACTATGTGGATCTTTATGCCTTAAAAATGCAAGGCTTTTATTAGTGTCAGTAGGGCAATGAACATAACATTAACATCATAATAAAAAAGTTATATCCCTATGCAACCCATGAACGATTAACACGCTTTCTATTTTTAGACTGACATAACGGTACCTCCTGTTATGGACGAGTGCGAATGAAAGCTGTTTCGAGAAACTTTTGCTAGACATACCGATTGACTCGACACTATACTGCAAGGGTGCTGCCGACACCATCGGGGTAAACGCCAGTAAAGGATATGTTGACGACTGCGACATAAATCGATCCCTGGATATACCTCGTGTGTACTTACCATCATGCTACGTATCTGCGTACGTATCATCATTCTAAGTATCTGGACTCCCGATATTATGACTGAGTTGGTTGCCGCTGCATCTCTTGTGAGAATCAGAGAATGTGGCATTCTGGACATTATATAATTTTATAAAAAATTTAAGGAAATATTTTTTAATATTTTTTTTCGACTTGTTTGGATCCTCTTAATTAGTTTTATCAGGATATGCAACGATATTTGCCAAAAGAAACCCTACATCTAATTTTGTAATTAAACTTATACTCTTCCGCTTCTATATTATAAATTTTTATGAATTTCATATAAACAAAATCATTCGCTGGAGATACAAGTTCGAGTTAAGGTTACACCATAAAAGAACGATGCCAAAACTTATCTCTGACTCCAGCATTCAAAATATGTATAATATACATACATTGTATATTCCAAACGCCACAGTATTGGCTCTTAAAGACCCTCACTAAAAATATTAAAAAGAAACACCTTCGAAAATCTTCCTTCCAATGTCTTTACTTTACACATCATAGCTCCTTCTGACTAGATTTTAAAGCGTACTTTTAGATTTTCTAATGTTACCAAAAACAGTTTTCATATCTTAAACTTTATCAAATGCTACAACAATATTAACATAATGTGATATTAAATTACACATAATAAATCCTCATCAACTATGTCCAGATTTGCATGACTCTCCTCGTAAACCGATTTCTGGCACAAAAACAACCAAATTATAAATGTTTAAATTTTTGCATCCTGTTTGACAAATATCAACAGCAGCACAAAAAGGATAACGATATCCTAAAGTGAAAAAGATTTAATATTTACACTGACCACATAATGCCATGAAATTTATATAAACTCATTTTTGAGGATACATAAAATGCACAGGAAAAGATGCAAAAGAAATTCTCTATATTTACCCCTAAACTAGACAGATTTCCTGTTTCTGTTTCTGGTCTTTGGCAAAAATGTTTGTGTGTGTGATGTTTTTTGTTAGCAAAATGGTGTTATATTTTTTGCGCTTTCGTTTTGCCTGTTTATGCCACGGAAACTTATTTTTTTCCTAGAGTTACTCAAAAAAAAAGTATTCAGCAACTGTTGGCAAGGATGTGTCAACCTAATGTCACAATTTTCTTTGGGATTTTAAAACCCTCCCACTGAAATATGACATTTTGTATATTTTATTATATTATATGATATGAGTTGTGCCAATTTGTATGGTGTTTTTTTTTCTACTGCTGCTACGAAATGATTCTCTAGATTTGTGTATTTCCTCCTTTTCCTTTTATCAGAGTCTGCTGTTTTTGTGGAGTCCTTTTTTTGCTAAGGATCTTAAATTGTTAGCTAGATAAGGGAAATATGTGTCATAAGTAAATATTATTTGTGTGCATATGGGTAAAGCAGAAAAGCTTAATTTTCCGGAGATATGTGAGAAATCACGTGTATGATTATTTAGGAGGATTGCAGAGAAAACTTAGGCAGTTGAACGTTGGTGATCATTTTATGAATGTTTGTATATTATTTACATACATATATCATAGCTATAGATGAATGCTGGCTAAAGATGTTTAAACTGTCCCTGTTTTTAAAACCTACGCAAAAAATATTTGTATATCAAGTTAATGAGAAAAATCGGTTGATCGAAGTTAGTTCTGCACTTCTGTTGACCAACGATAATTAAAGAACGGACCAAAAAAGATTTTTTTATAGTATGTAGGTTGTAAAGTCAATATGACGATATTATGATAAATATTTTTAATATATGGTTAAATAATAGCACTATGACACAATTTGAGGGTCATTGTCTCGGGGGTGAACCAAACCAATAACAAACGATAGAATTTGATCTCAGTAACAAAACCCTTAACTCCATTTTGCTCCACTACGTCACAAATTTTGTTTACAGTTGTTTGAAGTTTGATTTTTTTTGTTCGTATTGGAGCAAAATGGAGTTTAGGGTTTTGTTACTGAGGTCAAATGCTATCGTTTGAAATTGGTTTGGTTCACTCCCGAAAAAGTGTGTTGCACTGTGTAGTTTAAAATGTTATCAGAAATTGGTAAAAAGCTAAATCGTTTAAACTTATATTGAAACAAAATAATGTTAACAAAAAAATTCAAACCAGCTTCTAATAAAACTACTACAAGCTGTGTAACACAATATCAAGGAGACCGCTGAAAAATTCTGATATCTGTGGCAAGACTCGAACCTAGATCACCAACAATTAGTCACATTTTCCTACCACCATGCCACATTTGTACTTTCGATAGAACTTCATTATGTCAAGCTTTCATCATAAACGCGACATTTAGTCAATCTCCCCGAACTTTCATATTAGTAAAAAAAAATTTCTAAAAAAAATTCCTAACATCTTTTTGACTGTTTAAATATTTAGACGTTAAAGTAGAAATGTTCGCATTTGCACACTCGCTTCTTCATTATTAAAATTCTATTATCCTTCCGGCTTTCACCAGCATGTCCTTGCATAATTATACACTTTAAGTTTGTAATTGTTTTACTTAAGTGTTTTTGTGCCTTCTAATGCTGATGCTTTCGTCGTCATTTTGTTGCTCTGTTTTTGTTCTAACGGCTGTTACGCTGATGATGTATTCTCGAGACACAGCTGCGCCTTCTATGGTTCGCCCACTTCGCACTCTTTTAACGATGGACTTGTGAGCCTGAGCCTTATTATGTGTTCGTGTGTGTTTGCTTGTGTAGGTTCATGTGCGTTTGTGAGCGCGTCAGTTAACGGATACACAGATGTAACATTGCCTGCCTATAAGTGTTTTGTGTGTGCTTTTACTACACATAAAGTGCAATTTGTTGCCATTTCTACTTTTTCCACTGTACTTCCTTTGTTTAGTTGAATTCTCTTTCCTTTCGCCTGTTTTTGTTTTTGTTTCTGTTTTTTTTTTGCGTTCATCTGTTTTGTGTTGGCTGGCATATGTATTGAAGGGAAAACAGTGCTATAAACAATAGATACTCTTACACTAAGGATGTAGTATACTTGGCATTGAATACAACAATAAGCCAGTGGGAAAACAAAGCAACGAGAATATGAAGAACATTGTAAATAACAATAGTTTGATTGATAACAATACAAGTGTGAATGAATGAGCAGCTATCTAAGTGGCATAGTTATGGGCCAAGCATTAGACAAGTATTAGCACGTACTTCATTCTGAAATGTTCTGGAGTGTTTAACGATTGTGGCATTAAAGGCAGGATGAATGACATGATTGCACTATTAGATTGTTGCCCCTGGGGGATGGGGGTTGTGCTCGCTATGAAGTGTTGCGTATAAGTGAGAGGTCAGAGAAATGTAGTGTAATGTTTAAGTTGTAGTTGTTGCATTTCTATGTAGACTACCTTAGTAGAAATGTAGGTTTACTTTTTGGTTCATATGCCATACTTCAGTACGTATTTGTTTTCCAAAAGGCGATGTTAGTTTCAGAAGGATGTATTTACACCATTTTTAGTTCAGCGTGATAAAGGGTTTGAATTTGAAGATGCATATACTTTAAAAACGATTTGACTTCGTGATTCCTACTGTTGTTTACTCTTTATTTAGACTAATACTTAATTGGCAATTTTCGGCGATATTTGGTGATAGTAAGCAGACATTTGCAAAACACTGAAGACAACCGTTCGTGATGACGGTATTCAAATTGTTGTGTGTGTTTACACGCTTTTATTTTGAAACTTACTCAAAGGGGCCTACAGTGTAAAGACGATTCCGTATTTCAAATTTTTGGAGAATATTTTACTATAATATCGATTTCCTTAACAACTATGAAGTTGTTGCCGACAACATAGATGGAACCTCCGATCAAAGAATCATTCGCATGATCAAATCTAATAATCTCGCTATATTCGGTCCCGTCTGCCTATAGTCGTTCACAAACACAATCGACAAAAACTAGTATCCCAGCAGCAATATTTGGAGCTTTTCAGAACTGCATTTGAAATTAACATAGGGCGCCAAAGGCAGGCAAGGCCTGCACATTCTCTTTTTTTTTATGGAAGGCATTCAAGTACGACTGCAAAAAAGTCGCATTCTAGAAGTTGTTCTCATTTAGGTCAATCAGTAGGCATGCTAAGGAGAGGTCTGCTATGAGGAGTGCATAGAAAGTCCAGCTTTCATGCCTAGAAGCAAATGGCAAGTACACTCAAGTGCCATCAATTCTGCTTTGTGCTAAAACTCCTGTATACATAAGAACTTCCAATAGGCCAGTTTTAAGAAGGGAAAGAAGCACGTCTGCATGACCGTTTCTGACCCTTGTCAGAGGCCTCGTTGTAGGTCTTATTTTAGCAGTGAGATGTGCATGTGTATGAAATTTTTTGTTAGTCTGAGTAAAGGACTAAATATGACCTGTCGGCATGCCTGATTACTGTCAATAACTACTTTTGAAAGTTTATTGTCAGGCCTCTTTTTATAATGCCTCGGAAATTCCTCTGTTGGGATGCGATGGATTATGAAAGGCTTAACCCGTGGTTCTTATTATTAGGAGGTTACATCGAGTTTATTCACAAAAACTGTGCGAGATGTAGATTTTTCATCCATACGTACAACATATCTCAGCCAGGGCATTCGGTCTACTAAAACGCGTTTGCCTACATCGATGTTGTTATACAGCTTATGATACATAATATGGCAGCACTCACAGTTAACGAGAATGGGTGGAAATATTTTGCAATTGATCCGCTTGTGACATTACTCAGGATTCTGCTCTGCAGAGCAAGACAGGGAAGTCAGTGCCTGGTAGAGTTAGATCTTTGTTCGTCGAGAGAGGGCTTTTCAACAAGTCGCTTGCCTAGCGCATAGTAGCAGAGTAAAGGTAGACGCAAATTTTCCTCCAGTTCAAAGTTCATCCAGGGTCTCAAACGAGTTGAATCTTGGTTCGTTTACTCAAACAGTTTATTGTTATCACCAAGCAATGATTAAAAAAGCTGCAGCAACATCCCACAGTCCTCGGCAAAAGATATCTACATCATCGAAATACGCGAGCAGCTTGTGACTTTTCTTAGAGATGGTACCAGTCGTGTTAACTGCAGCCTAGCGCATGATCAACTCCATTACCACGTTAAAGAGATCGCATAACAGACTATCGTCTTGTCTAAAGCCTCGCTTGGTAGACAATCACTATGTCAGATTTGTGCATATTTTCAATGCTGGTTTTCGTGTCGCTCTCTGTCATCTCTCAAAGTCGTATCAACTTCGTAGGAATAACAAACTCAACTTTGTAGCGATAAATATTTAGACGGTAGGAATGGATATGATACGTTTCTTAGGTCTTCTGCAGGATTTGCGAATGCGTGAATATCTGGTCGGTTGCCGGTCTCCCACGTCTAACGCCGCACTGAAAAAGTCGAATCAGGTTTACTATGTTGGGAATTAGTCTTTCACATAACACACTAGATAGGACCTTGTATGTGTTCGGTCAAAGGCTGATTCCGCAATAGTTGGTGGACACAACCGGATCGCCTTACTTAAGCACAGGACATAGAACACGCAGATTCTAATTATAGAGCATTCAATCCTTTAGCCAAATCACGTTTATGAGCTGGTGCATTCCCCTTGTCAGATCATCGCCGCCGGCTTTAAAAAGCACTGCCTGCACTCGCAGCTTAATTGTTTTTAAGCCATACAATTGCCGTGCTGCTCTCGTTTTGGCTCAGTGGTGGACAATCTACAACGTCATCCATGAGTGGCGTTATTTTGTCACTTATGGTGCCTTCGGGAGTACAAAAGTGTTCTCTACATCTTTGCAGCATACTCTGTCCGTTACCAGATTTCCATCAATGTCCTTTCCTGTTCCAAAACATTTAAATTTATCTTTAGTTTTTGAAATACTGGCTCTCTGTCTTTTCTTTCATAGACGTCTGAAGACAAGTTTCGTTTCTCTCCTTGGAAACCCCCAAAGAGTTTCTTCTTATTTCCAAGTGAAGTAAGATCAGAAAACTCAAATTTGAAAATCCTCCACTGAAGTCAAACTCTTTTGAATTAACACGTATGGATTTGCATTAGAGCTCGCAATAATTGGACTCTCTCGTGCTTGTTGTCAGAAAAAAACCACGTATCCACTGAAACGATGCGAAACTGGTGCAAACAAATCCTCAAACTTCGTTCACCTTTGGCTTGCTCTTTGTTCAACCGACGAGCGTATTTGCTCGCTCGTTTGGCTCATGTGTTTTCTCGATGCCATTTATATCGTAAAATCTTTGAACACGGACTTTTGAGCATACATGTGTGTTGCGCTTGTGGATATTGTGAGGGCGCATATGCACAATAAAATGTAATGCATACACATATGCACACAAATATGCGCCCAATTCTCTTCTTCCTTCCTCTTTAATGCTCTGCCCAGTGCTTTGCTCACTTACTTAATCTCAGTAGCTGAGCGACGAACGGTTCTGTTTGTATCGAGTGGTCATGTGTTACGCTCAACCCGAAATCCTAGATCAAGAACACGAACAAAGCGAAAAGAGGGTTGCTGTTCAGACACTGAGCGATTCCTTCTCAATTTTTTTGGTCTCCAAAGTGAGCAGACTGCACAAAACAATATGGTTGAGCATATTTTGCGAGTTACGATTTGGAAATGTCTCAAATTTCACTCTAATCGTTTAGAAGCCATTCCGGACCTCACTTATGAGAAGTAAAGGTAAATTTAGTATATAAGTAAGTAAGTAATTTTTATTAAAAGTGGCTAACGAAACAGAAAATCCCTTACTTTGTTGCTTACACCTTTCCCAGTAAACCTTTTTATATGGTAAGGTTGGTAAAGTTTCGACAAAGTATAGAATACACACGTATGCTAACTTATTACCAATTTCTTAAACATTTATTTGCAATCCATTAAAAGTTTTTCTCATCCTACAACTTTCCTTTTTATCTAGTAATTTTTACACAAATAACAACAACTCTTATAGCCGTACTTAAAAAAAGCACCAAGAGATTAACGGCTCCCTAGTTACTTTTTCTATGTAACATAAGTATGTAGTATAATATGAAAATTTTGCATTAATGCAAATAAGTAAAATTTGCACTTGATCACATCGCCACTTGTAGTAAACATAATTATGACATCGTAATCCGCAGAAAAAATCTATTAGTACCTTTACACACCACCCTCTCTCTCTCATTAGCAATGACCATAACAATAAAGTGCATGAAATTGTGCATAGCTCTTTGCTTTCTCATATTCATTGTCATTACTGCAACAAACTTAAGAGAAATGGGAAAACTTAAAACAATATTTCATGGTTATGGCCGTTAAGTACATTAAGGCTTATTCTTGTTCCTGTTAGTCGTCTTCGTCGTCGTCGTCATAAACTTATCATCTTCGTCATTGGATGGCTTCCTCTGACTACTACCCCATCTCCAGTCGTCGTCGTCGTCAGTTAAGTAATAAGATTGCAACATAGTTAATAGCCATAGTATCATAACAATACACAAGATTTTAAGTGTTTAAACTGGCAACCAAAAAGCAAACAATAAATGTAAAAAGCATAAAGGAATTAACGAGGAACGAGTACCAGGAAACACTAAAAGTAAAAAATCAAGAAAGAAAGTCTAGCAAGTTTGTAACTTAACCATTTTCCCAAGCCATTCCCACAAGACTAAGTATAGATAATACGTGGTATAACACACAAACAGAAAGAGTTGTGACGACTGACGCAGGTATGCAAAGCAAAAGCACCAGCAGCAATACAGCTCTGTCATCGTCATTACCATCGTCGTGATGATGATGATGATTATCATCATCCTCATAATGGTTTATTAAAAACGAAATGTACAAAATGTGAAACGTCTTAAATATTCATTATGGCGTTGTGGAATATTACACGTGTTATGTTCTTTTAACTTTTTTAAGTAATTAAAAAAATATGCTAAAAAGAACAGTAATGTGCAACCTGCGACTGAGTGCGTGAGAGAGATTTTTAATAGGGGAAATGTAAGAATGAGGTGGAAATGTAGTAATCAGGGAGACGAAGTGGAGTGATTTTACTTCTGTTAGATTTTGTAAAATTTTCATTTTCATATTCAGATTTTTGGCTCCATTTAAACTCTATTACCTGAATCAAAAAATCAAAGGTATATATCAAAGGTAGTAGTTTAGCATATTATGAATGATCCGATATCTTAACGCCACATTCTCTCATTTTAACCAGAGATGCAGCAGCGGCCGATAATGCCATGATAACAGGAGTACTGATACTTAAAATGACAGATAGTTTAATATCGGAAATAATTCCTATATACATGGCTAACACTTTAAACTGTCTCCTCATCCCATTAAGTATTTAGAATGGCTGTAACTGCTAAGTGAACCTAAATAATGTTAAACAAATCGACATATTGACCTTTGGAGACAGTTGTTAGAGCTTACCTATACCCCCTCTATAGCAGTATAGGTGCTTTTCACCCTCTTCATCCTCCGCTTTCTACCACATTGTATTTCGAAGACATTTTCCTGTCGGAGAATATTCCTATATACTTGACTAACACATTAAACTGCCTCCTCATCCCATTATTTCCGAGAAAAAGTGATAAGCTGGTTTTTAAGTAGGTTTGTCGATAAAACTCTGTTGTTGGTCTAGTTTTATGCTATATTAAGTAGTCGGGTTGTGCGAATTTTAAGTAAATTGAGATCTTAACGCTTACAGAAGATAGCAAGATCATCGGCGTAGGCACATCTCTTGGCATTCGGCCATCCCTGCTATTAAAGAAGCAGTTCATTGACTAAAGTTTACCATAGAAGTAGAGACAAAATTCCTCCCTCAGGTGTCCCTATGTTTACGTTCCTAGTAATTGTGACCCCCACCCATTGAGCTCTGACTGTTCTTCCCACCAGAAACATTCCAATTTTCCAAAAGGTTTGACATTCTCTTGCCAAACTTTTTATTATGACCTTTTATATTTATAGCCTTCACCACGGGCACGAACGGAGTGAAGGGTAAATTAATTTTGTTCTTCCATTTGTAACGCCCATAAAAAGGAATGCTAGGTAGTCACAGATTAAGAGCTACCATGCTTCTATCCTCCAAGTGGAGGTAAGTTCGATGATATGAAAGATCGGTCAAAATATACACCCATCCCCCAACAAGTCCCCCTTTTTGGGGTGTTCGTCTATCCATTCCCCTGAGTACAGATGAGAAATTTGGTATGTATCCTCTAAGAAGAGGTTAGGTTCTGAGATGAACAATATAGGACCAATATTTTTCCCATCTTCCATACCCGATTCCCTTTTTTAGGTTGTCCGTCCAGCGATAATAGCCTTAATTGAAGAGCTATTGAGAAAAAATTTGGTACATAAGCTTCAATCCTCTAAGTGGAGATTAAGTTGTAAGATGAGCACTATCAGACAAAAACTACACCCATCTTTTGGGGTAGTCCGTTTATCTGTCCCCTCGAGTGCAGTCGTAGTTAAAAAGCTATTGAGCTTAAATTTGATATGCAAGCTTCCATCCTTTAAGCGGATGTTTAGTTCTAAGATGAGCAAGATCGGACAAAAACTACTTCCACCTACCATACAAATTATAAACTCCCCATTTTACGGTCCAAAGTTTAATAAAATATTGTTGTAGTGCAAATAACCAGTTTTATCACAATTTTTACAAATTGTGAAGAGTATCCGAGCTTCGGCATAGCCCAAGATAATTACCTTACTAGTTTGAGCTTATCTTGATGTTTATTTGCTTAGTTTTCAGCTTTAACTCAAGAACCTTTGATGATTACTCATTTTATTCTTCAGCAGAATTGAAGAGAACGCCAAATCCTTTCGGGTTTTTACTTAACTGAAATAGTACCTTCACTCTGACTTGGAAGTTCTCACCCCCACTTATTGCCTATTGGTCATAAATCCGCAATATTGGAACTTAGTGCGTATGAATAATATTAAATACGCGAATTGATATTACTCATACGTTATACATACATGTGTGGCGAATACCATATGGAAACTCACTACATATAAAGGATGTGAACCACACCTAAACTTTAAGTTCTTTTTCTATATTTCTCAATTTCAGACTTACTCAATTTGAACCATGGAAAGATACAGAATAGAGCAACGCGTAAAAGTTATTCCTGCCTACTATGAAAATGGACGTTCAAATCAAAATACATATCGTGCACTTCTTGATCGGTCAAAATTAATCGTCCAAAAGTGCGTACAATCGGAAAAATCGTGCAAAAATTTTAGCTAAACGGATCTGTAGGAGAAGTCAAAAACCTGTGCATGTGCGTGCAGCTCGAACTGCAGAAAATTTTGCTGTTGCTCGCGATAGTATGACTGAAGAGCCGTCAACCTCAACTAGTCGTCATGCACAACAATTGCACCTCTCACGCTCGTCGTTGATGAACATTATGCATAAAGACTTGCATTTACATGCTGACAAGGTGCAATTGACTCAAAAATTAAAGCCTCTTGACCATTCCAAACATCGTCAATGGTCAGAATGGTGGCAAGAAATGGCAATTATGAATTTTCAAAGAAAATCATCTTCTGTGATGAGGCACATTTTCACCTCACTGGATTCGTCAATAAGCAGAATTGCCGAATTTGGGCGAATGATAATCCAATAGTGATTGTCGAAAAACCAAAGCACCCACAAAGATTGACTATTTGGTGCGGTTTATGGGCTGGCGGTATCATCGGGCCATATTTTTTCCAAAATGAGGCCAATCAGGCAGTTACTGTCAATGGTGTTCGCTAGTGGAAGATATGGATGCACTTGCCACACAGCTAACGAAATAATGGTTATTTTGCGCGACAAATTCAATGGCCATGTTATTTCACGTGGTGACGATGTCAATTGGCCGCCAAGATTATGTGATTTGACACCATTGGACTTCTTTCTTTGGGGTTATTTAAAAGAAAAGGTGTACGGCCTACAACCTCAATTATGACTCAGCGTCATAGAAAATTTGAACCGCCGGATGGAGGTGTGCCGCCTAAGTCGCGGCAGTACTTGGGTCAGGGTCGTCGTTCAATATCATCAGCATTGACCAGTTTTCTACTTATCATAGATAAGGCAGAGGCCAGAAATTTGGAGTTATTGGGAACAATTTATTAAAAAAGGCGATCAATTAAATTTTTTTTTATAAATTTCGCTCGTTCAACTTAATTTTTCACGTGGATATATAAATAGAATGTATTTTGAAAGCCTTAGCTGAAATGCTGCCTAACAATTCTTTCATTAAATGGTGTTCAGCTTGAAACAAATTCTAAATCAACAAAAGAAAAAACCAGTACAGAAATTTCAGTCAGGTAAATTGACTGATAAATACCATCACCCAATATAACATATTGTTGAAGTCTTGAGTTATTGAAATTAATAGATTTTTAATTAAAATAAAATTACTTATGTATAATTTTTCCCCTGCGTGTGGTGCAAAATCGTCCAAAACTTGACTTATTTGTGTAGGAGGTATAAGTGCCCGTTTGGAATTTATGTGAGAAATATTAATAGGAGGTACCAAAAGGGGTGAATCGATACTGTCCTTATTCATTTCCGACTCAAATTTTCATACGATTATCTTACGAAAAAATTGACTGAATTCAGTGTACTTACAAAAAAAATATGTATGTAAGACTATGGGGGTGAGTTCGGTCCTTTGTATGGGAGGTACCAGAACGGGTGTGTCGAAAAGTTAGGTTTTATGGGGTTTTGCCTCCTATAACAACATAAATTAATCGACCAATTTTCATTACCCCCCAAGAGTCCGTTTGGAAGTTATGGGATAAATATTAATTTTCCAAAAATAGGTAATTTTGTATGGGAGGTACAAGAAGTCGTGAACCAATATAGTCCATATTCATTCCTGAGTCTAATTTCCATAATCGAACATCATACTCAAAAGTTGAGTGAATTCAGTTTACTTACAAAAAAGATGTGTTTGTAACACTATAGGGTGAGTTCGGTCATTTGTATGAGAGGTACCAGAAGGGGTGTGTCAAATAAGCGTTTGTCTACTTTTGCAAGATAAATAGACTGACCAAATTCAAATATCCTACGATCGTCCGTTTGGAAGTTATGAAAGAATTATAATTTATCCAAAAATAGGTAATTTTGTATGGGAGGTACCAGAAGGGGTGGGGCTATTTTGCTCATTCACAATCCCATAAGTTCGTTTTGAAAAATATTAATACTGGTAAATTTTCATACCGATCCGTTAAGGTTTACTCGAGTTATCCTGCTGATCAGCCATCCAGCCAGCCAGCCAGACAGACGGACTTGGCTCAATCGTCTTAAAAAGTCCTGAAACGGATTTGGTCTTAAGAAGTCAAAAAAGTTTGGCCTGAAAACGCCTTTTAAGGAGTAATACTATACTGACCTAGTACCTTTCTCACCCTCCCTCCCCCATATTGGGTGTTGCACTGAGTTATAGAATGGAGAATAGTCTCAGTCGACCTTACTGTAGTGTCAACATAGTGAGATTTTGATAGTAAATGTTCAAGTCATTTTTGGTTTTGTGTGTGTTTGTTCAGGAGAATCACGACAGATTCTCCAGACAAATACTTTCATATCCTAATCATCTTTCACGGTGAGACTTTAGAAAACATGTACCTGAAGTGTGCAATCTGGTTGTTAGCTTCTATGGATTCAAAGAAGTTTCACCATCACTTCCTCTTAGCCTTTCTGACTTCACCCTTATACAGATTATGACTAGTTTTTATATATGTCCTAATACCAATGATTGTTGCTAACTTTGACTTTATTGAAAAGTCGGCTAACGGATAATATAAGACTCTGAAGATCATTGTGGCTTTTTATTTCTCTTGCTAGCATTTCAACAAGTACTCTTGCAGAATTCATTGAGTGCGATTCTACATACATCTGTGAATTTGCTAAAAAATTCTTCTACCTCAGATTGATTAGTCGAAGTTTTCGTATAGTAGCCTAAGCGTTCTTTTAGACGTGTGAAATTCTCATAAACCATCTAAGAAATTTTGGTAGTCTTGTTCAACCATCAGGTCGGCTGGCTCCGAAAACTACATTTATTCTTGAGAAATCATACAGCAGTTATGTATAGAGTAATGACAGACCAACACTATTGCAACCTTGCCATTTTTGAAAAACTTCAAGCACTTTCCCGATGGTTGTTCTTACCAGTCTTTCGTAGCAATTTGCGCCACACGGTTTCCTATTGTTCTTTAATCCCAACACCTTGTGTGTCTTCCAATATAGTGATACAGAAATATGAGCGAGAATCCTTTGAAAACAAAAAGAAAATGACGAAAGAAAATCAGAAAATTCTCCATAAAAACAAGTAAAGTAAAATATCATAATAATAAGACGCCAAAGTGTTTACGAAAGTGTTAATAATATGTGTGTGCGAGTGAGTGTGAGTGAGTGAGTGAAGCGTCGGATAAAGATGAAAAGTTATTAACATAATCTTCATTGTCTACACACATCGTGTAATGCTCACACGCACACATCCAGCCGCTGTTCCTTCAAAAGGTCTTCATGTGACGCCGTGGTGTGCTGATGCATACAATTAAAATTAAAGAGGGTGCGCCTAAGAGCACAACTTTTCCTGCATAAAAATGAGCAAAGTGAATGAAACAAGAGAAGGTTCCTTAATGACTATGAGACTTCCCTTTTTCTCTCTCTCTTCGCCCTTAGAATCTGTATTACGTATTTTTCTTTGTCAGGCAAATGAATGTGTTTGTCTTTAGCTGGCCGGGGTATGAAAATTCCTGAACAACAATTTTAATTTTGCTGTTTCTAGTCCCTACCAACACCACCGCCACCACCGTTGCAGGGAAAACAGGGATCAATGTACTAGGCACAAATATTATGGATTCACTTTTCGTAGTTTTTGTATTTATTATGGTATTCATTGTCTTGTTAAAGTTTTAAGTATTTGGGTGTTTTGTTTTTTTTTGTCCATTTAAAAAACTTTGTTTGCACAAAATGTAATGGAAAATTGCAAAGGAATATATAACAATTTGTTTTGCTTTTGTTGCTAGGTCATGATTGTAATTATGATGATGGTGGAAATATGAAATAAAATAAACTTTACCTAGTTTTTTTTAGCATATATATTAAGTGTGTCTATATTTGTTTCAAAATGTTGTTTGTTTTAAATTAGAAAACATTGGTGATTACAAAATGCTATGGTTCAAAGGACATCAGGAGCTTTGTGCAGGGATAATATAAAATGTGCCTTAAATATATGTAAGTATGAGGTTTTTCTGTAGTATGTATTTGAGTAGATAGGAAATAATGTTTGTTATTGTAGGTTTGTAACTTGCTCTGAGGTTTTGAGTGGCATGTACAGCATAGATTTGATTTTTTCGCTACCTTTGCTGAAACAGCAGGACAATATACATTGAACTAAAGCTGACGATCTTGTTTTGAGTTGTCAAAGTAGGTAAGGTGTAGAAAAAACGTGTAGAGAAACGCTTTTAAGTTCATTTACGGACTTTCATCCGCAGGTACGACATTCTCCACACAAGACGCATTTTGTCCTAACGTACGTACCCTTTACGATCACAACTTCAGGTGGGCAGCCGAACACTAGTCTCGGCCCACATTCAGGCAGTAGATGGGCACTGCTCTCGTAATAAACCTCATGTCATGATTTCAAGATCTCCACTTTCTGATGAGGCAAATAAACGCAAAGCTGTTGTAGACCTAATTCCATCCCTTTTCTTCACGAGCAGTTCAATCAAGTTGTTTTGTAAAATAATCCTCGTTTTCCATAAAATTTTGCCTAAGTATTGACACAGAGTCTACATACACCAAACTACTGGATAATAGCACTGCACTAATGTTCAGAAAAATCTTCACAATATTATTTGTCCCTGCTTTCCAATGTAAATATCATTTCCTCGACCATTAATTTATTTACGACATTCAGATCATATTACGTCCTAATATTTACTTGTAGCTACAGTTGCATTAAAATATAATATGACCACGCAGCAGCTGAACATTTGTCTGGTATACACTTTCTCATACACTTTTCCCATTCTTGACTATAATGAAATCTTACAAACGAGGCGAAATAAAGTGCACTCCTTATCATTATGTTGTAGGTCCTGCGGTGTAAAATAGACATAAGCCTGCATCCTACTACTCCTCCGCAAGACTAATGTACTACAAGCGGTCAACTAAGTAAAAACAATTTGAATAACGCAAAAGCACATGCACACAACCAACGGAAACTCCACCGCACCCTCAGTCTTTTAGCGCTGCAAATCTTTTACAATGTTGTTGCCATGTCTAGTCTAAATGTGTATGTTCATTCTAAGAACTGTGCATTACATTTTAGCAAGAATTTGCCAGACATCTCTGGGAAAAAAGGAAATTGTTAGTGGCTGGTTACGCGATGCAGTCACTCATTCAGCCGTGCTAGACAACAGTAATTTACATTTCCGTAAATACTTCCTGCTCTTTCTCTCTCTCACTCCCTATACTTTAACAGTCCGCCGTAGTTTAGTATTTGGCTTGATGGTTTTCTCTTTTGTTCCTTTCAGTCCCCCTATTTTTTTCGTTTACTAATGCATATTTATCTTTAACTATTGTTGAGTCGAGTCTTGAAGATGAAGAGCATACAGCATTCTGTGTAATATAAGTATATAGAAGACAAAAAAAAAAACGCTGTAAAATATTTACATTTTTGATGGTTTCACTGAAGTGGAAATTGTACAAAAGTATAGGAATTTATACAACGATAGCTTTTATTCTTGCTGTGATGAAATTTGAGGGTTTCGGAAACAGTCGTAGACATTTTCCAAATTGAAGCATCTAATGACGCTTGAGTGGTTTTTGCATGAAATATCTTGTTGTTTTCATATATATTTTTTTTGTCAACTCTATGTTAATTGTAAACTGTACGGCGGCATTGTAAATATTAAGTTGAGATCTGAAATAAATTGACAACAGTCTTGTCATGGATACAAACTATTGCTGCAATACTTAATTGCATGACCGCCAGGTCTTTGGATTTAATTACACACCTGATGTATATATTTAAAATAAATAGAAAATGGTAATTTCGTTGACGGTCCAAATTCTTCAATATTTACCTACACAAATGGATACAATTATAATTAAATGAAATTGGCCTTGAGTACATTTGCATTAATAGGTAATTATGGTGACATTTAGAAATTGACCATATTCAACCATGAACATAGTTAAGTATTGCCTTTCATAGTTCCTTAATAGATTGTCTACCATTACGTGTGATCCACTGTGTACCTAGTTGGTGTTAAACAGCACACAACCAACACTTCGACTGGACATGCAACGAAACCATTACAAACATCACGAATAGTATATGGTGTATTTTCTGGTTTTCTTTACTTTTGTAATGTGCAGTTTTCGCCTGCTGAGGTTAGCCTAGACACTTTAACGGTCTTCATGAAATTTTACGGAATGATAACTCAGTAGTTTTTTTCTTATAAGTATACCCAGAGCGATTTTTAGTGTAAGGTAACTTCAGTAGTTGACCGACTCAGCTCAGGTCTTAGACTCTAGAACATTATGAGACTGGTGGCAATCATGATAACAGGGTCACTTAGAACCACTCCAACTAAGGCACTGTATTCGATCCCAAACGGATTACCCCTAGACATTGAGGCGAATAATATAGCAACGAACACCGCAATGCATTTAGGCGCCAGTAGAGTGGGAGGTATAGTGATTATGTTCACGTCAAAACTCTGGACAAATCAATGCGAGCTGTCACACGGATAACACCATACCATAACCTGTCCTAGATCCGGGTTTTATAAGGAACATCCCGGATAGGTCCCACTATGATGATAATCATAGAAATCCCCTACACTTTGGGGAGGATGTCATCCTAATTTTCACGGCCGGTTCGAAATTAAAGGAAAGAGCAAGCTGTGAATTTTTTTTGGAGGAGTTGATTTTGCAACTATCAATCAGACTCCTGGATCACTATAGCACAGTTCAGGCTGAAATAGCGGCCATTATAATAGCCGTGGAGCAAATTGCGCATCTTATTACTTAGCGGTTATGAGATACCAGTAGATCCTTTGATATCACTTCGCAAAATGTTTGCTAATTTCGACGGTTACTCTCAGCTGATTTCCAGGACATAGGGACATATATGGTAACCAAAGAGCCGAGACATTGGCAAAAGCCGCCCCCATCGTGAATTGGAGCAAAATTTACGGTCACATTAGTGTTCCTCCGACAAGGGGAAAACAGCTTATTGCGTGGAAATTATACCTTATTGCTAAGGAAAGATGAGTGAAAGCGACCAAACAGATTTGGGATACCATGTATATACAGATGACGCGATTTGCGCTGAACCAGCCTAGAGTCCATCCATAGCTGTAATATCCGGTCACAAGCCGCTTAGCAAACACCCTAAAAAGTTTAAATATGCCTACAACGATTTTTGTAGAAACTGTAACGAAGAGAAAGAAGAGGAGATCACAGACCATCTTCTACATCGCTGCCCCGCTTTTAGTGACCCGAGATATGCTAAATTTTATCATCGGATAATACCTGTCAATCATTAGCAGTCTACGTACCATCCAAGTCTTTATTGGAGCAACGAAATGGTTTAACAGCGATGTTGACCTTAAAGAGTAGGAATATCAACAAATAGTAGAATCATGTGAGCTATGCTCAGCTATGAAGGCTGCCAAATAAACCAACATAACCTAAGCTTCTTCGACCTTTTAACTCGAGGTTCTGTTGACGAGACGAATTTCGCAACCGAATTATTAATCGTTCCCATTGAGTTGCGAATTCCAAACACACTACACTGCTATGTTCTAAGTGCTACTAGACTTCGTGTGCCAGACCGAAATCCGAGTCAATACACCACAATCGGGCGAACCAACAAACGTTAGATTTTGCAGACTAAAGTCTAATGAAACTGATCAAAATCGATTTAAACCGATTTTGTATTCAATTGTAAACGAAACGAAATCTTTATAATCATTGTGTTAATACCACTAAAATTGAATTCAACAGACCAAAGTCCGACTAAACCGCTTTGAAATCGGGTTTTACTAACCACAATTGAGTTCAACAGATCAAATTCTTAATAAGCCAATCAAGTGCTCTGTTTTAAGTGCTACTACATATAATGATGAGTATCTTCTTCTGGCAAACCGAAGTCCGAGTGAACTGAACAGAGTTGGAAAAAAACCAGCAAAAGTCAGATTTTGGTCTGCAAAAGAAACCGATCGAAATCGGTTAGACCGAAGCCCATTAAACCGAGCGGAATCTTAAAAAAAAACTTAAATTTCCTTTTACAGCCCATTAATGAGATAAGGGATAGCTTCTTGGGTGGTTGTGAATTAACACGTTTTTTATTTTTAGATTCACAACTAACAGCACCTACTTGTTTATCGACGATGAAAAAGACGACGAAAAAGCTTTTTTACTAGACATGCTGATTGACTCGACACTAGACTGCGAAGTTGCTGTTGACAACATCAAGGAGGAAATGAAAGCAATTGTAGGTGATTGGAGGCAAAGTCGAACCTGGAATCTCCCGCATGGCAGTTGCGTGTTCTAATTATCATGCCACGGTCGGTCCCACGGAGTCTTTACTGTCATCGGATTAAACTTAAATTGGATTCAACGGGTCGAAGTTTGGTTAAACCGATCGCTACTTTCATAAATTGATTGAAATCTTGTAAATACATTCAATATTGAATTCAACAATCTAAGAGCAGTCGGAGTAAACCGAACAGAGTCGATCGTACCACAAGCTTCAGATTTAGCTGACAAAAGTCCGATTAAATCAACCAATATCAGATAAAACCAACCAAAAATTGGATTATACCCACTAAAATTCAATTCAAATAAACGAAGTCCGATTAAGAATGATAAGTGTATTCGTGTCCTGAAGTTCGAGTAATCCCACTAGAGGCAGATCGAACCACAAAAGTCGGATTTAGCAGACCAAAGTCCGATTGAGACGGGCAAAATTAACAGAAATTGGATTCAACTGAACAAAGTTCCATTAAACCGATCGAAATCGGATTAACACAAATACAATTGCATTCTATTAAACGAAGTCAAATTTTACCAACCAATTGTTATATTAAAACTAACAAAATTCATGTACCGGAACTAAACAACCCGCGTCGGGTCGTGCCGGCTATAGTCGGATATAGCAGACCAAAGTCTGATTTAATGGACCGAGGTCTGTTTGTACCTTTCAAAATCTTTATAGTAATCGGGTTGAACCAATCAAAATAGGATTTAACAATCGAAGTCCTATTAAACCAATCGAAATTGGGTTAATTTAATAAAATTGTATTTAACAGACCAAAGTCTGACTAAGCCGATCGATATAAATATCTTCCTAGACCTACAAGAATTACGATAATTTTTGTATACTAAAACGAATGTACCAGTAAACCGTCCGTCGAACCAGCAGTAGTCGTATTTAGCAGGCTAAAGTCCGATTAAACCGATAGAAATCGGGTTTAACCAATCGAAACTGTATTTAACATAAGCCCGAGCAAACCGAACAGAATCGGATCGAATCAGTAATAGGCGTATGATCTGTCTAATGCCCTATAAAAGCATCCCTAAGGACATTTGGAAGCCAAAATCGGTCTTGAAAATCCTCTTTAAAAGTGTGTCACAGACCGGTAACATTAAGATCGGTCTGTAGTTATCACATTGCCTGTGATTTTTTTGCTGGTTTTGTGAGAGAAACCGCTATCGATTCCTTCCACGGCATCGTAGAGTACTCCGAATTCAATCAATGGTTAAATCAAGTTGTAAGAAACTGTTTGTTTTCTTGATATCAATGTCCGAGATACATTCAATGCCGTTGAACTTGCGGTTGGGGTATAGTTTCTGGTCTGGGTTTTTTTTTTACTAAAAAGTGTAAGCAGTCTCAATAATAATTTTATCCACCTCCTGTGTAACGTCATCTGTCTCATTAACTTGAATGGTATTCGGAAACAGATAAGCCTTACCCCAATGCCTCAATAGACTTTTATTGAAATCGGAAAACCATTCAGTTATTTATTAATTTCCATTTCATTTCCCCAGGCATCTACATTGTAGCAAATTATTCAGCGACATTATGTTGCTACCAGACAACCAATTCATTTGTTTCTTGCTCAACATAAGTATATTCGACTTGTATTCATTAATAACCGACCTTGATACAGTTAAAATCAAAATAAATCTCAATCTGTAAAATGCAAATAAATATTTCCTAATCAAACGTAACATTTACAATTCAGTCATATCCTTTGACTACTTTGTGCACCCAAAATAAATTTATAAATGTCTCTTTGTGTCTATTGTTATTCATTTGTAACAATTATTCTTATCTCCTGCATGACCTAAATTTTGTCATAAAGTTCAAGTGCATTCACGAAATCAAAAGAAATATCTGAGTAAAAACAAAATAAGCAAAAAAAGTGCTCTTCTCAAATAATCTTACATTTTAATAATAGCAAAGAGACAAAAAGAATATTTCTGGTTATATTTTTATGATATATTGGATACAGCATTGTAATATGAAAGACAATTTGGGGTAGCTTTTGGTAATTTCTCCAGTCTATCGTGGGGGAATAAATCCTTTCTGAGTTTCAAGGATATGTATTGTCGCACATTAAGCAAACATGTTTTCTTTTGTGATGGCAAACAATTGTGGGTTAATACCAACATACGAAATTATTTGAAAGACATGGATTTTTATGTGATTTGATTTGATTGCTTTTTGTTTTGGGGTTAAATCGGATGATTGTGTACTGGAAAGAAAAATTTAATAAAGGCACTAACTTAGTTGCCTTTGGCATTCCATGAATGAGAAATAGCTTGGCTTATCGCGTTGGTGTAAGTTTATGTGCTTCTATCGAAATCTACAGTCTAATTATGTATACAGAATAAACTGTTCGATGAGCTTTAACTTACAAAAATCTCACATTTAATCAATAGCTTTACTAGTTGTAAAGTAATTACAAATCTAGCAACATTAAAAACGCTAACATTTTAAAATATTCCGCTAAAAAAAACTCTTTGGTTTTGTGACATGTTCATTCCACAACATACAGGCAGCAAGCAATACAATGAACTGCCAAGGCCTATTAGTGCGGCCTCTTCTAGGAACTTTTTAGTTTTCTGCCTTATCGCCAAATCCATCAGCGAATCATCTCTTATGATATCTGTTATCCATACAGAATATATGCTTACATGCAAATTCAACTCGAAAGATTTTCGGTGTCTATTTTATTCAAATGTATACATTTTGTTGTTGTTTTGCCTAAACTTTCTACAAAATTGTTCACCGCTGTTAAAAATTATATTTACAGTTTTTTTTGTACATCAGAATTGTAAAGCTTTCATTTTACTTTTAAAGTTTTAAAGAAGTGCATAAACTTTTGCGTAAAGTGGTGCAAAAGAAATTCTTGCAAAAGTGAAAACACCGCATGAGTACATTCTTGGGTACTTGCGTATTTAACTTTCAAATGGTTTACAACTTTTTAATTGTCCCTCAAAGGGGTGGTGAACAGTGTACAGATAAAAGTTTTGAAAAAAATATTTAGAAATTATTTACGGTTGACATAGTTACACATGATGGTCTAAGGTGTGTAAGAGTATGCGTGTGTAGGGATAATACTTACATAGGATGCAGAATTCATGTACAAACAAGTTCTCAAATAATTTAAAAGTGAAAAGTGCTGAAATTTTACTGTTTAGATTTCTTAAAGAAATCCGAAGTCTTTGTTGAGCTGAATTGGAGATTATGTACATAAGATTGAATAGCTATGAGTTTAGATGGACAATTTTTGTACAGCAACGATGAACGCTAAAGCCTGCACCGAAATTAAATTTTTGTTAAATGATTACCTATTCGTCCTTTTAATTTACATTCCTCTTCAATGAAAAATCTTAATATATATTTTTTATAATTCACGAAATTACAGCAGTCTACATAGAGTGGAAATAGATCGCGACATAATGTTAAGAACACGTCACTATCATAAGAGTTACACAAACATCTTAATTTATTTGATTTATTCCGAGTAGTCGTGGTATGTCTAGTAAAATTTACTACAAAAAATTGACGTTCGTAATCGTCGTTAACTATCAGGTCCCGTTTGTGTGAGTTTAAAAACAGAGATATGTTATGTCACTGAAATGCTGGAAGTTCTTTGATTCTTTATTTTGGAATGGAAACAGAAAATGTTATGTTTATAGCAATAGCTTAACTTCTCCTTCTTTCATTAAGAAGGGGAAATGTTGTCTATTACATATTTCCTGCCAAAATTTATGGTTATTATTGGCAATATGTCTTCGCCCTCCACAGAGTAAACACCACATCATGCAGTCACCTTAGGCGGGCGTAAAAGTTCTTTGAAGGATATATCTCTTTGCATTGTATCTCTTTCCACCGCATAGATGTAATGGACTGTCTGCACTTTGTTAGCCAACACTTTCAATACGTTCACTTAAATTTTCTGTAAAGACCGGCGATACCGCGTAATATCCTCTGTGACATCTTAAGCCACATAATTTATATTTTCAACAGCAATTTGTGTTGTCCTATAATCTTCGAAGCGACGGACAAAACCGACACTGCGCCAACTCGACCGAGGAATTATAGCATACAAAATTGAAACAAATATTCCACGAACTTGGGAGGCAATGCCATCGATGTCTTATTGACTTGTATTTTGTATATGTTTCCTTTGCAAATATCAAAGTCGAACTCACATTTGCCGCCATTGGCCATATAACACATGTTTTCGATTTTGGGATGGTTCTCCTCTGGGATCGTGTCACGGCCTTCTACTGTTATTTGATAAGCGGTCCCTATGATGTTGTATATGGTAACTTCTGAGTAATATATAAAAACATAATAGTAGAAGTAAAAGCTTCTCAAAAAGCCTACGTTCAGTATACTCGTTAAACTGTAGGTCCCTTTGCGTGAGTCTAACAAAGAAGTGTGTCAACACGAGAGGATGATTAATGTCCTAATATTGGGATGCAAAAAAAAAAAGGTTTTTTCTTGCATTTCATTGGGATCTCAGCTTAGAAACACGAGAAAATTTAAAAAACCAAACATTATTTTTAATTTTTTCTATCACTCTTATTTGTGCTCCCTGGGCGATGCCTGGTGCAAATAAAAATAACAATCAATTTCTTGTTGCAGCCATGGTACTAACTAAGCGCCTAGGAAGCAAAATAACAATGTCTCGTTCATCCAGGGAAAAGAATACTGTTTACTAGACAGTACGGAATTGCGAGGATTACGGATTACACAAAAGGTTATGAAATATGGATGAAAGAGATGAATATTAAGTTAACGACACGTAGAGCGTGCTACAAGTATGGAGGACACATTTATATACAATGCTCTTTCACTGTCATCGGGAACGAGCATAGTACATGCCTTTCAACAACAACGGAGACTATTGTCCAACACCGGGGTACAGCAATAAAGATATAGGTGCCAATGGACTGCCGGCATAGTTTAAGGAAGGCGTGCCCGGTGATTGATACCTAGGGCTAATATTGGACAGTAAACTGAATTGGAATCTGAGCACTCAGGCCAGGACTAACAAAGCGGCAAAAGGGCAATAGGCCTTAATTGGGGAATCAGTCCCAAAAATGTGAACTGGTTCTATGTCTTTGTTATTAAACCCATCATATTTTACGGATTAGGACCGGCAGTGAAATAGTAGTTAGAACACGCGACTACCATGCGGGAGACCCGTGGTTCGATTCCCGGCTCCAGTATTCTACAATTTCTTTTATAGCCGGCCCCCTCGATGTTCTCGTCAGCAACTTTGCATTATAAGCGTCGATATAATTGCATGTCTAGTAAAAATTGTTCGTATTCGTCGATAAACAAGTAGGTGTCGTTTGTTGTAAATCTAAAATAGAAAGCGTGTTAATTCACAACAACGCGAGGAGCATCCCATACCTTATTCATGGGGTGTAAAGGGAAACTAAAGTTAAACTTATTCTACGGATCGGCAGTCTGATGGCCGGCGCTAGATAGAACGTCTCAAAGACTGCAATTTTAACGCATTATGATACTGGTGGGAACCATGGTAACAGGAGTACTTAGGACTACTCCAACTAAGGCACTGTTTACGTTCCTAAACTGGTTACCCCCGGACATTGAGGCGAGAAAATAGCAGCGAACATCGCAATGCGTTTAGACGCCACAAAAGTATGGATGCATAGGAACTATGGCCATGCCAAAATTCTAGACCTAATCAATGTGAGCTGTCACACGGATTACACCATTCCAGAACCTGTCTTCGATCCGGGGTTTAAAAGGAACATCCCGGATAGGTCCTACTAAGTTGATAATAACAATGCCCTACACTTTAGGGAGGATGTCATTCTAATTTTCATGGACGGTTCGAAATTAAAGCAAAGGGCAAGCTGCAGAATATTTCGGAGAAGTTGATTTTGGAACTATAAATCAGACTCCCGTATCACTGTAGCGTAGTTTAGGGCGAAATAGCGGCCATTATAATAGCCGTAGAGAAAATTCAGTATCGTGGGATATTTTTGGCGGCAATATTCATACTAATAGTAAAGCCGCAATCAGATTCTTGGAGAACAAGTGCACCACATTGAAAAATGTTCGAGAATGGCGATCGTCACTTGAGGAGATAGCGAGACATTCAGCGGTTAACCTCACATGGTTTCGACATGGGGACATATATGGTAACCAAATGGCCGATACATTGAAGTTTATAGGTGTCCCTCTCATAAGGGGGAAACAGCTAATTGGAAACTGAAGCTCATTGCTAAGGAGAGATGGGTGAGAGAACCCACTTATACGGCGACCAAATAAATTTGGCCTGCAATGTCTATAAAGGGGACACAATTTGAGCTAAACCTGTTGAAAGTCCAACTAGGGATCATCATAGCTCTAATAACCAGTCACTGGCCGGTTGGTAGACACGCTCAGAGGTTGAAACTTCATTACAACGACTTTTGTAGAAGCTGCAATGATGAGGAAGAAGAGACCACGGAACATCATCTATGTCACTGTCCTGCTTTTGGTCATCTGAGATATTAAAAGCTTGGTCATCGAATACTTATGGACAATATCTGTCTATCAGTAGGCGATTTGCGCAACATCCATGCCTATCCATCAGAGCAACGAAATGGCTTGAGAGCGGCGTTGATCGAACAGAATAGGAATATTTGGTGCGGACTATGTGCTGAAAGCGGCGGCCGAGTTAACCTAACCCAAACTAGGCGAGCACCAACTACCACAAGATCAGCATTTCACCCATCGCATAAAAGGTCCAGTCGAGTGAGTTATGTGAAATCCCTACATAAGTCGAATTTATCGAATCTCATTAGTCCTTATTATCTAAAGTCACATGGGTGGTAACTCTACGACCGACCAGATATTTGCACTGCAAAATACTGGAGAACGTCTAATGCATACATATCGTCACTTACTATGTTTTTATCAACAGCCCGATATGACAAAAACGGTAAATAACATGTATGAATTTGGCATCTTATCTCACATTTCATTAAGGACGGTCCTAATAAATAGCTCCATATTCATATGCATATATGATGATAACATACCGATAAATGCCTATTTCGAGAAGGCTTTTTAACATGGCCACTGTTTTCACCAATTTTATTTTATTTTTCCCATAACTTCATAACAATCTGTGGTGAAGGGTGTTAAAATACGCCTGTACAGTTTTCTTGTACCTATAGGCAAACATTACATTTACATGTAATCTCATCCGCAAGAAAGGACGGTAAGCATTTGCAAATGCGGTTAAGCTTGTAGCTAAACTTCAATTATATGTAAAACACCCTCCACTAACAATTAAACCCCACTTCGCTTTCCTTTATTTCCTTGCCCGCTTTCACAATGCTATAATTACAAAAAAATTAACCTATTGTCATCATCAGATCTAATAAATTTAATTTTACTGGATGCTTCCAGTTGGTGGCCTGCATTTGCGTATCTATAACATCTTCCAATGCATTAAATAAAACTTTCAATTGCATTTCACTGTGTAAAGTGGTGAAAGTGAAAAGAACTCCTTGTACAATCTCTTGAAATAATTATAATTTAATGATAATTAATACCTTTTAATCAGATTGCCATTCTTTGTAATGATGCTTAGTTTCCAGAGTAGGGCACGGCGCTGTAATGTCTGCCTCCACTATATTGTGCCCACTGATCCAACACTATCTCCTTTTTAACAATGGCGCATTTTCTTTTTTTTTCATTTAATAATTAAATTTTCGTTCTCTTCGTTTGAGCATTAAAACAGAAATTTGCTATGCAAAAACTTAATTGTGCATAATAGAGAAAAGTAAAACAATGCCAGGCCAGAGTCAGCTAAAGGGAATGAGAGTAGTTGGCGGCCATAGAACAGAATGTAAGCTATAGAAGAAGATGCAAGTGCAAATAAAGAAGAACAATTAAGATAAATTCTATTTTATTTTGTCGTTTTTCTTTTTTGCATTTTCTGTTGCAGTATTCTCTTTAAGCGCTAGAAAATGCTCAAAGCAAATTTATATTAAACATTTAGACTTGTACACTATCTTCTTCGTCACACAAACACAATTAAGGCGGAGCACGACTGAAGCAAGTGAAAGAAAAATTACTGGGGGGGGATAGTTGGTAATATCAGACACTAGGGGAGAAAGAGAGAGAGAGAAAGAGAAGGGAAGGGAAGAGTGCAAATGGACGAAAGAACGCTATTAAAAAACGCTGCAATTAAAACGAAAGTATGTTAATCATTATTTGCGATACACAACAGCAAGAGAATGACGGCAAAGAAATGCTGGACAATTTCTGGGATTAGGTCAAGCAAATTCTGGTTGAATGTCCTTAAGTACTATAGTTGGTTCCAAATTAAATTAGGTTCAACTGAAGATATCATTTCAGCAAAAAGATAACAGCCAAAGAAAAATCATTTGGATAAAAACAGAATAAGTTGCAGTAATAAATATCAATGAATTAAATAAAGAAACTATATATGTTGAGCGAGTTTATGACAGAGAGGGAATTGAGAAATTCATTATGCAAAATAACAGATTTCGTAATATCCCAAGTAATTTTGTATGTTGATATAGTGGTCTCGGCAATGCTGCGCTTAACACTTAACACAGAAAGTCAATGACTTATGGGTCAAACGTGAGCGAAGGAAAAAATTTAAATGCTTCCACAAGGAGCAAGAGATGTAGTGGTTGATTAAGTCCCCGAGATTAAGTTACCACGATACTAGCCACACTCACCCGTGAAAGCTACGCAATAAAGCTGCTACCAAATAGTGTTGAAAGAAAACATACATCATAACATATCCGCAAGTACCAATGATTTCACATCAATAACCCGAGCATGAGGATCAGTCGATAATACATTTTACCCATGAGGGGCGGGACAATTTCCAAACTCCTTTCACTCTTGATCTTTGGAACGAAAAAGGACATCTGTAGTCGATCTACTTTCAGAGACTAGTGCTCCTGTAACTGGCAGTGGCAAGCGTCATGTATATTGTTTTGATAGAACACCAAAGAACTTAAAAAACCTTATTTCCCTTTATACCCCATGAATGAAGTTTGTGGTAGCTTCTTGCTGTTGTGAATTAACACGCTTTTTTTTTAGATTTACAACAAACGGCACCTACTTGTTTATCGACGAATGCGAACGTCACTGTATGAAAAGCACTAGTAAAAGCTTTGCCGATTGACTCTGTAGCATACTGCGAAGATGCTGTCTTCAACATCGAGGGAGCCGGCAATGAATTGTTTTATGTTTAAGAACTTGTAAACTAAAATATCACCGAAACTAAAAGGCATTTTTGTGAAAAGTACAGTGGAATCTGTAATTTTATTGGTTTACTTATAAATTTAGCATTATTTTCATACAATTGGCATTGTCAATATAAAAGCAAAGTCAACGTTATTGACAAACATGTCAAAATTATGTTTAGGATTTGTCAGAATGCTGCTTATAACAACAGAGAGGAGAATATAAGATTCAGCATATGCTATGGCATATATACTTATAGTAGTTAGTTATTTGATGCTGCCAAACCAGAGCAGCTCATATTCTGGTTTATTAATATTACCCATACAACCATATCATATACATCTCTGTATATGTCACATACATATGTTACGCAATTTATGCACTACTTTGGCTTTATTAACATATGTACGTTTTCTATCAATCTGTAGCATTAAACAAAAACATTTATTAATATTATCAACAAATTTGTCCGTAATTTATCGTATACTTAACATCCTCAAATGCAAAGACATATATATCCAATAATCTATTTCCAAATGTCCAAATAACTGATAGAAATAATTCCATATAATGGCTAAGAGAGTGTGACAATGTGACATCAAATACATTTACATGCATAAATACATTTAAACATGAAGTTATTTAATTTTGTGCCAACATACATAAATAAATTGTACTATTGTATGTTCGTTTCTATTTGACTATGTATATAAGTATATGTATGTGTGGTGTGTAGGATGCGTTGGCCTGCATATTATATGTGGATATCAATAAATGATATGTAAATATATTAAGGTTTTTATGGACACATCCTTAATGTGCCTACAGCGAGGGAGGTAGTATAATGTGTGGCAAAAGAGGCTGGAAAAAAGTTAATCTAATCGATATTTTTATGGATGCCGTTGGAAATGGAAAATAGAACTCGCGTATATTTTTTCAACGGGTCGCTGCCTTCATTGTGCGTCTTTAGGTCTTTTGTGGCTATGAAAACACAAAGTAACAAACGGAATCTAACAAATGTTGAAGATCCCCCACAAAGTTTATAAGGACTACGACTTAAAAACATGGTCCTGGAATGTACGGACTCTTTATAGAGAATATATAAATATAGGACTGACGGATGTCATCAACGAATACAAGACTGACATCACCGCCATCCAAAAAATGAGATTGAAACGATGGGGATGGATGCGATGTAGAAATTGCGGCATCTATTACAGCTGCCATGCTGAAAAACATGAATTCGTATGTGGATTTGTAATTGACAAGAGATTTAGATATTATGTCTCGTCGTTCTATTAATTTTCTACATCACACTGACATGTCATCAGTCAGGATGAACGCATCTACTTTTTTCGACCCTATCTAATGTTTACATGCCCCGTCGGAAGTTGAAGATGATGAGATTTAAGATACAGTCTCCGAGTGCCAAAACATTTAAATTGTCCTGGGAGGTTTTCATGCAGAGTATAGAAAGAGAGTCAATTTACACAGCATTACTTTAAATAACTGATCAGACTGGAAAGATTCGCGTCACAAGTAATATGATAGTGAGTTGAACCATATTTTCTCACAGTGATACCACTATGACCGGACGTGGCATAGTGGTTAGAACACGCGACTACCATGCGGCAGATCGCAGGTTCAAACCTGGCTCCAGTCATCTTAAAAGAAAAAAAAAATAAATACATTTTTCTTTCATTGTCAGGCTCCCCTCGAATGTTGTTGACAGCAACTTCGCAGTATTAAGCGTCGATTCCATCGGCGTGTCTAGTAAGAGCTTCTCAAAACAGTGACGTTCGCATTCGTCGATAAACAAGTAGGTGCCGTTAGTTGTGAATCTAAAACTAGAAAGCGTGTTAATTCACAACAACGCGAGAAGCTATCCCATACCTCATTCATGGGGTGCAAAGGGAAATTAAGATATTAACAAGGCAACCTGGGTATCCCCTGATCAAAAGTCAACAAACCAAATTGATCGTATGGCAATCGACGACGACATGTCTCAACCGTCATGGAAGTGTGTGACGCAAACATTGACTTGGATAATCATCCATGGTTGCCAGCAAGGTTCGCACGAGACACAGCAGTTGAATGTAAGCAAAGACAGAGGAATCTGGATATCGTTAGGCTGCATGTCGCCTAGATAGACAATGCCTATTTTAATCAACAATTCAAACAAACGTCTCTTACTCTGACGTTCAATAATACAGAATGATAGCATATTGCGGGTAATATATTGTCCTAAAGAGATAGAGAGATGAGGAGGAAAAAGACCGTCGGTTTCAAAAAGTAAATGGATAGAGAATAAGACCGAAAATTATTCTAAAAATTCACATGTAGAAGGTTAGGATCATCACCTCTAAGGAGATGGAAATCTAGTCACGGACATGTAGAGTGTGCTGTAAATATGCAAAGAGCATTTTTGTACTCTGAAAGTAACAAAATCATGCCAGGCAACGATGACGGACTAGATTGTTCACTAATGTGGCTTTAGACATGGTAAATTCACGACCGACCAGATATTCACATTATGACAAATAATGGAAAAGACCCAAGAAATACAAATCGACTGTCCGGCACGATACAGAAAATATTGGATGCCCTGGCAGAGTTTGGAATTACTACTATGGCACACGTAGTCTTCAGCGAAGATTGGCCAAACTCTATCAGAGCTTTGGTAATACCATGTGATCTCTTGTACATCATAACAGAGATTGTCATTCGGAAAGCTGCTTGAATAAAACTGATGCTGCTTGCCGATGACATAGATGCCTTTGGCCGAGGGTGGCAGAATCTTACTGCGACTTTTTAAAACATAAATGAGGACAAAACTAAAATATTTGTTTTATCGAACGTGGAGTCTACTAGTGTGGGACGATTCTGCATGAACTTTGGCAACTATAACGCTGAAGTGGTATATTATATTGTTTGTCATAGCTCCGTGTTACCAGTTAAATATAGTTAAAGTTAACTATACCTACATCTGCTTGAAATAAAACCAAAATAAGATTTGCATGGACCGGAACTTCTGATATAGCGCTAGAATATTTTTTTTTAACTTATTATGTTGTTTTGTAATTGTAAAATGTTCAAAATCATCTGCAGGCACCTGCAACGTTACATTATATTTATTTTTTTTAGTTACAATGACGATGCTTTGTATGATAGCGATAGTGTTGCATGGAGATCCATAGTAACCAGGTTTGAATACGACTTACCCATAATTTTGAGTGGTTGGGAAAAAAAAAAATCCTGAGCCAAAATATAGTCGCCCCTAGATGGGTGAAATGTATGACCGACCCCAGTTATTTTTCCCCTAACATTTTTCCCAAACATACCTACCCTCCCATTTTCATCCCCTCAGGTGGATGAAGGTGCCCATAAAGGAGTCAAATGTATGACCGACACCTAATAGTATTGCAACAACAACAGTTTCTCAGAATATATCGAAGGCTAATATTTAAGACCACTTTAAGCAAATTTTAAACAAAAAATTGTTCATCCCCACCCCCCGAAGAATCGACAAAATAATTTTTTTATTGCTGCTTTTTAGTTTGTGGTGCAATCGTAACATACAATTGAATACAATTAATTGGTGTTTAGGTCTCGACGAGTACTACATTTGTTATATAGATGTCACTGACGTACTAAATCATTTTGTAATGATGGCCTCATTTAAAGTAGTTTCTTCCCCTCAAATTGTTTGTAGTTGTCTCGAGGTGATTTTTAATATTTGCCCTTGACTTTGGGGAAAAAAATTGTATGGGGACTGACCCGATCTAATGTACATGAAGCCAAAAAAATCCAATATGTAAAATGTCAGAGGAATTATTATAAGCCCGGAAAAAAGATTACCGCAATATCTAACAGCACTATATGCGAAAGACATACCCATTAAATACAATGGAGAACTTGATGCATCCGATCGATTGATTTCATGTTTACGCAAAAGTTTATCTGTTTTCAACTAAAACAAAGTATTACGGAAACAAAAAACTAGTAAGAAAATTTCTGTCGGCAAAACCGACTTACATATACCCTCACCCTCAGTAAAACATACAATTTTGCAGTATATTGATATTATATAAAGAGGGCGGAGTGAAACATTTGTATAGGAGGTACCAGAAGGGGTGTGGCTAGCCGTCCAAATTTTTTCTCCAAAACGTTATCTTGTTATAGTTTAACAAAATACAGAATTTGGGTACGATCGCGTTGGATGTATTGATATTATTACTCCATCGCTGAAGTGGGCGAAAAGGTACATTTGTCCGGTGAGGTACCCGAGGTATCAGAAGGGACGTGGCTAGACTTCCAATTTTTTTTCCAAAACATTATCCTGTTATAGATTTACTAAATAAAGAATTTGGGTACGATCCCGTTGGGTGTATTGATATTATTATTGGATTTCTAAAGTGGGCGGAATGTATTTGTATGGGAGGCACCAGAAGAAGCGGGGCCACGTGTAATACCGTGAGTAGTTTTGGAGAAATATTAACTCGAGCAAAATTTCAAAATATGTGATTGCATCTTTCCAAAGTTATCGTGCGTACCAGTCGGACAGACAGACGGACATGGCTCAAATGACGTAAAAAGTCATAAATCGAATTTGGTTCAATGAAACTTAGAGTCTAAAGTGACCTACCCGTAAGTTGAGGGTAAAAAAAATTTCCCTAAGCACTATTAATTAAACGTCGCTAGAATTCATAAGCCATTTTTAAACTGTAACCACTTTTGCAGTGTTAAGCAAGTAGGTACCGAAAATAAGCAAATAAACAACCCTTACATAAAACCAGTTTCTGCCTACTTGTGTCGCTTTAGGTACTTATATACGAACAGAAACCAGTTTTTTTTCCAAATATCAAATTTGTACAGTTGAGAACGCAAAATATAATCAACAACAAAAATATTTACAGGAAAATATTATTTTATTTCAATAAACGCAATACAACCTACTTCGGGTACCCGGGTACCTGGTTATGAAATTAAAGGAGTTTTGCTGGTTATGAATCCTGCCTCCTGCCTCCAACTCTTTACGCTCCAAATGCAGACAAAAATAATATATAACTGATTTTGATTAGACATCGGTTAATTTTATTATCTCATAGTTAAAAAATATCCACAATGATATAGAAGTTGTTTATCTGTCAGTTCACCTTACTGAACTTTATATACTTGTTGATGGTAACCGGATATATTGGTCCTTGCGTAATCGTATAGCCTGTATTTTAAGTGGAATCATGTAAATATTCTTACTGTGCATGGGATAAATGTATAAGCAAATTGCGACTTAAAAATTTAGTTTTCAACATTTTGCGAGGCTTCATAATCACGCCCTCATTTAATTGACAGTATCATAGTAAAATGGCTTTAAACATACGTCGATTGTTTTAAATAAAGAAATTAATTTCAATTTTGTAGTTGTTACTTTACTGCTGATCAATACCACCGTCATATCAAACTTAATATAAACACGACCAGAATTTTAAAGCAATCAACCAATTTACATTTTTGTTTTCACTTCAAGGGTGTCTGTCTCTATTGGTTACCGCATTAAATTACAACATTTTTCCATAAATTATCACCCGGTCCCCTTTTGCGCATATTTGTTATCCTACGCACAGTTTCCATGACTACAGGCTCAGACAAGTGTCAACAAATGTCAATACAAAGAACGTTTTGTTTTTTGTCTCCTCGGCCGAAATTGTATCCTAGAAACCAAATGACAACCGAGATAATGGCCAGAGGGGATGGACCAGGGATAGAAAATTGGTCAATGGAAATAGACAACAGAGCTGATAAGTGGTAATTTAAATATTCTGTCAATTTTTGTTGTATACATATTAAGTGTTAACATTTGGCAATTTTATTTAAAATACTTTATTCTTCCACACACACTCACACATATAAGTACTAGGCAATTGATATAACTTATAGAAATAGAATTGAAATTTGAATAAATTACAAATTAAAAGACTATTTGTTTGACATCATGTGTACAAGATGAAAATTAAAAAGAAATTTTAAATTAAATAATAATTTAATTGAAATTAAGTTAAATATCAAGTAGAATACGACAGCTGATAGTGAGTTAGTTATGCGTCAAAGCCAGCTAGTTTAAAAGTATTTTACCAATTTGAATCATTTTTGTTTTTTGTTTTTGAATTTGAACCACTTTTTTTGTGTGTTACGTATACATTTGTGAAATTTGTCAAACTTCATTTAACATTAACCTAGATATGTGTCTGTCAAAAACTTTAGTTAGATTCCATCATTTTGCCTTATGGCTGCTGTTGCTGCTGCTGCTGCTGTGGCATCAATTGTGACACTAATACACTGCAATCAATTTGCATATTCAGCAAAAAGCATAGAAGAAAGCAAAATAAAAAAAAAATAACAAATTTGAAATCGCGTTTGTTTTTGTCATTGTTTGCATCCGTGTACAAAATCAATTTGAAATCTGTCATTCACTGACATTTCTTTGCCGAAGAGAGCTGAGCGTGCGACAAACTGCAAAAACTGTGCAGTTTTTAAACTAATAGATAATTGATTGATATGGAAAAAACATTGAAAATGTTTTAAATGGATTTGAAATTTCATTTAATTTTTTTTTTGTTTTTAAATAAATAAACTAAAACTCGACATGGAATCTAATATAAATGAGAGCGATTTATGCAAATGTGCATTGGATGAAAATAGAAAATATTTGTTAGAAAAAAGTTTAAATAGAAATTTAATTGAATGCAGATTTTTTTGTGTGTTGGTAGAGAACAAGCTGTGAAGCAGGGAAATGGTAGTGTCACTATAGTAACAGATATTTAAAAGGTTTGGCAGAAAATCCAAAAATTCCAATAACTCTGATTTTACTAGTTCATGAGAGAGTAAAAGATAATTCAGTCATATACATAAAAAAGCCTTCCTTACACAGTACAACACATGATTTTGAGCTGAAAATGTTGTACTGTGTTGTTGTAAATTATTATAAGGCTACCAACAACTTCGACGGCTCCCTCAAAGCGTCTTTGTTTTTTCTGCAATAAGCTTTTTTTTAAGTCACTTATCTCAGAACACAAATCATTACGCTCTAAACCATAGCTAAGCTGTAATTAAAATCGCCTGTAGACCATAGCACTGATTTCGTGCACAAATCCCCACATTAAGTCCATGCTGCTTAAATAATATCAACTAATTTATATTTTACGCTCAATAGTAAAAGATGCTTAATTTTGTTTTTGTGCTCTTTGTTGAGCTCATTTCTTATCCAATTATATTATTCTCTAATTATGTTATATAATTTATTGATATATGTTAGCAAAACGCCTACAATTTCACTTACAGTTCTAGTTCACCAAAAATGTCATTTATTTTAACATTAAATTTGGGTTCGCCCCCACCGACTACTTCTATGGACCGGCATGTACTGCGGCGACAGAAGATGATGTGTACTATCACCAAAGGCACTAAGAAATTTAATTGGCGAAGACCTGATAGCAAGCAACTGGCACAACTACAGCCAGTCAGATATTGTTGTTGGTGGTGCTGAGAAAATCTGTTGGTTGGTTGGCGGAGACAGTGGTTTGAAAGAAGGAATTCATTATCAAAACCTGTTCGTATGTCTTTTCTACAATTGACCAACTAACTAATAGATGAGTAGGTACAGTGCATTAAGTCGGATCGAAAAAAAATGTTGTCTATGTTACCGCCTTATATGAATAGTTAAGTCAGTACAATTTCGGGGGCACAAAAAATATTTGTGTGCATAGTAAAAACGCTGGATTCGGAGCTTGCTTCATAATATCGTTATATGTTGTCCGCATTAGAGCCCACCATAGGAAAATTCAGTCTGCACACAGAAACGTCGAACAATGGCATCAGGCTGATTGATTTCTCTTCAGCAAGAAATATGGTAGTTAACAGCACCAGATTTGACCGTAAAAATATCCATAAGGTAACATGGTTATCTCCAGTTCGATTGACGAGGAATCAGTTAGATCACGTGGTAGTCGATGGAAGGCCCTCATCAAATGTTCTAGACGTACGAGTGATCAGGGGTGCGAACATTAACTCCGATCACTACCTTACCTCAGTTAAGGTACACACAAGGCTAAGCATGGCAAAAACGTACGTAACCAGGCACAACGAAAGCTGGACATCGGTAATCTGTGGACCACAGAGGTAGCGGAAGCCTTCTCCAACCACCTAACTCAACTGCAACGGAATGCCCCAACCACTCATAACGGACTGCGAGAAGCGTACTTGCGTACTTAAAGCCGTCTCAAGAAGATGCCTGGTAAGATAATGAGCGTCGCAATGCCACGAGAGAGACGGATGCTGCATACAGGGCGAAACTGCAGCCAATGGAAACGCGAGCTGTTCGTGAACGGCACAGGGAAAAAAGACGAGAAGCAACTCGTGTTTTTAGACGAAAAAAAAGGAGCTGAAGAAGAGACAGGATGAGTGCACAGAGTTGCTCTAAATTAGAGGGAAAGCCCAAAAATTCGCCAGAGAGTTAAAGCGAGAATGCGTGGAACACGGTTGCGCTCCTGCAAGCACAGCGATGTTCAGTTAGCGACGGACCCGGATAACGTTCTGAAGATATGGAGAGAACATTTCAGAAATCTGCTGGATACGAACACCACTTCAGAAGACCCCGCTCCAATAAATGACAATGGTATTAACTGTCTATCTCCAAAAAGCGGCTGGAGCCGATGGTCTCCCTGCTGAATTGTTGTAGAGAACATGGAGAACATCTGGCTAGAGGAGAGCATGCCCGGGGACTAGAGTCACAGTCTGTTATGTCCCACATGTAAGAACTACCGTGGATTATGCCAATTACCAATTGCGTACAAGGTCCTTTCGAGCATATTGTGTGAACGTCTAAAGCCAATTGTAGAAAAACTTATTGGATCATGTCATCGTAGATCATCATGTCCGTCGTAGATTTACCAGGTCTAGAGGTAAATCTACGACGGATCAAATAGTCACTATACGACAAATCCTGAAAAAAAACTCATGAAAAGAAGATCAACCCCTACCACCTCTTTGTCTACTTCAAAGCTGCCTTCGACTTTTTGATAAGGAATAGGCAATATGTGGCCATGTCTGAGTTTGGTTTTCCTGCAAAGCTGATTCGACTGCAGATGTACCTTGGAAAACACCAAATCCTCGGTTAAGATTGGTAAGTATCACTCAAAACCATTTAACACGGAAAGAGAAAAAGAGTAAGCAAAAACGGGTTTAGCGGTCAATGAGAACAAAACGAAACCAGTAAGAAAGTTTCAGTCGGGCGACCCGACTTACATATACCTTCACCCTCAGTTAAATAAAAAAATTGCTATTATATTGATATTATTACTCGATTTCTAAAGTGGGTGGAGTGGTAAATTTGTATAGGAGGTACTAGAAGGGGCGTGTCTAGACTTCTAGGTTTATCCTCCAAAACTTTATCCTGTTATAGCTTTACTAAATACAGAGTTTGGGCACCATAGCGTTGGATGTATTGATATTATTACTCCATCTCTGAAGTGTGCGGAAAGGTACATTTGTATGGGAGGTACCAGAAGGGACGTGTCTAGACATCCAGATCTTTTCTCCAAAACTTTATCCTGTTATAACTTTACTAAATCCAGAATTTGGGCACGATCGTGTCAAGTGTATTGATATTATTATTCCATCTCTAAAGTGGGCGGAAAGGTATATTTGTATGGGAGGTACCAGAATGGGCGAGTCTAGACTTCCAGATTTTTTCTCCAAAACTTTATTCTGCTTGAACTTTACTAAATACAGAATTTGGTCACGATCGCGGTAGTTCTAAAAATAATATTATTCGATTTCTAAAGTGGGCGGTTCCAGATGTGTGTGGGAGGTACCAGATGGGGCGTTGGTAGACTGTATCCTGCTATAGCTTTACTAAATATAGAATTAGGGTACTAGCGCGATGGATTTATTGATATTATTACTCCATATCTAAAGTGGGCGGAAAGGTGAATTTGTATGGGAGGTACCAGAAGGGGCGTGGATAGACTTCCAATTTTTTTTCCAAAACTTTATCCTGTAATAGCTTTACTAAGTACAGAATTTAGGTACGATATGATATGGTATAAATAATGATTTCTACGAACAAAGAGTCCTCTCGATGGGGATGCATCGTGAACGTTGACAATTATTGATTTGAGGTAGTAAATGATTTTACTTACCACGGATAGAGTAGGGCGCGCAAAACGAACATACTATATACATTTTATTCAAAGGTTTAATAATGCCATAATGGCTTTATTTTACACCCTCTGTGGTAACAAAATAAATAAGGCCATACGGCTTTATTGCACATCACCTGATCTGTCATTTAATAAAGGAAAATAATATCATTCGTATGACTACCACGTCTTGTTCTGCAGTAACTCATCCGACCAACTCAATTTTTCAGTACATTTTCGATTGTTTTGGTCGAATCTCTTCAATAGCAACTTAGATTTCATGTTTCAGCGCTTTAATTGTCTCTGTATGCTTTGCGTAACATTTATCCTTAATGGCTCCCCAAACAAAATAATCCAAAGGGCTCAAACACAACTCCGAGGTGGCCAATTGACGTCACAATTTCGGCTGATTATTCGATTTTCAAAATCAGTGCGTAAAATATTGCATTGGCTTTGTGATCCACACGAAACAATGACTCGTTGTGGATGCTTTGGCTTCTCAATTGTCACGTGTGTGTTCTCTGTATGCGATAATTTTGCTTATTTACATAGACACCGAGATAAAAATTAGCTTCATCTGAAAACACGATGATCGGATCAGGTACGTCAGGGTAGTCATATGAATGTTTTGTGATACGTTATTAAATGACATAGTTGACATAAATGACATAGCCGATTCAAATTAAAAGCATTGAATTATAGTGAACCCGGGCATTCGGACATCCAGAAAATGTGTGGCAAATGTTTCGGTTTTCTGAGATTATTTTCACAATGACAAGGTAATAAGGTTTTGTAAGGAAGATTGCAAGACAGCACACTTGGACTAATGAAGTCCATTGTGATGCCTGCAATTTTCCCTATAGCATATATTTACTGGCTGTCTAGCCAATTCGCCAATTAAATGAATTTAATAATCGGTCCTACATTTGGTGAACAGTTTTGCAGAGATTTGGTGGTTTAGTTCATAGTCTAGCTTATGCTGGGCAAACTTTGAATTGAGACACGAATTAAAACCTAGTCTTCCGCATGATAGTCGCGTGTCCTAACTTTTATTTATAAAAATTAAAGTTGTATTGGATTAACATTTTAGTACATGACAGTTCAAAGTATATTTTATAAGAATTTTCCATCGCTCAAACTAATCTTTCATAATGCTCTAACATAGACTCTAGCGACATATCTGCCTAAGGAAATTCTGAAAAATTTACACTATTTGTTGTTCTTTCCTGCTCTTTTATGCAGCATCTACAGAGAGTGAAATTTATATGGCCTAATCTAATGGAGTATTTCGCGACAATACAATGTCCCGTTAGTGATTCTATAACTTCAGATATACTACTACTCGGCAAGTTAGATAGTTTCTTAGTGCCCTTATTGTCCACCTGCGGCCACAGCCCAGCTTGTTTACTAGTTGGAGTAAGTCTCCGTTTTTCGTTGAATATATTATCGACCCATTGCCTGACATGCACACGACTGGTAGATATCGGCATACCAACACTTTCTTTTGCCTTAATATTCTTGGTCATAGTACCCTGGTTAGTTAGCTCATACGCTAAGAATATACCCGGAATATCTCTGTGTCCCGGTACACAGATGAGTCTGAGTCAGCAGATGCTCAGCCATCACCCCTAGTGATGAATCACATTCCTTTACCGTCAGTGATGAAGCGAGTCCAGGGATTTAATAGCAGCCTGGCTATTTGTGTAGCTGTCACAGACTGTATTGACATTTTTTTCGGTAGTTCAGCAACCTCAATTATAGCAGAGATTTCTGCAGGAAGCACGCTGCAATGGTCTGGAGGCTTGTAGGAGATTTTTACTAAGTTTATACTAAGGTCCTCTGAATTGAAGCCATTACCTAATCGGCCGTTCAACTTTGATCCATTCGTGAAGAGTCGAATACTACTGGTAACTCCGTACAGTAACTTATTCCAGGTATTCCTATTCGGAATAAAAGTCCTTAGATTAGTTGCTGGTAATAGGTACGGGATACTATAGTCCGTTTGTTATAGGTATTGAGTTGATTCGGTGTAAAAGTTTAGCTTGAAACAATGCCCAATTTCTAACTCCTTAATATCTGATTCTTACCAGAAAGTAAGCGGCCGCCGATTTATCAGGAGTCCAGATATTTATAATGAAACTAAATGCAATACCTGACATTGTGCTCATTGCCCCATTAATATTAATGCTGATCATTGAATATTTATTAAACCATTCAAAACTTATTTCTTATGAATGGACATCCACCTACAAACTACGACAACATTGATAAGTATTAGCCTAACTATCGCTGCAAACATCCACACAGAGACCTTTGGAATCAGTCCCCAGTTCTTGCCTATAGCCCCTTTTACATCAATAAAAAGCAACGGTTGTGGCCTGTGGCCTTCGATAGCTCAGTGGAAGCAATTCGATTTCCGGAAGGGGTACTGGCATATCATCATCGATTACTTTTCAAATACTTTCGAGTTCTCCAGTCAACAAAACTCATCCTAGATGCTTCCACTACAAAAAATCCAGATAGCGCAAGGACAAAAGGAAAAAGATTTATCAACATCTTTAAAATAAATCAATAAAACCAGCTGGCGCCATCTCTCGGAGGAAAAATGGTGGTAAAAACAACAACAACAACTAGCAATCCATGACACAAACCTTGTTATCTACAAAGAAACGAAACAGAGTTGCCAACAATGATCGTATGATAATCGGATTACATGTCCGAACGAGCGCCGATAAATTGAAAAACTGTAAAATGAATTATCACCCCAGCTACTTCCTCCAGCTGTTACAACATTAACAGTTGCTATTTTCTCTACATTGAATTTCCAAAACAGTTTCCATTAGTTCAAATTTTAGTATTTTATATTTCCGAGAAAACGGGATAAAATAGATTTTAAGTGAGTTTAGCGAAATACCGATATTGGCGGTTTAGTTTGATACTAAATTAAGACGGCTCTTGTAGTTTTCGGTTTGTAAGGTATAGAAGAAATGGCAATTTTTTTTCCCAAAAATATATCATTTTGTATGAGAGGTACCAGAAGATGTGGAGCTATTCTCTCTGTTTATAATCATATTACTGCATTTCGGAGAATATAAAAAACTGATAAATTGCATAAGCATCAGTAAAGATTTATTTGTTTTATTCATATTTATTCATCCAGTAAGCCGGCAAGCGAGCCAGAAAGATGGATATGACTCTATCGTCTTAAGAAGTCCTGAAACGAATTTAGTCTTACGAAACTTGGGGTCCTTTAATTTGTTAAACGTTTACTCATACGCTCATCCCTATGGGTGATGCTATAATAAGTCCCAACAATCTTGACAGAATTCCATACTTACAGTGCAAATTGTTTGTTTTTTAAATATTCTCAATTTTGTATTGTACTACCACTGTTCTTTCACTTTTCATTCGCCCTGCAACAAGGTTTGATAATTAGGCGAATTCTTTGCCACACACACACACACATTTTTTTGCTGTTATTGTATCTCTAACTAAGAACACATTTACACAGACAATATGGACAGACGTAATCTCGGCACACAAACTTGCGCCTCATTAAGCCTAATGTTGAAAGCCATCTTTGGTATCAACGAATAAATTCATTCATACAGTTGTTGGTTCGTTGCTTATGCGAACAGGGCAAACTTTTCCGTGCTTTATGCCTTTAACAAGGTTTTCTTGTGTCATTTTTTGTGCTGAAGACAGTATTGTCTTCCTTTCGTGGGGAGCAGCAGGATACAAGCTTTGTTGAATACTAGTTTACTCGTTTTCGTGTTCCTGTTATGTTAGTTTGTAGTTGCGCTGTTTATTTTGTAAATTAGTAATAGTTCTTTGCAGTAATTATCAACGCCTTTTTTTGTTTTTGTTTTTAAAATAAATAGAGCTACTTTATGGTAGATTTTAACGATTTTTTTACGATGAGAGGCTTGAAATAATCTTAAGTAATTATAAAAAGTAGGGGCGAGAAGAGAACCTTATGCTCTGAAGTAGAAAAATTTTAACGTAATTGTCTTAAACCGTAAGCAATGTTATTGTTAGTTGGATACACTATGGCCCAGCATTTGGTTTATTGTATGGCTGAATTACTAACATAGGTCTTGGATTATATTAACAAATCAACTTCGTTATTATTAAGCGATCTTGGCATTATGTTTACAATAAGCAACTATCGTCAGGTAGTATAGGTTTCATAGCTTTTCGAAGCTGTCAATAGTATATTTAAAGGCAAGGTTTTTTAAAAAAACACATAACATCCTACCAGCAGAGAGTAGATGATAGAAGTGGTATTGTTTTCAAATAAATAAGAAAGTTGTTTAAATGTCATGGATTTATTGTTCCACCTCCGGATTAGCATATCAAAGAATGTACATAGTTGTTTAAAAAAATTCGCTTTAATATTTTTTAGCTGAGATTATAAATTTTAGCTGAGATTATACCACATTTAATGACATGGCAAAAATTAACAGTATTTGTTTTTTTTAACATGTAAACCATTTAGTTTAATAAATGATAAATACCAAACATTTAAAATTTCACACACTTACCAAAGAAAAAATTACAGTTTCAATATCAATGTGTATTGTTCGGATTAATCTGCAAATAAACCACAAACGGAAATTTTTAAATTAAAATTATATTTTATGCACATATTCCAAAGTCAGTTAAACTACTACATATACATAATACAATATACATTTATATGATAGAATTATTATTTTGTACCTTTAATGAAATCAAATATCCAATTATAGAAATATTTACAATCATTAATTATGTTGCGACAACAGTTGAAAAAAAAAATTTATATTAATGAACAAAAAAAAACTAACAAATAAACCAACCAGGTTTTATCAATTTAAACAACTCAAAACAAAAAAATTAAGCAAATACTTAATAAATTGCACGTTAGAGCAGCAAAAAAAATTTAATCGAAAACGAAAAAGATTTAAATCGAAACGAAATAATACAACACCAATGCTCAAATCGAATCAAATTAAAAACAGTGTAAACAACATTGCCAGAACGCGCACGAATAAAAACTAAATTGAATATGCTGCATAAATGGGAGCATAACCGCAATACGCAAAACCACCAGCAACAGCAATAGCGGCCGCAACATAAAATGTCACATAGCACACGCACTCGTTCATCCCAGTCTAGATGGCCCCGCGCCGCAATGCATACAGCATAAGGCAGCGGGTTACACAGGCTACAGCATAAAAAAAACAAATTCAAAACAAAACTATAAATGACAAGAAAGATATAAATTTTTATTTGTATCTCTATGTATGGATCAGTGTTGTGTGTTCTCATTTGGGGTTACGAGCGACAAAAAAAAACAAACACCATAGCATATAGGATACGTATAAATTAATTGCATGATATGCAGCTAAAGTTGCACTATGAGCAAGCACTTTTTAATCCGTTGAGGGATAAAGTATGACGAGGGTTACTTGTAAAGGGTTGTGTTTGTTGGGAAGTTGTGGGACATCAGGTTGTGAGTATGGCAAAAATATAGTTGAAATAAACACAATTTTAAATCTCAGTTCTTTCTTGGTCAGCATTTGATCTAGGAGGAACCACTCCCAGACAAGGTGGAAAGTTATTAACATATATCTGGACTACTATGAAATTGAGAGCTTTGAAATTTTATATGAGGTACTTTTGATTAATTTTACTAAAATGTGTAGGTGGCCAAAAAAATAGGCGTGATCGGCTTGGAGGACACGGCACATCCCCTGAAAAGTAATTTTAAATTTCGTTTGTGTTGCTTTTACTTTACTACTAACTATGTGTCCAAAAATGGGCATGACACTTCCCTTACAAGTTGAAAAGTTTCCATCATATACATATGTGGAGTAATATAAATGTGGAGCTTTAAAACTTTGAGTGCGATTCCACTAACGTATGTATTTCAATGTATTTAGTCCTAATCATATGTTTGGAGTGTTGTTTTAGTTAGACCCTTAAAAATATGTGTAAGTTACCTTTAGAGTAAAATGTGAAATTTTCGGGCAATGGGAGTGATAGGATTAGTAAGCGTCGCACCTCTCATACAAGATGAATTGTTTGTAACAAATCGTCGCACAGAGGGGCAAAATCCCAAAAAATGGTTTTTTGAAAAATACTTAGTATCCGATTAAAGTATATAAAATTCGATATCACTACTGAAAATTTCAATGTCATATGTATTTTACTTGTCAAGCTGCGTTGTATTAAAGTTAAGTAATTTTTGAGTTATTCACGCACAATAGTGTTAATTGAAATTTGGTATATTTCGACGCTTAATACACAGTTTTTCGCAAGCCAAAAGTAATACTTTTACAATGGAGTCTTTAAATTCAGGTATTTTAGCGTTGTTCTAAAATAATTGTATTAACAAAAGTTGTGTAGAAATATTTTTAAATTTTTTTTTAAAATATGTCTAAATTTTGGCTACTTCCAAAATATTCGTGGATATTTAAATATGAATGGTGTCAGTTTGCGCGCAAATTTTAATTTTTTAAGAAACCAGTTCCTAGGCTTTCATATTCAGTAATAACATGTTGCGCGTTTTTGCGCGAAATTTTTTTTATTAAATTTATTGTGAAAATAGTCACTCAAGCAAAGAACACGAGTTCTTGTCTTTTGTTTGCATTTTCTTCGTTTTCGTTGTTATAATTTGTGTTTTTGTATATCATTGGCAACTGTGTGTTACAATGACATAAATAAGTTTTTAATACATGGCCCATAAATCATTTCGCTCGCGCTATTACAGATCAGTGAACTGTCTGAGGAAGCCCAGGAAGCCCGAAACAAAGATTTTAAAAACCTTTTTCTAGCAAATGTAGTCGGGAGGATTGCAATCGGGACATATTAAATAGGTTCCTACTAAGTTTAGATCCAATCCTATCTTGTAAAATAAAATTGCAGAAAAAAAATCCACCAACTTCCAAATTCAGTTGGAGATCTACTAGTATCGCCTTAAGTTTTGACGAACGTGGCACCAGAAGGCACAAATCATGATACATATGACTACAATGATTATATCGAGGGCGATGCTTTAGAGTATGATGAATTTGGGCATATGACTTTGGACATATATATAAAAACTTATGTATAATTTTTTTTTCTTTTGTGTAGACTTGAAGGAACAAGCTATTTACATTTTTTAACAAAACTCTCACCAGACACATCCGTGCACGATCGAACAATTTTAATATCTGCTTTGAGTCCCATATACTACATAAACGATACAATTATCCACCTTTCGTCTACGTATATAATAAAAATAAATTGATTACTATGTAAAAATCAACTGAGCCAGAGCAATTTTTGAAAAGGGGGTTTGGCACCGCCCTATTCCACCTTGGATGTAATTCGTACTGTACGATCAACATATGTATATACCAAATCTCATCTTGATACCTCTAATAGATCATGAGATATACCCGTTTTAAGTTTCAGGTTATATGGGCGGTGCCACGCCCCTTTATCCAATCATAACCAAGTCTGACCAAAGACTATAGCAGGTCAACAGTACAACATTTGGAAAGTTTCATGGCAATCGGTCTATAACTGCCGATAGAGCGATTTTTAATAATGGGGGAGTGGCACCACCCACTTTTCCAAAAGATGTTTAGCATATGTCACTCAGTGATAATGTAGCATTCTTATAGTGAAAGATAAGTAAGTAAGTTCGGATAAGTAGTTTAATTAATCTCCATTTTTTGTGATATCGCCCCTCTGTGCGTCGGTATACTGCGTAAACTGACCAACTCCACTTTCGGTGTTTCTGAGTTATTGATGATTTAGAGTTTATGGCCGCTTAAAGGTCATAGACTATGACTTTTAGAACACTTTAGCATCATTAAGTCCATTTCACAACAAAGTGGAGTTGGTCATTTACGCAGTGAAGTTATGTGAGTTTCTTTATGAGAAATGTGTATGTAATGGGCGAAATCAGATTGGTGGGCGTGTGACCTTTTATGTGTGTTTCGAATTAGATATATGCAAAAGTACAACAACGCCAGTTTAAGAACTTTGAATCAGTTTCTTTGTCACTAATGTACGCAAATAGAATAGGTGGGCGTGGCACGTTGTGAAAACATATCTGGAGTACATACAAGAGTGATAGTTTTTAAGATTTATCTGAATAATGTGTGTATTTGACCGAAAAAAGCAATGGTTAGTTTAAATCAGATTTATGAAAAAGTATAACAGTTAGTCACTGAAATGTGTAACTTTATCGAAAAATTTGCGTAATTTTATAGGTAGGCGCGGCTCATACCATACAAGGTAAATATTTGTCAACAGATATCTGGAGTAGTATAAAGATGAGAGATTGAAACTTTACATGAAGGTTCCTTTTTCAATAATGTGTGTACATAAGTGACCGAAAAGGGGCGTGGTCACAAGGAGTGTATAAAATATATGTTTTAAAACAGAAATATAAAGTGAGAGACTTAGAATTGTGTATGAGTTCAGTTGCCTCTAATGTGCGTAATTTTCGAAAAATATTCGTGATCAAAATGTTGGGCGTGGTATCTTTCATACATAATTAATATATACTTACTTACTTACATAGCTGGCGATTCTTTGTAATCCTATTGGATTACATACCGCACGTAGAAAAATATTATAAACGCTTCGATCTTCTGCGCCTCTTCTCCATTTATACCCTGTCCACACTAAGTCGAGAATTACCTAATTCGCTCTTTGAATTACTTTCGCGACCTATCCTGTCCACACTACATGTAATTAATTTGATTTGATAGTTGCTTTTATTTGTTTTCTTTGTTTGTTTGTTGTTTACATTTTCATTTAGATTTTGACAGCAGTTTCGATATATTCCGATACAAATTAGTGATGGCAACGAATTGAACACAATTCTGAAGTTAATTCTAAAGAATTAGCTTTAAAGAAGGTAATTCGCTCTCATAATTTTGTATGGAGAATTACGTTACGTCGGCATGTAATTTGGGGTTGAATAACGAATGAGAGCGCAAATTATGAAGAATTACTGTAGTGTGGACATGGTATAAGTCAAAACAACTTCTGCAAGGTTCACAGTAACCTGATCTTTCCAAGAAAGTTTTGGTCCCATCTTCTGTGCCGTTTATCGGGTTTATTGTCGAAGACTTTTCGAGCATTTTCGTCAATGCGTACAACATGATCTAACCAACGCAACCGTTGCACCTTAATGCGTCTAATCACGTTAATGTCAGAGTATAGCTTGTACAGTTCATGAATCATACGACTTCGAAAGTATTTTTCTCTCGAATATTGCCAGAACTGAATCATTCGCTTGTGTCATAACCCAGGATTCTGAACCATACATCAAGACAGGTAGAACCAGTATCTGGTATAGCAGGATTTTTGTTTTTTAAGGCTGATTCCTTCTGTATACTTGAGCAGGCTGCAGTCACATCCCGCAATTTACGACTGATGACGTCTACGTCTTGTTTATTGCAGCTTTCCTCATTATCATCTCGATCACTATTCTGAAGAGGTCACACGATTGGCCGTTGCCTTGGTTTAGTTCTCGTCTGGTATAGAATGGCTCCGTAAGGTCCTTGCCAGTCTTCACTGAAGACTGCGTGTCAGTCAGTGTCATTCCGCAAAGGCTGATACAGCTTCGCTGGAATACCAAACTCAGCCATGGCTTCGAGTAATTTCTGCCGTATCGGGCTGTCGAAGGCAGCTTTATACTCGACAAAAAGATGGTACGTGTCGATCTGTTTCTCTTGGGTCTTTTCCCGGATTTACCGAAGTATGGATATTTGGTCAGTTGTTGACTTACCAGGTCTAAAGCCACACTAATAAGGCCCGATCAGGTTGGATAACACTGGCTTTAGTCTTTCACATAGCACACTCTACAGGACATTATATGCGAAGGGTGAAAGACTGAAGCACACACTTAGATCACCTTTTTTCAGCACAGGACATAATACGCTTACATTTAAATCGTCGGGCATGCACTCTTTAAGCCAAACCGTGCGCAGGAGCTGGTGCATGCTCGTTATCAGCTCCTCGCCACCGGACTTGAAGAGCTCTGCGGGCAGACCGTCGGCACCGGCTGCTTTGTTGTTTTTCAGCCGCGATATTGCTCTTCTTACCTCGGCTTGACTTGGTGGTGGGCAATCTATGCCGTCGTCGACAATTGGCGTGATAACTTCACGTGCGCTGCCTTCTGGAACCAGCAGATGCTGGAAGTGTTCTCTCCATATGTGCAGCACACTCTGCGTATCCGTGACCAGATTTCCATCATTGTCCTTACAGGTGGGGAACCCATTACCGTAGCTATTTTCTTTTCCATTCTGGTAAAATTTTCGGGCCTCACCTCTATCCCTGTATCGCTCTATATCCTCGTTCTCCTGTTCCTTCATCTGACGTTTTTTCGCCTAAATAGCTGTCTCGCCTGTTTTGCTTTCTCCTTATGCCGTTCCCTAACAGCACGGGTTACAATTGGCTATAGCGTTGCCCTATAACCAGCATCCTGTTCCTCAGACGCTATGCGACAGCCTTCATCGTACCAGGATTCGTCTGAGCGCCGATTTTCATATCCTAGCGCGGTTGTTGCGGCGGTTACCATGGAATGCGCAATATGCTGCCACTGAGAATCGGGAACGTCAGAAGTAGAGGCGTTGTGTGGTAAAAGTTGGGAGAGCTGGTTGGAGTAGGCAGTAGCTATCTCTGGGGTTTGCAGCTTCGCGATGTCCAGCTTTCTTTATGTTTAGTTACGTGCGTTTTTTGATCTGCTCAATCTTGTGCGCACCTTGGTTGCAACCAGGTAATGATCCGAGCCAATATTAGCACCATGGATCACTCGCACGTCCATGACACTAGATGCATGCCTGCCATCAATTGCAACATGATCAATTTGATTTTTATGTTTGATCGCGGGATAGCCAAGTTGCCTTTTGGATATCTGTGTGCTGGAAACTGGTTCCACTTACTACCATGTTCCTTCCCGCTGCGAAGCTAACCAGCCTAAACCCGTTGTTTGACGTGTCGGTATGCAGGCTGAATTTACCGGTCGATGGACCAATAGCATCTTCCCTTCCTATTTGTGCATTAAAGTCTTCCAGAACAATTTTAATGTCGTGGCCTGGGCAGCGAGTGTACGTTTCCTCTAGGCGCTTGTAAAATGCATCTTTAATCTCATCGTCTTTATCTTCCGTCGGGGCATGAGCACAAATCAGCGTGATGTAGAAATTTTTCGCCTTGATGCGGATTGTGGCTTTTCGATCGCTAACAGTATAAGACCGCGAGACAAAATATCTGAGTTTCTCGTCAACTACAAATCCACATCCAAATTCGTGCTTTTCGGCATGACAGCTGCAATAGATGTCGCAATTTTTACGTCACGAGCATCCTTGTCCTGGCCATCTCTACTTCAGGATGACGGCGATGTTATCTTTATATTTTTCGGGGACATCCGCCAGTGGGATAGTGCTATCTTCTCTATAGATAGTCCTGATGTTCCAGGTACATATCCTTAAATCATGGTCCTCATAACGTTTGCGTTGTTAAAAAAAATATCACGAACAACGTTACCCAGTTGCAACCACGAAGTAGGTTGTGAGTCGGCTTGAGATGCAAGTTTCACTTTACATCCCCAACGGCACTTATCCGGTCCGGTGCTAAACCTAGTAGATTGAACTTGGGTCCTTATATAAAGCCAGCTGTAAGAGAAGCTCTGCAAGATATTAATTAACTCGGAACGGTGGTTGTGGCTAACATATAAATCGTTTCGAAAATGACACATAGACTTTTAAAAGCACCAACTATTTAAATCAAGCACAAACTTTTTAAATCACTCATTAAAACTAACTTCAAATCCTATTTAATATATGTAGCTACCTCAACATATGCACTCCACTTACTTCCGCTGCTACCTTCATGTGCAGCGGTCTACTTATTTAGATTTGTTTGCCTACCAAGTGTAATCACTTTTCTTACGCTCCTTTTTCCAACTAATTAGTAAACAAATGTGTAAACTTTATTAATAAAAAAAAGACAAAAAAAAAAGTGAAAAGACTATTTTTAGTAAATTGGTTTTATATAAACCATAAACATGAAACAGTCGCGCTAGAGCTCATCACAAAATGCACTGTGACGTTGTGTCATAAGGACAATTAAAAGAACTGTCTAAAGATCAAATGCAGGCGATTTGTTGCAGATTAAAAAGAAAACCCATCAACTTAATATGAGCACGGGGAATATGGTATAGTTTACAAACAGAAGGTAAATACTTGTGTTAAAGTAAGTTATGGCAATTGCGGATAGACAGAGGTAAGTTTTACAAAGACCTGGTGACAGAAGTTGTGATTCTTTCTGAGAGTCATTTCTCAAGACTTCCCTTAAATCTTTCTGCTGTCTAAATCTCCTTTGCTATCCTAGTACACGATGTGATGAAGGTAGTAGTACGTTTTCGTTTCATGTCATCGAGCATTTCTTTTTTAACAGAAACTCGACTAACATAGTCACCTTATATCTAAAAGGCCTGTAGCAGGGCCTTAGATGACATGCTGTTTCTTTTTTATGTCACACTACGTACACCCACACACATTTGTGCCTGAACAACCATCTAGCTTATAGATGTTTTGCCTCAAAGTAAACTAAGTTATACTATTTTTTCTTTTGCAATTTCACTTAATTGTGTGTAAGCGACTGTAAATTTAATTAAAACTATGACTTTCAAGTGATGTCGGTATCTTTTGTACATATTCAATGTTTTGAGTATGAAGTAAATTTACTAAACTTTTAGAATAAGATGTGAAAGATGTGAGATTAGGGGAGGCTTTGTATCATCAGTACTTGAAATCGTATAGAAAGGAGACACAAGTTTTTAAAGGACATTAAATAACTAGACTTTCTGAGTACTACATTTACTTGCAATAGTAACAACAACGTTTGTAAAATGTGAATTATAGCAAATTGCAGTTTTTCTAATAAATTAACAAAGTTTGCTGTTGGTATGTATACTATGACATACATTTGAAAGTAAACCATACGTTTGCGAACATAAAAGGAGTTGGTGATGGTAGAAAAGAAGAGCTTTATGCAAATTTTAAATTGCAAGCAAAATATATAAAAATTTCTCATAGCAACTTGAAAAAAATCGAGTTGTGACGTTTTTCATTTAAAATTAAATCGAATTATATGTCCTGAATATACAACGCTTATTTGTAAATTGTATTATTGCATGGCAGGGAGTATGAATTACTGTGTACCCCGCACATAGTACATTTAAGTAAAGTAATTAAGTAAATGTCTTATGAACGTTTAAATTCTAAGAGAGACAGACTATTACGACAACCGAAATAAGTTAACACGAACAATATACAATTATGTGGCTTCAATAGGTTATATTTTGAGACAGCGATGTTGCATTAGGATAGGTCTCTTATTATCTCCATATTGTCCTATCTTGCTTGTCCGTATCTTAACACTTGTCGTAACATTTTTTTTATAATTTCACATGTATCTTTCGACTATTTAACGCTAAGCACAAACATTATCTCGAAATAATTTAAATTTTTCCCACAATTGCTGCAGTTATGTTTTCTTCCAGACTTTTAAATTATTCCCAAACGAGCCATCAATGAATTTATAGCCCTTAAACGAAAAGAGATAATTAAGCGAAATATTTAACGAATCTCTTGTGGAATGACTTATGAGTGTTTGTGTTTTTATTTATTTACTAAATAATTTCAAACATAATTTAAGTAACTTAATAAATTGTGTGAGCTCTGTAACTTATGCCGTTGTTGTTGTGTTCATTAGATATGGAAAATGATAACAGAATCATAAACAATTGTATTTCCTTCATAAAACATTTCAACCAAAATCTCCCTTTTCCGTTATTCCTAAGAAATCTTATTCATGCGTTTCCCCAGCAGCTCTGCATAAAGCAGCAGCAGCATAGCCCTCCAGCAAGTGTTTACAACATAAATCAATTGTCGCGCGGGGGTTGTGGGAAGAGAGCATACATAAACTTTACCACCACTTTATGGGGGGGAGTACAAGCAAAGTATTCAAGCAGATTCAAATCACCCCGAAAATGCTCTGACTGTGAAGTGTATGATGCCGAAGACTGTGGCATGCATAGCATACCATAACAGAGTAAGGCTACAGACTGCTGAACATATGTCATAAATTCCGTTTTAAATGTTAATATTATATGCGTATATGTGTGTGTGTGCTTACGACATGAGAATGACGTCGAGTAAACTTGTGATAGAACATAAAATACATTTTGCTAAATGTCAGCAAAGTTGTGTAGACACATATAGAATATGAACAAAAATGACAAGTGTAGCACAAGAAGATTACATGTCTTTCAGGTTTCTCGATTGGTTTTTTCGTGTTTCATTTTCGATTTTTTATATCCATTGTCATTGTCTTACGTGTGACTGTGTGTGTGTTTGGTTTTGGGATTACAAAAAATTATGGGTTTATGGATTAGGCGACAAATGTTGCCTGCCTGCTGTTGTACAGCAGATTTGGTATTCAAAATAAAACTTTTATATGCGAATGTATTTTTTGTGTTGGATAAAAAAATAGTAGTGTTTTATGATTTTATTATACATATTAATGTGAATATTACGAAAAAGCACATACATAAGTGTATATCTGTATAAGAAAAAATAATGTGTACTAGTGTTAGATAATAATTTGGGTACTTGATTATAGCTTCAGACCCGACAAAGACTGTTTTGGACATCCTTTCAGTGGTAGCAAATGTGGGAAGGCGAAATGTTGAGTAACCTAATCGACAAGCTACCAACGATGCGTCTTAGGAAGTAGGTAACATAAGTTACTGAAGCTCAACAGACTAGGATCGGGCGTGGTGGCCTAATAAGCCAATCTCCTTAAACAAAACAATTATTATGAAAACACGAAGAAAAGAAAAAAACAAAACCCCCCAAATGTTGACGACTCCCGCAAACGGTATAAGGAACATGATTTAAGGATATGCACCTGGAATGTCCGAACTCTATACAGAGATGGTGCCTCTATCCAACTGGAGGATGTCTTCGACAAATACAAGGCTGACATCACTGCCATACAGGATGGACAGGACAGGGATGTACACGACGAATGAACTGTGACATTTTTTTTACAGCTTTTATGCAGAAAGACACGAATTTGGATGTGGTTGCATAATCGACAAGAAACTTCGACACCTGGTCTCGCGGTTTAACCCTGTAAGTGACCGAATAGCCACTATTCGCATCAGGGCGAAATATTTACGCAGATTGTGTACACGCCCCGAAGGAAGACAATGACATTAAGATGCATTCTTCTAAAAATTGTTCTGAGAGATTTTAATGTTAAAATAGGAAGGGAAAATGCTCTTGGTTCAGCAATCGGAAAATTCAGTCTACACCACAACACCTCCGATAACGGATTCAGACTGGTTAGTTTCGCGTCGGCAAGAAACATGGTTATGAGTGAAACTAGATTCCCGCATAATGATATCCACAAGGCAACCTGGATATCTCCCGATCAAAATAAAAGAAATCAGATTTCTCACGTGGTAATTGATGGAAGACATGCCTCAAGTGTTATGGACGTGCATATGTAAGTATTGACTCGGATCACCAGTTGAAGCCAAGGTACGTACACGATTAAGTAGTGCTAAAAACAGTCGTTATCAAACGCAAAGGAAGCTAGATATCACAAAGCTGCATACCACCGAAATAGCCAATGCCTGCTCCAAAGACAGAGTCGGAAATCTGGTCACGGACACTTAGAGTGTGCTGCAAATATGGAGGGAACACTTTCGGTCTCTACTCGTTCCCAAAGGCAGAATTAGTGGCGAAATCACACCCAAGCGAGGCTTTAGACAAGGCGATAGTCTGTCCTGCGATCTCCTGAATATCTCCGATCAAAATACAAGAAAACAGATTGCTCACGTGGTAATTGATGGAAGACATGCCTCAAGTGTTATGGACATGCATATGTAAGTATTGGCTCGGATCACCAATTGAAGCCAAGGTACGTACACGGTTTAATAGTGCTAAAAATACTCGTAATCAAACGCAAAGTAATCTAGACATCACAAAGCTGCATACCACCGAAATAGCCAATGCCTACTCCAAAGACAGCGACGGAAATCTGGTCACGGACACTTAGAGTGTGCTGCAAATATGGAGGGAACACTTTCGGTCTCTACTCGATCCCAAAGGCATCATTAGTGGCGAAATCACACCCAAGCGAGTCTTTAGACAAGGCGATAGCCGTCCTGCCATCTCTTTAACATCGTAATGGCGATGATCATGCGGATGGTTGCAGTAAACAGGAATGGTACTATCTTCAACAAAAGTCACATGTTGCTCGCGTATGCCGATGATATAGGTATCATTGGCCGTGTATTGCGGGATGTTACTGCTGCATTGAAGTTATTTATGCTGCATTGAAGTGGTAGATGATTTTGTCTACCTTGGCTCCGCCATAAACAAAAATAATAATGTCAGCCTGGAAATTAAATGACGAGTATCGATCTCAAACTGCTGCTACAATGCGCTAAGCAAGCGATTTAATAACAAAGCGCTCTCTCGAACTCTACCGGACTCTGATCCTACCTGTCTTGCTTTACAGCGCAGAATCCTGGGTAATGACACAAGCGTATCAATCTATTCTGGGAGTCTTCGAGAGAAAAATACTACGCAAAATGTTTGGACCCATCAACGTTAACGGCGAGTACCGTCGTCGAATGAATCATAAGCTGTTCAACTAAATACATTGAAGTAGTCAATCCGCTAGCTTGGACACGTTGTACGAATGGACGAAAACGCCCCAGCTCGAAAAGTCTTCTACTATAAACTCGATGGGCGGTCATGACACTGTGCACCCCTTTAATTGCCCAAACATACCCACTGACTTGCGACCAGTGGACCTATGGATGCGACCATATCACAAATTGACACGAACTCTACTAATCTCATATATCTCTACAGGAAATAACTTTCGGACACAGCTAAACAACAACAACAACAACATTCTAATGGGGATGATCATGCGGAAGGTTGCAATAAACACGACTGATAATCCAAGTCTGCTATGCCTTTGATATAGGTCTAATTGTTGGAGGTCTACGGTATGTTTTTGCCGCCTTTGATAGTCTCGACAGAAGAAGGTCTGGTTGTAATTGAGACATTTTTTTCAACGAACACAGAATCTACTCCTTTAAAACGCAGGATGATGGTTGAAATTTATAACATTGAAGTGGAAGATGATTTTGTTCCTAGAAATCAAAAAACATGTAGAAAACCGCTGTATCTTTGATATATAACTTAATGACAAAGCCCTATCTCGACGAACAAGATCCAACTCTACCAGATACTGATCCTACTTGTTCTGCTCTACAACGCAGAATTCTGGATAATGACATAGGTAGATCAGTCTATTCTATGAGAGAGAAACACTTCGCATGTTGTAAGAATTGATGAAACTGTTCCAGCCTTCGCCAATAAACTCGATGGATGACGCTGGAGGGAGCGACCAAAACGTCGTTGGATGGTACAGGTATAGAGCTGTTACCTAAAGTTGTTGTGACGAACTATCTACGAAGCGCAAGAGATTTGAATTCTTTTCTAACTTCCATTAAAAAAAAAGTCTGACATTAAAAAATACGAAGTATATTGTGGACAAAGATTATGAATCATAAAAAACCGCTCAAAGTTACATATATTTTGCATTCCACTTTTGACATCCTCTTGTGTTTGCGGGCAAAGCTATATAATCACACTTTCTGGCATGACAAAAACAAACAAAACAATCTGTGTAATATATAAGTTAAGCAGACTATGACAAGTTCTTAAAATTGCACAAACAAAAGCAATCCAAAAACCTAAGGTTCCCGGTTCTAAGTAATTACAAAAATTAAACAAAAGAATATTTCGTTTTAATATGTCCCCAGGCATTAACATTATCCGTGCAGCAAATGACTGCACCCTTAACAGAGAAAAATAAACAAGAATTTAACCTCAAGCTACAATTTCAAGAGAACTGAACACAAAAAAGGACATTAAATATTTAAATTCATATAAAATGCAAATTATTCTCAGAATATACAAAGCGTGTTTGTATACAACTGTATGTAGTTGTGTGTGCATTTCCCAGGACACTGTTCATATCCTACGAGTGCGAGTGTGTGTATTTTCTTTGACACTTTATTGTTTATATTAAATACACACATGCATACATTAACAAACATTGGGGCATGACAAGTGTTTGCACACGCACACGTAGTCACTTGTAAACAAATTGCACATGTGTCTTAATGAATTGTATGCGTGTATGTGTGTGTGTGTGTGTGTGTGTGTGCATCACGCAGCTGCCCCACATAAGTGATTGCGTGTGCGTATTGTTAAACAACAATATCAATAAAAGCGCCACCACCAACAACAGCAGCAACAACAACAGGTCGAACTGTGGACCAGCAAATTAAATGCAGCTGTTGCTGCTGCTGCGTATGCATGATTATAACTCGCATTATAACGATCAACATGAACAGCATCATCGTCATCATTATTATGCTTGGCAGACAAGTTTTAAAATTTCTTTATGCTGAATTATTGTTTATTTCGTTATTTCCACCTTCGCTGCTCCGGCTGCTTTATTTGTTATTTCTGTCGCTGCAGTCGCTTTTATCGTTGCATAAATTTCATTATAATTGAATGCCAAATTCTTTCAATAAATTCAAGCCATATGAAATGAAATACGATTATAATTTGCATGAAAGCAACAATAAAACACTAAGGATTACGGTGGGTAAAATTAATGGCGATAATTTGTGTAATAGGAGGAAAAGGAGGGGGAGGAGATGGGGTACATTGTGTTAATAGGGTCATGTTGACAAATTGTGATACGAGTCATACTGGATAAAAATAAAAATTATACGAAGTATGACAAAAAGGAGATAATTCTGGGTAACTAGAGTTTGTCCTACCACCAAGCCACTAACATACCCTTAAAGAAACGTCGATAGTTAATGTGACATGATTCACTATTGACTTTGTCACCAAAAATACTGATCCCAATTATACCGCTTGTAATTGTCTCTTCGGTAGATATTTGTCTTATGCTTTCATGTTCCCTTCATGTGGACAAAACCTATGGCAGACCTGCAAATCAAGGCCTTATTTTAGTTCTTTGACCGAAGGCCTTTTAGATTTCAATAGAAGGGGCGGCAGATGGCATACAACCGCATTTTTTATTGCAATCCTGATGAGCACCGGCACCTTCCTCGTTGCCTAGTTTTGTACATTCCTTCTGTAAGCCTGACAAATGACAGGAGCATGAGTAAGATTGAGAGTGACATCCCAGCGGCGGAATTGGCAAGGGCTTCTACAAGCAGGAATACAACAAGACCTTCTGGGATATTCCGACGTCATGTCATGTCATCAGGTATTGTTTCCAAGCATGCAACAAGGCCTTCTGAGACATTCCGGCGGAATGCAGACCTTGTTTTCAAATGCCTGAAAATAAACATGATCTATTCATTTGGAATATACCGAGCAACTGTTCGCTCCATTCTTTAAAGACCTATACTGCCGACCTTTTTAAGAAGGGAGATTTAAGGTCTTCAATAATTTGTCATCCCACCACCCTGTATGTATACACATTCCGTCTCCCTTCTATAAGAAGGAGAGGCTGTATTAGGGGTAGGATAGTGCGAATGGAGATCCTTAGCATAGTAACAAGATACGACTGACCCCTTAGTTTTGTGAGTTTGGGAAAAAAATTTTATGAGCCGAAAAATGGGGTAGGTTGTGTGCTTGAAAATGGCTGCGGTCGTTGTCAAACTGGGGGAGAAGTCTAAAAAATCCACAACAAGCTCCGCAACTGCACCAAAATCGCTCCTAAAAAAGGGATATGACCGACCCCCACCAAAATTGTTCCCAAACATACCTACCCCCAATATTTACCGCTTAACTGGGCTCCCATACAAAGTTTTGCTCCCACCGTTCTAACTACCCCAAAGGTGCCCCTAAAGAAGTCAAATGTTCAAATGACCCCGAATAATTTTGCAACCCCAATAGATTCTCAGAACTATCTTCAAACATTAAGATGGGTCCTATGCGATTTTTATGCTCTTCACCACGCGCATGAACAGTGTCAAGGGTATATTAATTTTGATCTTCCATTTGTAACGGAGGCGTGTTAGGTATGACAATATCTTAATATATATAAATTACGTGTCACGTTGTTTGTCCGCGATGGACTCCTAAACTACTTAACCGATTTGAATCAAATTTGCACACCGTGTTCGGTTTGATCCAACTTGAAAGATAGGATAGCTTTGGTTGTAATTGGATAAAGGGGCGTGGCACCGCCCATACAACTTGAAAATTAAAAAGGCTATATTTCATTAACTATCAGAGGTATGAAGATGAGATTTGGTATATATATATTGTTGGAGCAGTATTAATTCAGCCAGGATGAAAGTGGGCGGTGCCACGCCCCCTTTTCAAAAATCTCTCTAATGGCTTTTCTAATATATCGATTGATACAAAAATTTTACCATGAGGTACTGTTGACCTGTAGATAGTTCCTGACTACATTTGGTTGTAATTGGAAAGTTAATATGCAATAGCGAAGCATTGCCGGGCCCACTAGTATATGTATATAAATGAATCGATTTAAAGGTGACCGTCTGTCGGCCTGTCTGTCCGTCCCCGCGATTTCTGCCGCAGTTTAAGAGATATCGCTGAAATTTTGAGTGCAGGCTTTTATCCTCAAAGCGGAGGTTAAGTTCTAAGATGAGCTCGATCGGTCGAAAACTCCTCTCACCTCCCATACAAACTCTAAGAGCAATCGGTCAAAAACTACTCTCACCTCCCATACAAACTCTCCCTTTTTGGGGTCTGTCCCTGCGATTGCAACCGTTGTTTAAGTGGTATGTATATAGCTGACATTTTGTACGCAAGACTCTATCCTCTTTCTTTCTATGATGAGCAAGGTCGGTCAAAAACTTTCCCACCTCCCATATAAACTCCCCCTTTTTAGGGTGTCCTCCTAACTGTCCCCGCGATAACAGCCGTAGGTTAGGAAATATCGAGCTGAAATTTGATATTCAAGCTTTTATCCTATAATAAGAGCTGACGTTGTAAGATGAGCAAGGTCGGGCGAATTCTTCTCCCACCTTTCATACAAATTCCTCCTTTTTGAGGGTGTCCGTCTGTAACATTGGTTAATTTCTACGATAAGCAAGATCGGATTTAAACTACTCCCACATCCCACACAAATTCCCATTTTTTTGAGGGTTATAAAATTCATAAAAATATGCTCTGGTCGTATAAACAATTCAAGCTCAGTATTATATTCAACGCTTTGTATAACGATCTTGTAGTACAAATCACCGGTTTTATCACCATTTTTACACCATTTTTTTTTGGCATAGCCGAAGATAATCACCTTCCTAGTTTTTATTTTTTTTATACCATCATCTTTAGGGATGAGTGTTTATATCATTTGATACGACCCAAAAGTGTAACACATAGAAGGAGTCTATTTAGACCCTATTTTCCTTTGAACCAAATTCGATTCATGACAAGTCGTTTGAGCAATGTCCGTCTGTCTGTCTGTTTGTTTGAATGGCTGTCCGGCTGGTGCGCACGATAACTTTCGAAAGACGCTACCAAATGTTTTGAAATTTTGCACGAGTAAATTTTTCCCAAAAACTACTTACGGTATTGCAAATGAGCTATTTAGTAAAGTTCAAGCAGGAAAAAGTTTTAGTGAAGAAATCTGGAAGTTTAGACACTCCCCTTCAGGTAACTCCAATACAAATGTACCACGATCGTGCCCAAATCTGTATTTTGTTGTTATAACAGGATACAATTTTGGAGGTAGTATTGGAAGTCTAGCGACGCCCCTTATGGTACCTCCCATACAAATGTTCCTTTCCGCCCACTTTAGAGATGGGGTAATAATATAAATACACCCAACGCGATCGTGCCTAAACTCCGTATATTGTTAGGCTATAACAGAACTAAGTTTTGGAGAATGTCTAGCCACGCCCCTTCTGGTACCTCCCATACAAATGTACCATTTCGCCAACTTTTGAAACCGATAAATAATATCAATACGCCCAATGCCCAAATTCTGTATTTAGTAAAGCAGGATAAAGTTTTGGAGAAAAAACTGGAAGTCCAGCCACGCCCCTTCTGGTACCTCCCATTCAAATGTACCATTCCGCCCACTTTAGAAATCGAGTAAATTAAACTAAAAACTAATTGTTTCCACCTAACATTTTACCCAAACATATTTACCCCTATCTTTACCCCCTTGGGTGCTCCCATACAAAAATCCAAATTTTCTTTTGCCTCTCTACCTACCCTAAGGGTGGATCTGGAGATGCCAAATATATAACCTAAAAATGAGTAATAAGGTTTTTATTTGAATTAAAAGAATTTTGAAAAACTTTCTCGATGTTTTATGTAAACTGACCGAATGATACGCATTAGCGAGTATCAAAGGGAACAAGAGGCAGCATCAACATTGCATTTGCAGTAGTCCGGATCTGCTGTCTGGTTTCGACAGATATAAGACATCGAAAGTAGCAGCAGTTCGTATATTGATTGCTGCTGAACGAGCTTTTCAACTTGACCTAAAGAAGTATATCATCAATCGAAAACCTCTTCGACATGCTCGTACACAAATTCGACTCATGCATGTGTATACACATAGAATTTATGACATGGAAGATCTCCGTGTGATTTTCAGCCACACAATTCGAATACATCATCATAGATAAGATAGTAGCATGACTGACTGACAATCGCTAGGTAGTGGGTTCAAACTCAAGTCATTGGGAAAATATAAGTGTAAGTATAGAGAGAAATATATGAAAAAGTAAGAAATATGTATAAATAACCGGTGCGGTCTCAATAAAACAAAACAATTTAAAGTTCAACCACATAGTTTTCTTTATTAGCAAGTCCTTCTTTTTACGTGTATGCGTGTCTTCCATAAGGTCTTCTTGTAGGAAGCGAGGCCTTGACTCTCAAGACACCTATGTTATTTGAAAAAAAGGGGAAATGCAAAGAGAAGACCTACTGACTGCCATTGAAGGCGTTCTATAAGGTCTTGAAGATCCTCCTTCCAGTAAACATAGTAAAAACACATACAAACATCGGCCACTTGTCTTCTTCTATAACATGCCTTCTGCAGACCTGACAAAAAGAAGAGAGCATAAGTTGAGTTTCACCCTGAAATTATCAAATTATCAATACATACAAAAACCTTCCTCTCTATAGGCCTTATCTATGTAAATGTTTAAAATTCCCCGAAACTCTGGCAAGCCCTCTTCTCAAATTTATCAGTTTTATATTCTACCCTTTAAATTAAGATATGTATCTTTAACACAAACCAAAATAAAGACGACAAAAAATTTACCACAATAATATATTACCACTTCCTAAATACAATGTCTATCAACAACCTGAGAAATTGTTATCATTAATCATTGTGCTCGAGGTGTCATAAACTTGAGCAGCCAACATCAACAAAACGTCAGAACATATCCCATAGAATCATCCAACGAACCAGTCGCTGTAACCACTAACATCATCAATTCCAAAATTATAAATACTTATCACAAGCGACACATAGGCAACAAAAAACAAAGGCAAGACCAACAGAGAGAGAGTTGTGCAAAAAACAAAAAAATCTACCATAAGTGAGTGGCAAATGCATCATCATCGTACTGCAGTCACCACTTATACAATACGAGTGTGATGATGAAATGTCACATGAACATAAAGCAATGTCAAACATTACGATGCCACGATAGCCTGTGGGGAAAACATAAAATGACAATTTGGTTAAAAAAAAAAAAACGAAAACACCTTTAAAGGAAGTGCTAAAGCATTGTAGAATATATTTCTTGAAAAAAATAACATGTATTTAAGAAGAATCCATATATATGTATGTGGGACGAGAAAAAAAAACACAACAACGATCTCCTTTATTTTCATATCATCCCAGAGGAACTTTGCCCTCCATACGCGGCTGCTAAAGTAATATTTGTTAGGGTAATTTTTCATCTTACAACCTCAGCATATATTTAACCATACAAGTTGCAAACATGCCACATCATCATTATGCTCTACATGTACGCTGACTGAATGGGTGCAGTAGGGGAATAGATGGCATGCCCTATTCCATATTCATAATAGTTCTAGATTCATACCACAAGCGAAGGAGACAACTACTGTCTGTCTGTCTGTCCGTCTGTCTGTCTACAAAATGCTGTTAAATCGTTTTTCACACTTTGCACTATTCTGTGCGCTCAATCATTCCAAGAGCGGGGGACACTCCCCTGGCACCATACACACAAATTCATTTGGAAATACTTCAAGATTTCAAAGGCGTTGTCATTGTCACTCAACCAGTTGAGGTCTGAGTAAGAAACTGAAAAAAAAGAAGGACGCTCATACAAGCAAACGCGCAATTACTCATAAGCTGGCACAAGGTAAGGAAAGAAGGAAAAAAATGTTTACTTATCGGAGGGGCGACTAAGAATATGCAGCAAAATATACACATGCACATATACATAAATTGTCACATTAATCATCATACAGCATACCGCATATGCGATTAACCAGCAGTAAAAAAAAAACAAAAACACACAAGAAGATGCGGAAGAAAGAAAAAAAAAAACAGATGATATACGAAATACATTGTGACATTTTCAAATAAAAACGGGAACATATACCCAGGGGTTGGACTAGGGTTGGACGAAATGCAGCGGATGAATATGTTTGCCTTAAGCGATGGATTGATGATATGTTTTAGATTTTTTTTTTTTTGTTGGTATAATATTTCATACTAAATAACTAAAGGAATTAGCCATCTGATTCCCGAAGTGATCATTTTCGTATTTAAGTGGTGTGCTTAGAGATTTCAAAATTATGAAATATTGTAGATGCATAGAAGTTCAAAGAAATAAAAATCAAAATAAAAGCAAATACCAATAAACGTAAAACTAAAGAGAACTAGAAATAGTATTTAAGTCAAATATACTGAAGTTAACCGATGTACAGGCTAAATAACTTAGTTTTATTGTTGCCCGCTTGTGGATCGTAAACGGTTCCTGGTGTATGAAAAGATTACAGTGTTAAAAGTGTCTACGAATTCACCAACAATTTAACAAAGTTCAATACAATATCTCTGGACGTATGGTCATTTCGTGTGGTGGTGCCATAAGTTTAATAAATTCGCACAAAAATTATTGTAATATTTTTTGAATTATTGTAATATTTTTATAATTTTTAGTAGAAAGTGGAATACATAATGAAGGTCGGCTCCTAGCGGTGCATCATGGGTAACTCTAAATGATATTGTCTCGCTCTCTGGTATAGACTCTCTAGCATAAGACTCGTTCACGAATTGCTTATTTATAAATTCAATTTTTTCTTTCGAGCTGGCGTTCAGTGCTCTGCGACCTGAGTTGGCGGAGGTGACACTCTATTGAAATGGATTGCGGGATTGAGGATTGCGCCTCTTTGAAACCTGGCAAGTCTTGTAGTATATTCGAAATCCGTCACAGTTAAGTTGGTGACAATGATCAGGTTGAGGTTGACTCCCTCTGTAGTTCTGCCTGGCACTGAATACTCCCTGAACTCCCTGTTTCGGGACTCTTATGAACACATTGTTGTTACGGACCTCCGCTACAAGTTTAGGTCAATACGTAACACGTTAACTGCTTCTGTGGCGACACACAAGGGAGCTTTTGCAACTGCGAAGAACGCGGGATATGGTTAACACTCTGCTACGTCGACGAAAAATAAAGTTAGCCCCTCAATAAAGCGAAGAGCCGATCTTCGAGATGCCACAAAACTGGTCAGTAGGGTGGCAGCGAAAATTCAACTTTGGATTATCGGTAATGTTCGAGCGGAATATTGGGCAACTTTAAGCCGTGCTCCAAAGAAGTCAAATATGAAAAATTGTTGGTCTTTGTGTATTCGCTTTTTTATATCCTCACCCTACGGCTAGAAGGATATACATTCATTAATACGACGCAAAAGTGTAACACATAGAAGGAGTATCTAGGAGTATTTCCTCAAAACTACTTAAGGTATTGCAAATGGGCTACATGGCCTTGCCCCTTCCGATACCTCCCATGCAAATGTACCATTCCAACCACTTTAAAAATCGATTAAAATTATTAATACACACAATGCAATCATACCCAAATTCTGTATTTAGTAAAGCTATTACTGGATAATGTTTTGGAGAAAAAAATTGGGAAGTCTAGCCACGCCCCTTCTGGTAACTCCCATACAGATGTATTATTCCGCCCACAACCTCCCATATAAATGTACCACTCCGCCACTTGAGAAATCAAGTAATAATATCAATATACTAGAAATTTTATATTTTACTGGGGGTGAGGGTATATGTAAGTCGGGTTTCCCGACTGAAACTTTGAGATATAAAATTTGGGCTTGGCCCCCCATCGGACAGTAATTTTGCAATCGCAATATCTGGAGGACTGTTTCTCCAATGGACTTGAAAATTTGTGTGAATGTATTTGACAGCAAAGTTCGTGATTCAACATAAAATGGGCTGGATCGCTTCAATGGGCATGGTATAAAACATGAAATATTAAACTGCTGTATCTCATGAAATATAAGAGGTATAAAAATGATATTTTGTATGTGTTGATGGTACAGTATGAATTACAGCCAGAGTGGAAATGGACTGTGTCAAGCCCCATTTAAATAACAGCCATAATAACTGTTTGATCGTACAGACTATTTCAAGGTATAGTAGTGATAAAGCCAGGATATTTGGAACCAAGTTGGCAAAAAGGACCGAAGAACCGTGCGACATCCATTTTGGTACAATATTCCGGTCGAACCTTTTCAAAATTTCCGCAAAAAAATCATCCATAAATTTCGCTGCCGCCCTACTGGTCAGTCCACTCTCTACTACCGCCTGATGGTACCATAAAAGTGGGATAAGAGCGTCTTGGGAGATGCAATCTAAGTCTATTGACTGCTGCAAAAAGGAGAAGCTCTTTTAGCGGTTTTCATGGCCGTCATTAATGAATCCTGGTCCTAGGTCATTAAGTGCTTTAAGCAGTGTCCGGAAATACCTAACGCATGCACGCACAAAATTTTATGTGTGTTGATGCTTTTTCAACTCTAAAGCAGAGAGTGATCATTGACTAAATGCTTTGAATCAAACACAGTTTTGCGTACGTGTGAATTTCCGATCGTGTCTGTGTGAAAGAGACGAGCATTGTCGGCTTTGCGAGGCTAAGAAATACCTAACACTCCTTTAAACTCTATAAATCAGCTGTGGAATGACTGAATAATTCCACCGCAATAACAGGTGGCATTATACCAACACTGTACTTGGTTATAAGTAATTTTCTGGTCATGCTGGTAGTCATTTCAATTATTTAGAAGCAAACCAAAGTGTTTTTTATCTCGAAAGCTGGCAAATGCTCTCATGTCAAATCCAAAATGTTTCGACCGATCAGTCTCCTTTCTTTTATACTTACACTTAAGACCGGAAATATGAAATACCAAAATTTAAACCAGCCTTCCTTGATCGGGTGCAACTACAGTTGACAGATAAAGTCAAGTATCTAGGGATATCCTAGACAGGAAAGGGACTAAAAAGGCATATGTTGTTCCTTAATGCTGTAAAGGTGCTATAGGCAAACGCTGGGGATGGTCTCCAAAGGTCACTATGTAGATTTGAGCAGCAATAGTTGGAACAATACCTTCCTATGTTTTTGTAGTTTAGTAGAGATTTCTTCATAAGAAATCCGTTCTGCATTCCTGCAAGAAATTTTAATCAGTATTGATAAGAGTTAGTGGATCAATGAACAAAATCTTTGGTGAGAGTAAGAGAATGTGGTGTTAAGCTATCAGTGCATTCTGAAAATGTGAACCTACTATACCGGATCAACTCGATTCATATAGATAATGTGACTACAGTACCTGGTACCTATTATAAAGACTTTTATTCCGAAAAAGAATACTTAGAAGAAGTCAGTGGGGTGGAAACGAGTAGTATCCGATGATTCGTGGATGGATCAAAGTTGGTATGTACAAGTATCTCCTACAAGCTGCCAGACCATTGCAATGTGTTTTAGACAGAAATCATTGCTATACTTGATGTTTAAACTACTGAAAAATAGTGTCACCTGCATCCACATATGCGTCTACAAATACAGTCAAGCTTATGTTAAATCCCTGAAAGTCATGTTTGTAATATTCCTAACTGTGAAGATGAGGATGAGGTTGAGTATTTTTTGACATCAGACTCATCTGTGTACTGGAACACAACAACATTCCGGGCAATTGCTTAGCAACTTAGCTACCTATGCAAGGTACTACGGCACAGAATCCTCGGAAAAAAAGTGTTGGCATGTCGATTTCTACCTGTCGTCTGCATAACAGCCAATGGGTAATGATATATGGAGACTCACTAAAACTTGTTACCAAGTCCCGGTTCTCTGGCCGTATGTGAACTTAAGGAACATTGCACATTGGTCGGATCTGTGAAAAATTTGGCCTTAATATCAAGGAGACATACATTGGGCATAAAACATTGTTATAAGAGTTTTGGGGTAGCTGATTTCGAATCCGGAGTAAAATTTTAAATAACGAAATGAATACCAATTTCGGTCTTTTTTACAAAAAAAAAGCTTGAATTTAACTGATATTGTGCCTAAGGAGATTTTTGGGGACGCCGATTTCAAATCTGAGTTCAAATTTGAAAAAACTCCTCAGTGCTATGTTTCATGCATATCAGATCTCCTTAATTTTCAGACTAAATTTTTCGAAATATTTATCGAAGGAAGGGGTAAATTCAAAGGGCAAAAAAGGAAAAAAAAAGTGTCAGCTTATATTGGGTTATTTCGATAGAAAAAACGTCAAATTTTAACGCAGTGATAATTATTTACTGATGTTAGGTAATTTAACATGTTTCAACATGTTCACCACCACATCTTGGTGTTCCACTAGTGTCTAGAGAAAAGTGCAACGTTTATACGATTAAATCAAAAACTGTAAGTATTCAAATTGCTAATAATATTCCTAGCTTAACAGATCATCCCTCCCCCCACCCCATAAGCCCTTAAACGCTTCTTGCATAATTCATGCAACTAATTTTATTTACGCGAACATGTTAAACATTTAAAGTCAATTGTTTAATATGTTTCCTTGCAAACTCTGCTGCCGCTGGAAACAAAAAGCATTTATGGTTACTGGTGTGCAAAGTGACTAGCAATGTTCCGGTAAACTCCCTCATGGAACAACTGACACTCCTTCTCAGAATTTGTAGTGGATGCAGGCTGAAGTTAAAAACACACAACATCTGAATAAAATATACGCTAGGGACGCAAACGCTATCGTATATGTACAAAGTAGTAGTAGCAGAAGTGGCAAAAATCATGCAGATAAAATACAAAATATCAGCTACACCAGGCAAGAAAAATCCGTATGGAAAGTATGTATTCTGTAGATGGAGGTGGTAATGCGAACTCAGACTCAGCACTGAGCTCTTGTATCTGGTGTGACTTATTATGTTTATGGCCTGCGGCGTTCAGAGGCGTGCAAAACATTGTAATGTTTCATTGGCTCTACGAAGCGAAGTGTAACGAATTGGAAAGATTTGCCGGTGCCATTGTATAACGTGTCGGGGGCGATATAGAAAATAAACAAATGCAAGAAGAACACACAGCACACAACACAAGCATATGGTAAAAGATTGATGGAAAGGGTGTAATCAAATGTCGTGGGGTTTGGCGGTAAGAGACTGGGATGTCAAACGTAAATAAATATTTTTACGTGCTACATTGGGTAAAGCCTTAAGGGTCAATAACTAAATGACTTTGGCCGTCATATGTTGCTGTGTGTGTGTAAAGAAGAAAATATAGCAAATATTATTACGCCAAAAATCTCATCACGAAAGGATTTGGTGGGATATTAATAAATTTGCCCGCACATATATCCGGTTACTGTAGCACGTTAACCGTTAAATTATGCCAACACATGTATGTTAGAAGCTACTAATGAGTAAAATCCCTGGTGTGACCTTTTCGTATTGACCTTTTTGCTTTGCCCAAAATTCCTTTAATTTAACATAACGCTAAACTTTCCAGTAAACTTTCTACCTTGTTGTGTGTGTGTTTTGAGTGTTTTAAATGCGTTGGCATTAATTTTGTTTAACAACTAATACAAACTTCAATTTTGCTACAAAGTTTGGTCCAATAACAAACAAAACCTTTAGTTCATTTCATTTGTTTTGTAAGCTATAAATCCTTTGGTCCTTTTGCCCAAAATATATACGTAAGGAACAAAACAATCCAGTTAGATTAAAAGCTCTACAATAAAATACAAATTCCTAAAATACAACGACGATGTTAAGTCGCCCACACACCCAACTTTGTTTGGGTCTCTCTCTCTCTCTCTCTCTCTCGCAATGGTAGAAACAAACAAAAAAAAATTTGTAGAAACTACTTAATTAAATAATCCGCCCTTCTTCGACAGCACCGATTGGCCCTTTGTGTGCTGGCTGTGTGTTGTATTGACTGCCGCCACTTTGGCTCCTGTCGAGAGTTGAACTGTAACACGCTCTTCATCTTATTGGCATTTCTTAAGTTAAATTGTTTAATTTCTTGTTGGTTTGGCAACATCTTGACAACATTAGTATGCAACAAACGGTGGCATTTGTTGCTGTTTCCATTGCCTTTTTGTAGTGATTTCATAGAATGAAGTGTTTCCATTACTAACAGTACTTCGTGTGCATGACTGAACAATCACAATTACTTCGAATTCAATAGACGAGATAACTTGGCCCTGTGAGCGGGTTTGCTCAGCGCCGCACAGTGGTACAGTGTGACCAAGAGGAGACAAATTGGCGGCTCTCTTTTCGTAACTGTAGGTTTATATAATTGAAAACCGACCGGTGATGGTTAGAATGGCGGTCATTATAATATCGTTAACTTCAACTTCTGAGTGGTCGAGTCAATCGGCATTACTATGTGAAGCTTCTCATATAGTTGACGTTCGAAATTTCTAACTCAAATATTAAAATCTCTGCTTTATCACATTGCAAGGAAACATAAGTAAGATATATAGTTTTTGGTATATAGAATTATCGAGAGTCCTTGAATTATTTAATGTAACCAGAATTCTATTAATCCTCCATATTTCCTTAAGATAATAAATGTCTGCCTGAAAGGTCATTCTTACAATGCGAGTCTTTATGAGTTCCTGTGAGCTCAAGTAGAATACTAAGAGTTCCTTAGTGATAGGTTAGTTTAGGTTATGTTAATTCGGCAGCCGTTTTCAGCCCAGCTCACGTGGATCCTTGTATGAATCCCGTTGTGATACCATTTTCAAATTTTATCATATTCCATGCCATAGATGTGCCGTAAGTCGCTTAGTGATGGACAAGTATTGTCCATAAGTGCCCAAAAGCTGGACAGTGACATCATTGCAGCTTCTACAAAAATCTCTTTGCATGTTTACCAATCGGCCTGTAACCGGTTATGTACCTCAGGTTGACTCTGGAATGGTTCAGCACAAATTGTGTCCTCTGTATAGCCATTGTAGGCAAAATTTGTCATATCGCCTTGCTAGTGACTTCTCTCATCTATCACACCTTAGCTTCCTTAGTGATAATTACGGTTACAAAGAATTTGTCGTGTATGGCCACTTTACGAGTTTCTGTGTATCCCTTTAGATTTGTGCGATGTCATTGGTGAATATTACGAGAATATAGCGAGTGCGAATGTGAAGTCACTTCTAACCAGGGAGTCCTTGTGAGTTTCTGCTAGTGCAAGTAGAGTCCAATATTGATTCTTTCGTCAATAAAGCTGGTGCGGTGTTAGGTCATCCATTGTCCTTGTAAGATCTTGTGTCCCCTGCAGAGTCCTTCGAGTCCCTTAGAGATCCTTATGTGCATAAAGCGAGTGTAGTTTGAGGTATGTTATATCCTAGTAGTTCCTGCGATATCCTGTGAGTCCTCCTTACATGAATAAAGCAAGTGAGGTATGACATTACTCATATCTTGGAAGTCCTTACGAGTTCCAGTGAGTCACTTAAGTACCCTATCGTGAATGAAGCATATGCTGTGTGAGGTAACTCATATTCTGGGAGCCCGTGCGATATGTAGTGAGTTACACTAGAGTGCTGCTATTCCCTTAGGGATCCTTACGCGAATACAGATTGTGCCGTGTGAGTTCACTTACATCCTGGGATTTCTTACAATGTACTGTGGGTCCCAGAAGAACTTCATAGAGTTCATAAGTGTTCCCTACGTGTATGCAAAGAATTTCGTAAGATGTCGTTCATATCCTGGAAGGCCTTACAAGGTGGTTTTCCATTAGAGTCCTTAGAGTTTACAATGTGTTATGTATGGTTGTTCTTCTCTTCTCTTCTAGAGTTGTCAGTGTCATTGCAATTTGCCACTCATCTAGTATATAAATAAATTAACCAAATACAATTCAGTGATAATACCTGTCCACCTCGAGCTTGTCCTCTCAATCGAAATTTTATGCAGAAAACTTTAGTATGTTTAATTTGGTCAGTTTCATTGAATTAGTATCAACAACATCAGGGGGACCTTGAGGAAATAGAGAGAATTTTCTTGGCCTTCTCGAACAATACCTTAAGCACACAATGTCCTGTCAATTTTTGCAACCAGCTATCAAACAAAAGTCTCTGACATAGGATTAAAAAAAGTGTACTACGGTCCATTTTCTAAAAACAATTTCCGCTTAGGCAACAATACGAAAACTTAAGCACATTCCAGATTTAGGGTTAAGGCATGTAAGTCACTGCCCGAAATTTACGCGCTGATTTAAAATTTATTTTGTACTATTTTGGCTTCATTGATTTTTAAGGATTTATTTATACCAACAAAAAATTAATTTGAAGCTACCTTTTATTTCGGTCTTAGGACTATTATTACACAATACAGCATTTTTCAGCTCATTGATTTGGGACTCACGAGAACTGCACGTAGCCCCAGAAAGAAGAAGTTCTGCATCATTTGTTTTGTCAGGTAACGTGCCATAATAATTTTATATCGATTTGAAGTTAGTAAGTATCGCATAGGCGAATTTGTCACGGTCACGGCTCTTTTGTTTGACATAACTCTAGAACCGATTGTCCGATTGAGCTGTAGCAAATTTAAAAATTAATTCCTTTAATCAGTTCATATAACGTTTCCCTACATAAGCAACAGTTTCACTTTTCCATTCATCAAATGATTTTGAACTGGGTTTACTTTGTAGCAGTTGCAATAAAACTGTTGCACTCTGTGGCGTATGATTTACTTGGAACATTACTCTTGATAATCATACGCCACCGTATAGTATTAATGTTATGTCAGACAAAAGAGCCTAAAACGTGACAAATTCCCCTATACGATAATTACTAACTTCAAATCGATAGTAAATTATTATGGCATGTTACATGACAAAACGAGTTATGTGAGTTATATTTCACATTGCAGTTTATTTCCTGGAAAATTTGTGGAGATTTTACTGTTTCTCTTACCATATTAACATATCAAATGTTGTCAATAATTCTGTGTATCACGCAAATAGGGCAACAACATCATATGTATCTGCTAATTTTCAACCAGCTTTTGTGTCAAGACAGTTATGTAAGATCAATAAACCCAGTTGCCAGTTGTTTTTACTACCAAATATTTGAAGGAGCAATTAAATTCACAGTCATATGATTTTAATTTCACATTCTTGTAGTTTTTATTTACTTCAGCATAATCTATTTTAGGGATATCAAAATAGATGAAATGAAAATCCCACAATTAAGAAGGTTTTCGAAGACCTTAAACATAATTTCATTATAAGATTTTTGTTATTAATAAATTTTATTAAATTTTTTTGTGTCTAATTACAATTTCCTCTCTCATCCTTAACTATCACAGCATCTTTACAACCGAGCCACTGTTTACTGTTCACATACAGTGAACTTCACATTGTAATGAAAGTGGCTGCAGCATTACAAGCGAATGCTAATAATTGTTAACTTTTTTCTGCCGTTATTGTACTGCCTCTGTATAAACAAAACAACAACAACAACGAAAATGAAAGCCATAACATTTGTTTCAACTCATGTTTTGTATAAACATTGATTCATTCGTTGCGAATCTGGCAAAGAGCAGCGACTAGTATGAACAGACGGAAACAAAGGAGGCAACTATTATTTCGATAATACTGACGCACGCTTACTACCACACAAAAACATAGACAACTGCAGACAACTTCCAACTGTATCCTTTTTGCACTAAGTTATGAAGCAACTCAAAATATTCCCAGGCATCTTTTGGCTTGAGTATTTATAGTTCGTCGGTTGCCTTTCTTATAATTTTTCTGCTTCTTGAAATCTGCTGTTTATTCTTCTGGTTGACTGCTTTATTCATTTCTTTGTTTTCATTTTTTTTGTGTTTGTAATTTTATTCAGCACACAGTTTTGCAATATTTTCTTTTCTTTTCAAAATACACTCCGCTACCACAGCACCACGATTCATTAAAAAAGTTTAAATCAATATCTGAGTCAGATGCAAAGAAATTTCGAATGAAAGCAGTACATAAATGTAAAGAACTTAAATTATTTTACATTAAAGATGTTGAAACCAATCCCTGCCCCATCTACCTAGCACTACGAACAACGAACCGGATGTTTTGTTTTGTATCCCTATCCCTGTTGTTGTTAGCTTCGGCTAGAGTTTTATCCTTTCGTAGTTGTTGTATGATTCAGGATTGGATTCATGGTATTATAATGAAAAATTGCTTCTTTCATTGGGGAATAGTGATTATGTGAAAACAGCAATGACCGGAAAAAGGTTAACTAAACAATTAATTTCGCTCTCTCCATCTCTCTCTCCCTCTCACACTTCCTGCAATAGTTGCTTAGTGTGGAATGGACTCGAAAGGATAGATGGTTAAGCTTTGTGCATGTTCTGTCTAACTGCTGTAGTGGGTTTAAATACACATTCCAATTTGAAATGATTAAGTTGAAGAGTTATTTTAAATGAAATATTTAATGTATTCTCAAAGGGTTACTATGATACAAAGCAGAAGTAGTAGTAGTAATAGTAAAAACGATTAAAATTATTGGATTTTATTAAAATTGATTTTCCTAAAATAGATTGTGTTAAAGTAAATAAAAACTACAAGAAGGTAAAATGAAAACCCCATGACAATTTAATTACTTCTTTAAATTTTGTGTAGCAAAAACAGCTGCCAAGTAAGTTGATCTATAAAAACTTTACTGTTCCTACATAACTGTTTTCTCATAATAGCTGCTTGAAAATAAGCAAATACATATGATGTTGTTGTCCCTATTTGCGTGGTAAACAGAGTTGTTGGCAACATTTGATATGTTAAGAGAAACAGTAAAATCCAGGAAATATAACCGCAATGGGAAAAATAACTTACATTTGGGACCATATTTACTGTGAAATATGTAAAATATACTTTCAGTTTAAAACAATGAATAATAAAGAATAGTCCTAAGACCGAAATTGTTGATATAAATAAATCCTTAATTGTTTAAAATAAATTTAGCCTAAGTATTACAAAATTATTTTAAAATTAGCGCATAAATTTCAGGCAGTGACTCACATTCCTAAACCCTAAATCTGTAATGTGCTTAATTTTTCATATTGTTGCCTAAGCGGAAATTGTTTCTTTTTAGAAAATGGAACGTAGTGCTCTTTTTTAATCGTATGTCAGAGACTGTTGTTCGTTTGAAAAAATTGGCAGGATTTTGTGTGCTTAAGGTATGTACCAAAAGGGCCAAGAAATTTGTCTTTATTTGCTTAAGGATTTATGATATTAATGATACTAATTTCACCATCCTAAAATTTTCTGCATAAAATTCCGATTGCCAGGATAAGCTCAAGGTGGACAGGTATTATCACAGAATTATATTTGGTTTAGTGACTGGTGTCATACAAGTTGGGACAAAATAAGTCATCGTATTGGAAGTTGCTCTTATTTTTGACTGTTCCAAATCTTTTTGTGAGGTTTATTGAAGTCCCATGTTAACGTCAACAAGCCCGAGACCCTGGAAGCCCTCAAGGACAAAATTCGTCACGAGTGCGAGAATCTGTCACGCCGAAGTGACGAAAAATGTCAAAAAACGAGCCTGTATGGCAATTGTGACGGCGCCCATTTGGCAGATATCATCTTCTCTATCATCTATCATTCTAAAAAATCAAATAAACATAATCAAAAATCCGAACCCAAGTTTTTCATTTAGAAAAAAATGAGAGCCAAACAACATCGAATGACTTCTTTTGGCCCACCTTGTAGAAGAGTGGCAAATTACAATGACACTGACAACAGTAGAAGAAAAAAGTGCAACCATACATAACACACTGTAAACTCTAAGGACTGTAAAGGAAAACCACCTTGTAGAACTCCCAGGATGGGAACGACATCTCACGGCACTCTTTGTATAAACGTAAGGAACACTTATGAACTCTATGAAATTATACTGGGACAGGACACAGGACTTTGTAAGAAATCCCAGGATGTAAGTGAACTCACACTGCACAATTCGTATTAGCGTAAGGATCCCTAAAGAAATAGCAGCACTCTAGTGCAACTCTCTACATATCGCATGGGCTCCCAGGACATGAGTTACCTCACACCGCACTTGCTTTATTCACGAAAGGATATCTCAGGCACTCACTGGAACTCGTAAGGACTTCCAAGATATGAGTGATATCATACCTCACTCGCTTTATTTATAAAGGGGTCACTAAAGAACACGCAAGACTCAACCAGGATTCACACACGGCACAAACCATCACGCGAAAGAATCCCTAAGGAACTAGCAGAACTCTAGTGTAACTCATTAGATATCGCAAGGGCTCCTATGATATGAATTACCTCACACCGCACTAGCTTTATTCACGAAAGGATACGTAAGGGACTCACTGGAACTCGTAAGGACTTCCAAGACATGAGTGATGTCATTCATCAGTTGTTTAATTCACGTCAGGATCACTAAAGGACACGAATGACTCAACCAGGACTCACATGACATCGCAACAATACGTAGGATTCACAGGATATCGCAACAATACGTAGGATATAAGTTACCTTAAACCGCAATCGCTTTATTCACGTCAGGATTACCTAAGGGACTCGCAGGACTCTACAGGGGGACACAGGATCGCGAAAGTACTCCTGGGATACAGCTGACCTAACACCTTACTTAAAAACTTTCTCTTTACACCCCATGAATAACGTATGGGATAGGTTCTCGTATTGTTGTGAATTAAAACGCCTTCTATTTTTAAATTCACATCTAACGGCGTCTACTTGTTTATCGACGAATGCGAATGTCACTGTTTGAGAAGCTTTTTACTAGACATGCCGATAAACTCGACACTTGATACTGCAAAGTTGCTGTCTACAAAATCGAAGAGGCCGGCAATGAAAAAAAATGTAGATGACTGGAGGCGGGAATTCTAACCACTATGACACGGCCGGTCCACCACACTAGCTTTATTGACGCAAGAATCAATATTAGACACATAGGACTCTAATGGGATAAACAGCAACTCATAAGGACTCCCTGGATAGTTGTGACCTTACACTCGCACTCGCTATATTCTCGTAATGATCACTAATGGAATAGCATAAATGTAAATAGATTCACAGAAACTCGTAAACATTTCCAGGATATGAGTGACCGCACACTGCAAACTCTTTGTTCATGTAATTATCACTAAGGAAGCTAAGGAGAGATGGGTGAGAGAACCCACTTGAATCAAACAAATTTGGCCTACAATGGATATACAGAGGACACGATTTGTACTAACCCAGTCCAGCTGCAATGATGAGGAAGGAGAGGATACCATGGAGCATCTTCTATGTTACTGTCCAGCTTTTGGTGACCTGAGATATAAAAAGCTTGGTCATCGGATACTTATGGACAATACCTGTCTATCGGTAGACGATTTGCTGAACAACCATGCCTTCATCAGAGTAACGAAATGGCTTGAGAGCGACGTTGATCAACATAATATGAATATTTGGTGCGAAAGTTTGGAAATGATATCACAACGGGACTCATAGCTCACATGGATCCTAGCATGTGAGCTGTGCTGAACACGACAGCCGAATTAACTTAAATTAAACTTACCTATCACTAATAAACTCTAAGTATTCCACTTGAACTCACAGAAACTCATGAAGACTCCCATGGTATGAATGACCTTTCAGGCACACATTTATTCCCTTAAAGTAATATGGAGGATTCGGAGATTTCGCAGGTAACATTGAAGGATTCAAAGGACTCTCGTAAATTAACACGAATGTCTCATATGACTCGAAGGATATCTCAAGGACTCAGAGGAGAATAAAATTCCATTGTCCTTTCACTTTAACGGTACGATAGTTGCACAATAAAATACTACACCTTTACATCTGAGATCAGACGTTTTCGTTCACGTGTTCCAATTTCCTTCCAATCCGATCTTGCCTATCTTAGATCTTAACCTCCGCATAGAGGATACAAGCTTGCATACCAAATTTCCGTGTCTATTCAAAGTAGTTTTATGGTTACTGTATCAAAATATAGGCGACCATAAACTTTTTATCATCAATAACTCAGAAACACAAAAAGTAGATGTGAGACCTTTTTGCAAGCTACCGACGATATATTGTCATATTTACCATGCTTCCTTACCGGAGTTATATTTGTGCTTATAAAAGTATGAAATCTATCATAAGGTGTTGGAAGAACGAAGACTTGGGAATTCTGTTATTACAAATCGTGGCGAATATGTTATAGGTGACGGAAATTTATCCGTCAAGTTTTGATCACACCCTCCTGCGCGGCCATCGAGTTAATTGTCGAAGACTTTTCTAACTGGAACATTTTCTTCCATTCGTTCAACGTATCCAACCACGTCTATGTCGTGATACAGCTTATGGTTCATTCGACGTAGGTACTCGACGTTAACGATGATGGATCCAAATATTTTGCGAAGTATTTTTCTCTCGACGACTCCCAGAATAGATTGATCCGCTTGTGTCATAACCTAGGATTTTGAACTGTAGAGCAAGATAGGTAGAATCAGTATCTGGTAGAGTTGGATCTATGTTCTTCGAGAGAGCGCTTTATCATTAAATCGCATGTTTACCGTATCGTAGCAGCGGTTTGCGATCAATATCCGTACCGTGATTTCTATGCTGACATTATTATTTTTGTTTACGGCAGAGCCAAGATGGGCAAAATCATCTACCACTTCAAAGTTATAATTGTCCAAGTGTGCGCAGCGTAGACTTTTTTGTCCTCATTTATCACTAGAGCCACTTCTGCCTATATCGTCTTATACCGTATACCTTATATCGTATACGCGAGCAGCGTGTTTACTGCATCCTTCGGCATGATCAAACCTCATGGCAGTCTATCGCCCTTTCTAAAGCCTAGCTTGGTAGAAAATGTCTCAGGTTTATGCAAACTTTATACCCAACGGGTAGGAGGGTAAAAATCATTTCATACGACCCAAAAGTGTAACACATAGAAGGAATCACTTTAGACTGTAGGTTTCTTTGAACCAAATTCGATTCATGACTTTTTGAGTCTGTTTAGCCACGTCCGTCTGTCTATATGGCTGGTACGCAGGATAACTTTCGAAAGACGCAACGAAATATTTTGAAATTTTGCACGAGTTAATATTTCCCCAAAGCTACATACGGAATTACAAATGGACTACATGGCCACGTCCCTTCTAGTACCTCCCATACAAATATATCATTCTGCTCACTTTAGAATTCGTGTAATAACATCAATACAACCAAGGCGATCGTGCCAATTTCTGTATTTAGTAAAGCTATAACAGGATAAAGTTTTGGAGAAAAAAATTGGAAGTCTAACCACGCCCCTTTTGGTACCTCGCATACAAATGTACCATCCCGCCCACTTTAGAGATGAAGTAATAATATCAATACACCCAACGCGATTGTACCCAAATTCTGTATTTAGTAAAGCTATAACTGGATATAGTTCTGTAGAAGTCTAGCCACGTCCCTTCGGGTACCTCCCAAACCCATATATTATCCCATCGAGTAATATTATCAATACAACCAAGGCAAATTGAAAGTCTATCCACGACCCTTCTGGTACCTCCCATGCAAATGTACCACTCCGCCCACTTTAGAGATGGAGTAATAATATGAATACACCCAACGCGATCGTACCCAAAGTCTGTATTTTGACAAATTATATTACCACGCCCCTTCTGGTACCTCCCATACAAAATTTACTATTCCACCCACTTTAGAAATCGAGTAATAATATCAATATACTGGAAAATTTTATGTTTTACTGAGGTATATGTAAGTTGGGTTGCCCAACTGAAACTTTCTCTACTGGTTTAAATGAAGACTTTGTGCCAGTGTCATTGAGTGCAGCTATGTAATCGATAAACAGATGATATGTGTCGATCTGCATGCATGTGCATTAGACTGGCCATAGCGTTATATAGAAAAAATTAAAAATGTGAAATCCAAAAGTTTTCGCACTGAAAAATATGAGGTTGGGGATAAAAATAATTATGCATATTTTTTTTTTTTTTTTTTTTGATTCCGAGTACCTCCGGGTTGAGCCCAAACTTTTATTACATTACCCATTTAGGCTGAAGTGCAGAATATGAGGCTGGAGCCCGATTAAAAACCAAAAATATGCCATTGTCTTCATCTTGACCCCCAAACATCGGAATGGTAGGTCAAAGTTGGCGCTCAAGCCCATGGGGCCCGGCGGGTCAAAAAAGGGGCCCCTTTCGGTTCTATGATGACCCCCCAGGTGCGGGTACTCAAGTGAAAGATATTTTTGAGACGAATCCAACGATGTTATTTTTAGGTTCCCACGGGTCTCCTGGACCGAGTTAGAGCCATTTCCGGGATATACCAAGAAAAAAAAATATTTTTAACTAAATTTAAAAAATTTTAAAAAAAAATTTTGCGTGCGGCGCTGCTAAGCCCAACATAGGTATACCGTCATTTCGCCCAATGTCATTTCGCCCAAAAACATCCATGACATATGGCCCAAAACATGTCATTTCGACCAAAAACCTAACTACAACATGACATATCGCCCAAATGCTATGACATAAGACCCAACTCAATTTTTGCGGGCGAAATGTCAGACTCATGACGACGGCACGCGCTGCTGCACACGTCGCAGTCAGTCTTGTACTCTTGCCCCTGCCTTAGGGGGGCGTGCCCCCCACCGCATTCGTGTTTTAATAATGCCAGAGAAAGAGAGAGAGTAGCGAGTCTGACTACGACGTATGCGGCGAGGGCGTGCCCCCCACCGAGAGAGAGAGTACAAGACTGACTGCGACGTATGCAGCAGGGCGTGCCGTCATCATGAGTCTGACATTTCGCCCACAAAAATTGAGTTCGGTCTCATGTTGTAGTTAGGTTTTTGGTCGAAATGACATGTTTTGGGCGATATGTCATGGATGTTTTTGGGCGAAATGACATTGGGCGAAATGACGGTACACCTATGTTGGGTTTAGCAGCGCCGCACGCAAAATTTTTTTTTAAATTTTTTAAATTTAGTTAAAAATATTTTTTTTTCTTGTTATATCCCGGAAACTAACTCGGTCCAGGAGACCCGTGGGAACCTAAAAATAACATCGTTGGATTCGTCTCAAAAATATCTTTCACTTGAGTACCCGCACCTGGGGGGTCATCATAGAACCGAAAGGGGCCCCGTTTTTAACCCCCCGGGCCCCATGGGCCTGAGCGCCAACTTTAACCTACCATTCCGATGTTTGGGGGCCAAGATGAAGACAATGGCATATTTTTGGTTTTTAATCGGGCTCCCGCCCCATATTCTGCACTTCAGCCTAAATGGGTAATGTAATAAAAGTTTGGGCTCAACCCGGAGGTACTCGGAATCAAAAAAAAAAAAAAAATATGCATAATTATTTTTATCCCCAACCTCATATTTTTCAGTGCGAAAAATTTAACTTTTCAAAAAAATTTCCACTATGGCCACTCTAATGTGCATACCATAAGTGCAACCAGGTTGTGATACGACTCAATATCTGTTCCGTGCATGACACACACACACACACGTCCATTACGCTTGAGGCATGACTTCCATCGATTACGATGTGATTACATGTTTCTTGACTTTTGATCAGGGAATGTTCAGGTTGCCTTGTGTATATCTTTATGAGATGATCTTGTTCTAATTTATACCAAGTTTCTTGCCGGCCGCCAAACGTGGACACTGTTCGCTCAACAAACTGTTTGTCGAATTTAATAAAATAATAATAAATTTTCGGTATCTCATCAAAGTACGTATACGTTTATTTAAACTTTCATGCTAAACAATGTCATAACAACACCATAGTACCGACTGCTGATGTAATTCCCAGATATCAAGATTGTTTCTTACATGCATTTGGCTAAACTAATATTTCAGTATTGACAAAACTATTTCTACAATAAAACGACATCATGCAACTACTTCTCTATTATGCCACATTACTTTCTCATGTTCAACAATGCTAACTGCTGACATTCGGGCAACAACAAAAAAACTTAAATATATCCCTCTGGGTAATTGAAGTAAACACAAATTGTTCGTGTTGTTGAACTACAATCACTCAACACAACACGAAGGAAGGCATGTGCAGTAACAGTTAAGTTGTTAAGAAACGCAAACAAAAGAAATAATTTGTTTTGTTTTTTTTTCTCCAATTTTCAATAAAAAATCAATTATTTTTAAATTAATATCAATACATGCCATTTAAATAAACAAGCCACAAAATTTATGTATACCTTATCGAATATTCATATTGCCTCGTATAATATCCAGTGAATTGCAATGACAATATACCAACAGTGGCCACACTGACGCACCCTATTAACCCTATCGGGCAATAATATTTGCAATGCATTGACTCCATCATCATCATCCTAGAAATTATAATGACAATCAATGGCTGTAGCCATCAATATGATATGAAATACAATTATCTTCATTAGCAACATCAATGGCAGCGCCGAAACAATTTCGTTATCATCATCGTTCACAATGCCAGGATAATTATCATTATCGTCATTATAAATTCATTTACAATAATTTTCATTTTCATCATCATCGACAGCGACAGCATCAACGTCATTACCGTTGTCATTGTCATCAGTAGCAGTGCTATTTTATATCACAGTATGTGATATTATGAATATTGAACAATGCCCACAATGACACAGTAAGAAGTATTCAGGTTTCACAACACTTTGAAAATCTCATTCGCACGTACGCACACACTCATACACACATATCTGTGTGTACCTATGCAATCTTTTTGTAACGTATGAAAATTTATATAATAAATATTTCTCGCACACCAATATTATTGCCTACATGACTAACATACCATCAAACCGACAGAAAAAAGAATACAACAAAAAAATATGCATATAAAATATTCAACATGAAAGTAATATTTAATAAAAACAATGCTTAAGTATATGGTGACATTATATTTAGTATATATACTATATCTATATGTGTTATATCATTCGACAATACGAATGCGCTGCATAGGACACACAGTGGGTTAAAGTGCGTTTAAAGTTGGTGTCTGCAATTGCTGAAAGAATTTATTTTACGAGAGTTGTGTAAAATGGATTATGTGTTGTTGTTGTTCCTGTATTCAAACTACCGCCTTTGTAATATTTTGTCTCAGACAGCACTTCCAACAGTTGTCTGACACACCCACAGTGCACTTGCGTAATTGTGTTAAATGTCAACATTCCATAAATTCTCAAAGATCTCCACAGGGAACCTACTGCCATGAAACATGTAACAGGCAACGTCGATATTACATATTTGTGGGTTTATACTAAAGTTTGTGTGTATATGTTTTATGTTTTTTTTTTGGCGGCTAAAAAACACGTGATCTGCATACAGAATAAGGACATGACGGACACTCTAATGTATTCTATATATTCGCATATCAAAATACAGGCAGAAGTTCAAGCTTACCAGGAAGAAAACCTATGGAATTTTACATGGTGAACTTAGGATGTGTTATTGTGGCAGATTTGCATGAAATTTAATACAGTCGTAATGTAAATATTATTTGATTTTATATTGTATGTGGGTGGCATAACATTTAAGCTACATACGTCTATACGCATATATGTCTGTATGTATATATGTATATAGGTACTAGTGGGCCCGGCAATGCTTCGCAATTGCATATTAACTTGTAATATATTTCACATTTAGGTCTACAAAGTACTTTAAAACGGTACTTAAGCTCGACAATAATATGTTGAGTTTATTAATTTATGTAACTAATTTCAAGTAACTCCTTAACATGAAAGTTAACTAATTAACTTTTATTGTTTTAAATTCTGAATATGATAGGCTCTATGACGATAGTTAAAAGTTCATCATCAAAGTCGTATCTACAGTTTCGTCATGTAGATTAAGTTTTGTCTGTATGTAGGGAGAAAAAACACTTCTTTCACAAATCGAAAACAGAAATTCCTCTAAAGATCAAAATTTAATTTTTATATTTATCTGTAGTAGCGGGAACCGTCTGTATACTTACTATGTCTTTGGGCGTAAAAATTACTTTTGTTATGCCTTCTCCTCCTATTGACCGCAAATGAAAATTTCGTTTGAAGCTTCATGCTTTTAGCCATAAACACCTCCTAAACCTTCCATATAGCCTGTTCATTAGGGCGGATCAATATTTTCGATCGGAATCCACGATCATCAATACCTAGTTCGCGCTGAGAAGCATGAATGTTTCAGGTAGACATATTTTTTTAACAATTTAATTTTTACCTACTATTCCGATGCTGGGAGACCAAGACGAAGACAATGGTATATTTTTGACATTGTTTTCTGTATGCCAACACTCAGAGGCCATAACTTTTTAACCAATACATAGATTTACTTAATACTTCATTTAGTTAGTTTGGAAGTCAGTTGTAGTCTGGAGTTTTCGGTTTGTGCTCATTTAAAAACAAAAAAATTTTATCTGAAATCTTTCTGCTTATTAGCGCAAGCTAGGAATTGATTTTAGACACAAAATTTATTGGTGAAATTTTCTAACAATTCATCGTAGATTCCGATTTTGGTTACGATTTTTGGAAATAAAAAAATGGCCCACCTTACTATTCATATCTCTAGGCGAACTGCAATATACTATGGAATTTTGAAATGTAACAACTACTTATTTTAAAAGGGGTGTGGAACAGCCCACTTCCACCCTTACTGTAATTCATACTGCAACAATAACATATGTAACAAATTACATCTTCATACCTCTGATAGTTCATGAGATATAGCCCTTTTGATTGTCAAGTTGTATGGGCGGTGCCACGCCCCTTTATCCAATCACAACCAAATGCAGCCAGGGACTATCTACAGGTCAACAGTACCACTTGTTAATGTTTTCGTATCAATCGGTCTATTAGAAAAGCCCTCAGAGCGATTTTTGAAAAGGGGGCGTGGCACCGCCTACTTCCACACTGCATGTAATTAATACTGCTCCAACAACATATATACCAAATCTCATCTTCATACCTCTGATAGTTCATGAGATATAGCCCTTTTGATTTTCAAGTTGTATGGGCGGTGCCACGCCCCTTTATCCAATCACAGCCTATTATAGCCAGGGACTATCAACAGGTCAACAGTACCACTTGGTAAAATTTTCGTATCAATCGGTCTATTAGAAAAGCCGTTAGAGCGATTTTTGAAAAGGGGGCGTGGCACCGCCCACTTCCACCTTGGCTGAAATTAATACTGCTTCAACAACATATACACCAAATCTCATCTTCATACCTCTGATAGTTCATGAGATACAGCCCTTTTGATTTTCAATATGTATGGGCGGTGCCACGCCCCTTTGTCCAATTGGACCGAATTGTAAATCTAAACCATCAGGGGCTCCACCCAAACGCATACAAAAAAATTTATGCAAATCGGTCCAGCCGTTTAGGAGGAGTTCAGTCACAACACACGTACAGTAGAATTTTATATATAAAGATAGAAAGAGCGTAGGAGTGCTGCTGCTTTTAATTTTTAACTAGTTGTGTGGGAGTAAATCAAACTAGAGCCTGTTAAGTGCAAATATTATGGAAAAATATATGAATTTAAATGAAATCTTACACCTACAAGGATATAAATGGCCGAATGGGAATGTATGTAAATGGGATAAAGACATTTTTTTTGTGTTTTTGTTAACTAATTCTATATAAGCTACCGAATTGTATATTATTGCGGTAGCAAAAGTTGCTCAGCAACCATTTTTAAGAATTTGATATTAAACGGTGATTTATTTGCAACTTCTTTCTTTAATAATAAATGAAATACAGTCGAACTCACATATCTCGATCTTCTATAACTCGAATTTTCCCTAACTCGAACTAAATCGGTTGGAAGTATAGGTCTGCAAAGAACCATCCAAACACACTTGTTGTATGTAGTTCAATTTTATTATATCTGCTTGTAACTGTTTCGCTCTCTTTGGATTGAGTGCGTATGGAATATTTCTCTTTTAGATAACGATAGAATAGGTATGAGAGAGTGAAAGTACCAAGTATCAAAAATACTTGTATGAATACATACATAACAAACAGATATATCGGTATTCTTGTTATCTGTGCTTGGAATATGTAGGGAGCGTGACGCTGCAAGCATAAAGAATAAAGAGCGAAATTTTGTTTTCTTTTTTGTTAAAATTTGCCACAGATGAAACTTACACCATTACTTTTGGTAAAAAGAATAAAAAAAATAGTAAGAAAACAGCATCAACGCAAAGCGTATGGTCTGGAATATCTATATTAAATGGATATATCCATTTAAAAAAGAGGAACAACAGTTACTTCACTGAGAAGAACAGATAAAGAGAAAAAAAGTTTGCACTACAATGAGAACTAGAGAAAGAGATGAGACGCGATCTACTCAATCCAAAACGAATGAGCACATGTTTGTTCTACTATTTGTTGTATTTGTACCGATAATATCAGGTTCTTACTTGTTTTATCTGTTTGTACAAGCAGAATGAATGGAACGCTGCAGGCCTTTAGTTGGAAGTTGCGTTAAGAGAGTAAATAACTTACAATTCTATAACTCGAAGTCTCCGTAAGTCGAACTTTTTTGGGATAATGGTGGTTCGAGTTATGGAAGTTCGACTGTACTTAAAATGGAACTGAATTTAGAAATGTTTATTACGACCAAACCAAATTGCAGACGGCATTAGGCATAGTGGGCTCTGATGATCGATTATGCACATCATATATTGTACCAAGAGCATGAAAATCTTATTTTCACAAAACGCTGATATTTGTAATACAGCTGAATAAGCGTGTATCGTTCCATTTTTGATAATGGCGTAGTTTCTACTTGTCAAATGTCAAAGAATAAAAGCTTCAAAAGTGACAGCTACCGAAATAGCGGGCCATTCACAATAACACCTCTCATTGAAAAACCCTTTATTTGACAGAACACATTGAACAGTTTTATTAGATCAGTGGACCCGATCAACTAAACGGTTTCAGTTGTAAAAAAATAATTTTCTGATTTTTGAACAATTTGGAGACGTTGTTGCAGTATGAATCTTTATACCCTCGCGCTACAGGTAGGAGAGTATATATCATTTGATACGACCCAAAAGTGTAACACATAGAAGGAGTCACTTTAAACCAAATTCGATTCATGACTTTTTAGTCGTTTGAACCAAATCCGTCTGTCTTTCTGCCTGGTACGCAGGATAACTTCTGAAAGACGTAACCAATTGTTGTGAAACTTTTCATGGGTTAATATTTCCTAAAAAAAAGTTATTACCGTAATGGAAATGGGCTATATAGCCAACCCCATTCCGCCCATTTTAGAAATCAAGAAATAATGTCAATACACCTAACAGGATCGTGTCCAAATTCTGTATTTTGTTAAGCTATAACAAGATTAAGTTTCTGAGAAAGATTGGAAGTCTAACCACGCCCCTTCTGGTACCTCCCATACAAATGTACCACTCCACCCACTTTATAAATCGAGTAATAATATCAAATTCTGTATTTTGTTAAACTATAGAAAGTTAAAGTTTCTGAGAAAAAATTAGTAGTCTATAAACGCCCCTTCTAGTACCGCCCAAATGTACCATTCCGCCCAATTTGGAAAGCGATAATTTATATAAATACACCCGAAATTATCGCGCCCGAGTTCTGTATTTTGTTAAGCTATAACAGGAAAAACTTTCGGATGAAAAATTGGAAATCCAGACACGCCTCCTCTGGTACCTCCCATTCAAATGTACCACTCCGCCCACTTTAGAAATCAAGTACTAATATCAATACACCCAACGCGATCGTGCTCAAATTCTGTATTTTGTTAAGCAAATTTTCTGTTTTTACTGAGGGTGAGGGTATATATAAGTCGGTTAACCCAACTAAAACTTTCTCACTTGTTATTGACGGCGAAGCCAAGGTAGACAAAATCATCTTCCACTTCGAAGTTATAGTTCTCATTGTTCACGCAGAGTCCCAAATGAGTAGACTTCTTGTTCGTTAAAACAAATAATTTGGTTTTGTCCTCATTTATCACCAGACCAACTTATGCCTATGACTTCTTAATATTTGAAAAGGCCGCAGTAACATCCCACAGCCAATGAAATCTATGTCATCGGCATATGCCTGCAGCATGTGACTTTTGTTAAAGATAGTACATTTTTACTGCAGCCTTCCGCATGATCCTCCCCATTACGATCTTAAGGAGATCGCAAGACAGACTGTCTCCTTGTCCAAAACTTCGATTCATCAGTGTCATCATGCAAAGTTGTATCAGCTTCGAGGGGTTATCAAACTTAGTAATAGCATGTAATAATTTCTCTCATATCAGACGGTCAGATACAGCTTTGTAATCGATCTGCATCTCTTGGGTCTTCTCAAGGATTTGCCCTAGTGTGAATATCTGATCGTTGGTGGATTTACCAGGACAAAGCCACACTCATAAGGTTCAATCAAGTTCGCTAGAATGACTTTAGTCTTTCACTAAGCACACTAGACATGACCTTGTAAGCGATGGGTAAAATGCTGATCCCGCGATAGCTGGTACACACACTAGGATTGCCTTTATTAAGCACAGGACAAAGAAAACCAGATTCCAATCATTAGGCAATTGATTCCTTGAGCCAAATCGTGTTTATGAGTTGGTGCAGGCACGTTGCCATCTTATCGTCACCGGGTTTAAAAGGCTCTGCTGGCAGTCCTTCGCTGATCTCGTTTTGACTCTGATGTGGACAATCTACTCCGTCGATTGACGTGATTTTGTCACTTATGCTGTCATTGGGAACGAAAAGAGAACGAAAGTGTGCCATCCATGTTTGCAGCATACACTCTGAGTATCCGTGACCAGATTTCCGTCTCTTACCTTATAGTTCCAAAACTGTTTTTTACATTATGGTAGAACTTTAGGGCTTCACCTCTATCCCTGTAATTTTCGATATCCTGGCTCTCTCTATTCTTCCATAGACACATTTTCCGCCTGAAGAGGCGTGTCATCTTCCTCCTGTTCTGATTTTAACTTTTAATGAAAACATTTGAGTTATGGGACCGGTCGTAGGATAGTGATTAGAACACGCGACTACATTTTTCGTTTATTGCCAGCCCCCTCGATGTTGTCGACAGCACCTTCTACTCAATCGGCACGTCTAGTAAAAAGCTTCCCAAACAGTGACGTTCGCATTCATCGATCAAAAATTAGGTGACGTTTGTTGTGAATCGATAATACAAAGAGTGCTAATAAACAATAACACTCGTAGCTATCCCATACCTCATTAATGGGGTGAAAAGCGGAATTATTTTTTTTAAATTATTTTCATGTTTTTTACTACATTTACAAGAACTTAAAATTATGTACGTAAAACAAAAATCACATAAGAAGTAGCGGTTGTATGCAATGTATTTATGATTGAATATAATTTCGGCATTATAATTTATCTTTTCCTAGCAATAAGTACATTATCAAGACAATGGTTCTCACATTGTTTGTAACTATTGCCAAGACACAAAAAATTATCTAGAGTTGCTAAATCGGCCACAATTTGAACAATTTAGTCATTATAACGTTTCACATTTCCATTCATCAAATGATTTTGAGCTGGGTTTATTTTGGAGCAGTTACAATAAAACTTTTGTACTCCCTGACGTATGATTTACTTAGAATATTACTTATGATAATCATACGCCACCATATAACAATATAAGAAAAGAGCCTAAAACGTGACTAGTACCCCTATACGATACTTACTAACTTCGAACCGATATTAAATTATTATGGCATGTAACTTGACAAAACGAATGATGCAGAACTTCTTATTTTTGGTGCTTCTTTCAGCATTGAGTCCTAAAATCAAGTGTTGTACTGTGTTATATAATGTTTTAACATTGGCTTACACTAAGCATTTCTTTTAGCTACAACAATTGTTTAAAAATATCTAACTAAAGCCATTGATGTTGGCACTTAAATTATTCCATGATTCTATAGTAGACTTTTCAAAAAATATTACAACAATCGCCTTATATTTACAACAATGATGACAAGCACATTTGTTTATATAATTTTTCACCACAAATTAATATCATTATGTTTATTGGACAATCAGTCATTACTTGACTAGCATAACACAGTACAACATTTTTCAGTTAATTGATTGCCAACTCAATTCTGTGAACTGTTTGTGAAATTAGACCCAAAAAGAAGAATTTCTGCATCATTCGTTTTGTCTTCTTACCTGCGATTTGAAGTTAGTACTATCGTATAGGGGAATTTATCACTTTTAGGCCCTGTTGAAATTCATACATTTACTCAATTGCGAATAAAAGCGAAACGCGTGCATCGATTTTTATGATCTTTGTCTCATTTTGCTCATAGGTTATGTGACTTTGCGAAAAAATTACTAGACTTGAAACTTTTTTCCATTTTGGATTTTTTATGTATTTAAAAAAAAAAAATTTAAATTTTTAGGCAAAAAATAATTTTTTCCCTTCATACATTCATTTTTAACTTCGAAAGTGTTACTTGTATAGGAAAACAATATATGAACAGATTAAGGGAATTGTAATTCTTAATTTTTTAAAATTTATTTCAACTAAATTGGGCTAGTGTTTGTCGAGCTATGTCAAACAACAGGGCCTAAAACGTGATAAATTCCCCTATACGATAGTACTAACTTCAAATCGATACTAACTTCAAATCGCAGGTAAGAAGACAAAACGAATGATGCAGAAATTCTTCTTTTTGGGTCTAATTTCATATACAGTTCACAGAATTGAGTTGGCAAATCATGTGTTGTACTGTGTAATACTAAATGCCTATTAAGCCATAAGAAAAAAAATCCTGGCTGCTCATTTTGTTTTGCAATCAAACCCTATTAGCTGTAATATCACATCACATAAAAACCACAATGCCTATGAAAGAAGAAAGTAAAAAGCGAAAGAAAGTAAGTGAAAAGCCACAATACAAAATATCCTAAAATGAAATGGGCAAATCATTATTTTTTGCTAAAAATAACAAATGAAGGCATAAAAGAATTCTTATAATGGTACTTAAGCGCCTCACTTGGTTGCAATAACACATGTAACATTTAAAATTTAATGCAAACAATACTAAGGCAAATATTTACACACCAATACACACACGCAGATACTAACATAAGCGGTATTATGGTAAGACAATATAACCCAGCAAAGCAAATGCTTAGAATTAAGTGTGAAATCGATTGGAATGTGTTTACAAATAAAAGGGTTTCAATAGCGATATCTGTTCGGCAAAGTTAAAACAGATGTTTGGGATAGTTTTAAATAAGTTTTTTTAGAAACCATATAATAATTTCAAAAAAATAAGAAAAGATTTATCGTCAGCTATTCCTATAAACAAAATTCACAACTTTGAAGTAGCAACAGGTTCAAATTCACTACATTAATCCCTTCTATTTTTTGATAGCTTGTAAAGCTCGAACTGAAAATCCATCAAATAACAACACGGATAACGAAAACACTCCCATACAGATTTTTCTTTCATATTATAAGATGAATCATATCATATCATATTATTCGTGCTCTGCTGGGTTACACAATATATAACAATATATTAAGGTATATAAATAGCAATACGAGTACTTTTATATTGTTATTATTATACCCATATTCACTTGCATGCATGAGCTATAACCACTGCTGTATATGGTTTTTGTTACGAGTGTTGCAGCGCGCAAAGGTTATAAAATTATTGAGGACAACATAAATAGGTTTGGATAAATGAGTTCGCGCTATAGCCTAACAGCAACAATGTTACATAACAATGGCCTGCAAATTGCAATTATACCACTCGTGCAGCATAAACAGCATAGGATGCAATAAACTTTTGTACAATCGGTGGTAAAATTATATACCTTTTTTTTTTTTTTGTTTTCGCACAGTAGTATATAGGTTCAAGAAGATATTTTCAGATGATGTAGCAATTAATAAATGCCAACAAAACAACGAGTTAAAAAAACAAGTATTAAATGATATTTGAAGAATGTATGTTAATACAAATTTGCCATGTGTTATGTATCTAACTGCACGTAAAGACAGTTTGAATATGCGCCATCACATTTAGTCTGGCTGAAACTGCACAAAAAAGAATTTTTTGAGGCAAACACTGTCTAATGACGATTTTTTAAAACCAGGCATTTTATTGGTCCGTTTACTATACATATGACCCAGCTATTCACACACTGCTTTGAAATGAAACAAAATGATTAGTAAAAATTTGAGCACCCAATGTAAAATTTTCTGACCAATATTTTCTTAGAACACTTGAATGTTTTAAAGTCTTATTTTAACTGCCGAGAAAAATCAGAAATTTCTCGAAATAAGGACGAAGGACACATAAGTAGTCGATATAAAGAGTTAAAATATTCTACAAACAAAATCCTCGTTAAATTCCTTTGAAGACATCTGGTAGCAAAAATACACTCAAACAATATGGAGAAAAGTTTTTTTAGGACCTTTTCCAAACTCTTTTTATACCCTTCACATGCGCCTGAACAGAGTGAAGGGTATATTAATTTTGTTCTTCCATTTGTAATGCCCATAAGGAGGCGCGGTAGGTATGACTATATATATATATAAATAATCAGCGTCGAAATCTGAGTCGATTTAAAGGTGACCGTCTGTCTGTCCCCGCGATTACAGCCGCAGTTTAAGAGTTATCGAGCTGAAAATTGGAATGCAAGCTTCTATCCTCAAAGCGGATGTTAAGTTCCAAGATGAGCCCGATCGGTCAATCACTACTCCCACCTTCCATACATTACAGCAGTAATTTAAGAGCAATTAAGTGAAAATATAGTACGCAAGCTTTTCTGCTCTAAGCAGAGGTTGAATATTAAAATGAGACCGATCGGTCAAAAACAACTCTCACCTCTCATACAAACTCTCCCTTTTTGGGGTTTCTCCCTGCGATTGCAGCCGCATTTTTAAAGGGTATATAGCTGACATTTTGTACGCAAGATTCAATATATAAGCGGAGGCTACTTTCTAAGATAAACAATGTCGGTCAAAAACTGCTCCCTCCTCCTATTCAAACTACCTTTTCTGAGGTGTCCGCGTAACTGTCCCTGCGATTATTGCCGTAGGTTAGGAAATATTAACCTAAAATTTGATATGCAAGCTTTAATCCTATAATAGGAGCTTATGTTGTACGATGAGCAATATCGGATGAATACTTCTCCCACCTTCCATACAAACTCCCCCTTTTTGGGGGTGTCCGTCTGTATGTCCCCATAGTTTATGAGCTTTCGGGCTGAAATTTGGTATGTAAGCTTCTGTCCAGAAGCAGAGGTTAAGTTCTAAGATAGGCATTATCGGATTTAAACTACTCCCATAAACTTATCGGTAAATTCAATAAAATCGATACAAAATTATTAACAAAATGGATGTGTGAAGCTAAAAGTAACGTCCACTTCTGACCAACTCCCCTGTTTTGTTGTACAAAGTTTAATAAAATATAGTTGTAGTGCAAATAACTCAGATACCCAAATGATGAAGGGTATCTGAGCTTCGGCATAGCCGAAGATAACCGCCTTACTAGTTTTAGATTTAATTGAAAATTTTACCGGACCATAGAAAAAAATTCGCCCGTGGAGGGATCTGTCGTCCCAAAAAAGTCCGTCCTAGAAGGGATCTGTCATCCCGGGATTTTAATATTCTGACATAAGCCTTTCATTCCGTAAAGGAATTTTTTCGCTTCCCAAATTTTATTGCACAGTGCAATTCATCTTTTGTATTCTGTCAGGATTTAGTTGAATTTTACGTAATGTAGGGTGACCATCTAACTTTTGAAAAATTTTACCTGTTTTTAGCATTTATATGTGCCCCTGCTCCGACAGAAGAGAAAAGCGATGAGTACAAAGACGAGTTCTAGACCGCATTCGGGCCTACCATCGGAAAATTCAGTCTGCACACCGAACAATGATATCAGACTTATTGATTTATCTGCGGCAAGAAATATGGTAATTAGCAGCTGTTTATTTGACCATAGAAATATTCACAAGGCAATATGGTTATCTACAGATCAATTGGAGAGTAATCAGATATCGACTACCATCGATGGAAGGCATGCATCGAGTGTTCTGGACGTACGAGTGATCAGGAGTGCGAACGTTGACTCCGACCACTACCTTACGCACAAGGCTAAGTATGGCGAAAAACGTACGTAACCAGGTACAACGAAATCTGGACATGGGTAAACTGCGGACCACAGAGGTAGCGGACGCCTACTCCAACCACGTAACTCAACTGCTACGGAATGCCCTAACCCCTGATAATATTACCTCACAGTGGCAATATATAGCCGACTCCACAGAACGGACTGCGAGAATCGTACTTTAGTACTCAAAGCCGTATCAAAAAGATGCCTGGTATGACGATAAATGTCGCAATGCTACAAGAGAGACGGATGCTGCATACAGGGTGAAACAGCAGCCAATGGCAACTCGCACAGAGTTGCTCTGTAGTAGAGGGAAGGCCCGAAAATTTTACCAGAGAGTTAAGGCAAGAATGCGTGGAACAGGGTTGCTCTCCTGCAAGGACAGCGACGGCTAGCAACTGACTGACCCGTATAACGTTCTAAAGATATGGAGAGATCATTTTAGGAATTTACAGGATACGGACACCACTACAGAAGACCCCGCTGGAATTTATGACGATGGCATTAACTGTCCACACCCGAGCCACAGCGAGATACGTGTGGCAATAGCCTGCCTTAAAACAACAAAGCGGCTGGAGCCGATGGTCTCCCTGCTGAATTGTTTAAGGCAGGCATAGAGGAGCTAATTAGAAGCATCAGTAGATGAAGAACATCTGGAACATCTAGAGGAGAACATGCCCGGGGATTGGAGTCTTATTCAGTTATGTCCCATATACAAGAACGATATCGTAGTGAATGTAAGAACTACCGTGGAATAAGCCTATTACCAATTGCGTACAAGCTCCTTTCGAACATATTTTGCGAACGTCTAAAGGCAATTGTAGACAAACTAATTGGACCTTATCGTTGGACCTAATCTACGACGGATCAAATATTCACCTCACGTCAAATCCTGGAAAAAAAACTCATGAAAAGCAGATGGACACCTACCACCTCTTTGTCGACTACAAAGCTGTCTTCGACTCTCCGATAAGGAAAAGGCTGTATAAGGCCATATCAGAGTTTGGTATTCCTGCAAAGCTGATTAGACTTTGCAGATGTACCTTGGAAAACATCAAAACCTCGGTTAAGATTGGTAAGGATCACTATGAACCAAGTAACCAACACGGAAAGAGGTCTCAGGCAGGGTGATAGCCGGTCCTGGACACTATTTAATATAGTTAAAGAGAAGGTGTTGAGAAAGGCTGGTGTCAACATTTCTGGCACCATATTCCACGAGAGCCACATGCCACTAGCCTATTCCGATGATATAGACATCATTGGCTGAAATCTGTGGCATGTTACTGCAGTTTTCTCGTCACTAGAAAAGTAGTCAGTAAAAATGAGTTTAGCGATCAACACAACCTTATCTCGGGATACTAAGGAACAGCTTTACCGTGTGCTAATTTTACCTGTTCTGTTGTACGCTGCCGAATCGTGGGTGTTTACGACAACGGACATACAAAACCTAGGAATATTCGAGAGAAAAGTACTCCGAGTATTCGAGTACGACGCTGTTGTTTAAGATATAGAGACCCAAACAATATAAAGTGTACTGAAAAAGTGGGCAAATCGAATGAGGTGCTAAGGTTTTTTTGACTTTTCCTGAAAAAACTCAATCTACAAACATATTTTTTTAAACACCCATTAGATTCGCCGCCAACACCTGGAGTTGAAGTTATGCTAAATTTGTTTTCATCCTGAAAGCTTGCAAATGCTCTCATGTACAACCAAAAGACATTCGACCGATCAGTCTATCAGCTTTTAACATTGGAAAAGTTACTAGAATACCATGTCCGTAGTAATATTCCACAGTACTTACTGACAAAATCTCAGCATGTCATCACTAAAGAAGGTGACTTGTTTTTTACTCTTCAGAAAGTTTTATCGAGAACACCCTCGAGAGTTCGTGAGTACTACAAAGAACTCCCTCGAGAGTTTCTTTGGGTTCATTTCTAGACATCGAGGAAGCCATCAATAATATTTCATCTACGGCAATTTGAAAATTAATACATCATCTGGTGGTTGACAGTTCATTGACTCACCTTATTAGGATTCTTTTGATGAAAATAACCATCAGAGCTGAATGGGGAGGGGTCATAACTGCTGGTACTCTTGGAGATGAGGAAATTATACGCACCACTATACTTCGATGCAGATGTACTTAAAGGGTCATAATCTAAAAACTGAATATGAGGAGTAAAAGAGAATCAAAAACTACACTTTTACATTCAACATCAACAAAATTGTATTCAGTTAAGTTCATGTTTTTTGCATTTTTTACATTTTGGGGTGATTTTGGAATTACACGCAGTGGTTTTTAATTACGAAAAAAAATTTTTTTATTAAAACAAAAAGCAAATTCAAAATAAAAAACACTTTGTTATAATGCGTATGACCTCTCTTATTTTGAATAAATTCAAAAATTAATTTCGGTCATACTGTTTTTTAGGGTTTTTGGGGGTTGAACTTTCTAAGGAGTCCCAAGCCGCTATTACTGCCGATTTTAGCTCTGCAACGCTATTGTATTGCCTGTTGTTGGAGTACATTTTATGAACAAGTATGCCCCCCACATTTTCAATAGGGTTCATGTCATGGAAACGCGCTGGCCCCTCTAATTTTCTGACCGACCCCAACCTTTTGTTTGCTTACTGGCGTGAGTTCACACAATCTTTTGCTGAGAAATGTAATTTATCTCCTGGTTGCGCTTCAAGAATGGCAATAAAGTAATCACCAGTATGTTTTTTCGGAGTTTATACTCTTCGGGGTAATGCAACAGCTTGGAAAGGCCAAACCAGACGGGCCCAAACACAACAGCCCCACAAGGACCTGACAATTTTAATTGCTACTGGAGGGATCTGCGTAAAGACCCATGCTACTTTTCTAAGATAAACTTCGGTGGTTGATCGATAATGATCTGAGGTGGATTCTCTAAAAAATTAATGTTAGAGCTAGCCTTTCCAAGCTGTCGCATTATCGCGAAGAGAATGCCCTTCTTGAAGCGAAACCAGGAGATAAATTACATTTCTCAGCAAAAGATTGCGACTACTTACTCCAGTAAGGAAACAAAAGGTTGAGTTCGGTCAGAGTTCTCCGTTGTGTAAAGTTCTCATTAGTTTTGATGTGCTTTCATCTCTTAAGGTTTGTGATGATAGAGAAGAAGGCACATCAAAGGGCGCTGACGAGACATTGTGGTTAATGTCGAAATGACGTCATACGCCTAACCCGCAGTCACATAATACATTTCACAACTCTTGAGTAAAAATCTATTGGCAAAAATAAATAATTGCCAATAAAAACTGATCTTAAACCGAACTATGACAATATCATAATTCTTTGCAAATCAGCAAAAAGCAAAATCAAGGTAATTATTAATTTCAAAATAATTTAGTTTATCATCCATTATTTGATACTAGGGCGTATAGTTAATATTAATTATTCCTTAACATGGGTATACGTATGATTAACATTAATAGCACTTCCGCCGCAATTTTAAATTTTACCACATAGCCAAATAAAATTAAATCATGCACATCACTGTTCATGCAGCATTATAATGTTTTTTTGTGCATACCTATACATAAATGTCAGCATATATTGTGGTTGTATTTTTGCTGACAAATTCCTGGCCATTAGTTAAAACTGTGTTAAAATTTTGTGGCATTTGTGGCTAGCGCATTCTGCAAAATGCCATGTGCCATGCCTGCTACAATGGTCTGATGCTCTTTGACTAATGCAGCCATAGCATTTTGGTATTTATTATAATAAGCTAAAAACGCAGATCAGACAACTTAAGCAGCTTTGTCTACCCCACCATGAACCATGCATACAAAAAAACTTTTCAAATCCCTGCTCGAACATATAGTTGGCACATTTACATATACTAGTGTACCAAACTACAATACACACAAACACACTCTCACAGTAGCATTCATCACATGAGTTCCCGTGAGCCACCCAATTGGGTGCACCAATATTTTCTTTACCCGCCAGAGTACGTGCAGGGAAAATTTAATGATTTAGTGGTTAGCTGATAACAAAACAGAAGCTTAAAAACCTCGACGACCCGTGTAGTCAGACGGCAGGCAGGCACAGTACATGTTTAATTAGTGGTCTTTTGTCGACGTTGCGTTGGAAATTTGTCACCGTAAAATGCCTCCAAATGGGGATATTTTAATTAGTGTTTATACGAATGGTGTATAAGTATGTGTTTGTTCATCAAATAGGCGCAATGTACACTAGAATTCGTTGCCCGGGGAAATTGAAATATTTTTGCATAACTATTTGTTGAAATGATAATTAAACATAATATAATTGAATGATTTCACATTTAGTATTGTGGCATTGAGTAAATATGAGTATAGATTTGCTGATGGAAAAATAACATGTACTATTAGTTGTTATAATATTAGTGCGCCAGTATTTCAAATAATGTTTTGATTTGGTAAACTTGGCAAATGGGTGGATGGTATATAAAACCGCCATATTGAAAACATCATCCACTGTTATAAGTACGTGAGTGATCATAATTTGAGACTCTCGTGTGGCTTAAGTCGGTTGCCCTGTTAACAAAAGGCTTAGCTTTTATTTTATAAATTTTCCAGTAGTACAGTTAGAATGATACAAATAATAAAGAGGTGAAACGTTGCCTACAGAAGAGCACAATAAAGGTAAGGATTTAGTTGTTCGTAGAATATGATTTGGGTCTACTGCCCACCCACCTCAATGACTTTACGAACGTAACAACATCTAAGTACTGTTACCAAGACGTATGTTGCGTTGTCAGTTGGTTGATTTTACCAACATCTGACTGTAACCAAATGTATAATTAATTAAGTAGCTACTTATGAAAATTGTCTACAAAAATTTTATTTATAAATATATTATGAGACAGACGTGAATACATTTCTAAGGAATAGTTTATAACAAAAGATACAAATATGTTACACATGTATAAGTAAAATCTTAAAAATACTTGGAGGTACACGTGGATCGTTCTAGATGGAAAATAGTTATCTATATATATAAAAAATTGTTGCAAGTGTGTTGTGACTTTATAACTCACGAACGGCCGGACCGATTTGCATAAATTTTTTTGTATGCGTTTGGGTGGCGCCCCTGGTGGTTTATATTTACAATTCGGTCCAACTTGAAAATCAAAAGGCCTATATCTCATGAACTATCAGAGGTATGAAGATGAGATTTGGTATATATGTTGTTGGAGCAGTATTAATTACAGCCAAGGTGGAAGTGGGCGGAGCCACGCCCCCTTTTCAATAATCGCTCTGTAGGCTTTTCTAATAGACCGATTGATACGAAAATTTTACCAAATGGTACTGTTGACCTGTTGATAGTCCATGGCTATAATAGATTGTGATTGGATAAAGGGGCGCGGCACCGCTGGTGCAACTTAAAATCAAAAGTGCTATATCTCATGAACTATCAGAGGTATGAAGATGAGATTTGGTATATATGTTGTTGGAGCAGTATTAATTACAGCCAGCGTGGAAGTGGGGGGGGGGTGCCACGCCCCCTTTTCAAAACCGCTCTGCAGGCTTTCCCAATAGACAGATTGATACGAAAATTTTACCAAGTGGTACTAATGACCTGTAGATAGTCCCTGGCTATATTTGGTTGTGATTGGATAAAGGGTCGTGGCACCGCCCATACAACATGAAAATAAAAAGGGCTATATCTCATGAACTATAAGAGGTATGAAGATGAGATTTGTTACATATGTTGTTGTTGCAGTATAAATTACAGTAAGAGTGGAAGTGGGCTGTACCACACCCCTTTTAAAATAAACAGTTATAACTATCAAAATTCCACAGTATATTGCAGTTCGCCTAGAGATATGAACAGTAAGGTGGGCCAGTTTTTTTATTCGCAAAAATTGTAACCAAATCTACTATGAATTGTTAGAAAATCTCACCAATAAACTTTGTGTGTAATATCAAGTCCTAGCTCGCGCTGGGAAAGCTTAATTTAGTGCAGAAAACTTAAATTTTGATAGAAGTATCTTAAAGCTGAAGTCTGTACGCTTTCAATAATCATGGGGCAACGAACGTCACTTCCAATAGAAGCGCAAAACGGAGTAAATAAACAAAAACTCCTTTTATCTTAAAAAAAATTATCAGCTAGGATTTTGATTCATGTGGATTTTTAATGTACAATTGACACCTAACAAAACCCCATTTACCGTTTTTGTTGCCATTTTAGGTCAACCAATTCGTCATTCTGGCGAGGTGTGTAAAGTGTGATAGACTTTCATTGAGACTTTCTTTGAAAAATCACCATGTAAAGACTACACAAGAACAACGTTTACAAATCTTGCCAATTTATTTTCAAAATGCGCGTTCTGTTTGCCCTTTGTGAAGTCTATGGTGCATATACTCATCCATCTGAGCAACTAATAGAAGCCATCAACGCTGTAGACGTAAGTGTGACAGGGGACTCGAATTTATCGAACCGACGCCGGTCTCAGCAACTCGGTCTCTGCAAATGCTGAGGAAAGATCTTGCCTATATTCATATATCCAACTGGTATAAGAACTAAAAGCCGTGGACGATCAATTGATTTTGTTTAATTTATCATGTCATTGCACATTATTTGAAGGAGAAATGGTTCCAACACGACGGCGTAAAATGCCATACAGCGCGTGAGATCATCACTTTGTAAAGCCAAACGTTGGTGACCGAATTATCTCATAGAATGGTAATACGAGTACAATACAAAGATAGTATTCGGAAATATTCTTGATCCATGTGAGAAGAAGACATGGCAAAAGAGGTTTTTATGGCTAAAGGCATAAAGCTTCAAACGAAATTTCCATTTTCGGTCAATAGGCGGAGAAGGCATGTCAAAAGTGATTTTTATTCCCAAAGACATAGTTAGTATACAGACGGTTCCCGCTACTACAGATAAATGTAAAAATTTAATTTTGATCTTTAGAGGAATTTCTGTTTCCGATTTGTGAAAGAAGTGGTTTTTCTCCCTACATACAGACATAACTTAATCTACATGTCGAAACTATAGATATGACTTTGATGATGAACTTTTAACTATCGTCATAGAGCCTATCATATTTACAATTTAAAACAATAATGAGAAATATATTACAAGTTAATATGCAATAGCGAAGCATTGCCGGCCCCACTAGTAAAAATATAAAATAATAAAATTGTATACAAATGTGTATTAAGATACTATGAAGTACATAGAAAAAGGCAAACTTAAATGCAATTACTTTAGGAGCATATGGCCCGCCCATTAGTTAGACGAGAATATATCTACGATACCAAAAAAAATAATAAGGAGTTTTTTGTTCTCCTCTCACTTACCATCGATATATCACTTAACCGCCTTTATGTGTTACAAATGAATTTCTACATGGACTTTGTCACTTTTCATTATTTCAGCTACCACAAGGCAATTACAAATTTTATTGCCATACGTAATTAAATTATGTTTTACATAAGCGGTATTATTAAAATATCGTATTATCATAAATTATATAGGGAGTGTCAAAATATTTATGAAATTAATTTACTGTGCAAATAGTTAATAGTTTCCATTATATAGTTACAATACGGGTGTGCATGTGCATGACACGAGGTGTTATAGCAGATTTACCAATTACTAGCATTTACACGCTTGCTGTGTGCTTCGATGCTAAAGAATTGTTTATATTTTTAATACCTCATATCAGTTGAAAAACAAAAGCAAGCATTTAAAGGTAATTATGTTTATATTTAATCACATTTCCAAGAACATCACAATGAGGCGCTAATTTATCAGAATAATTTTAGCGACGCCTACAATAATTTCCATGCGTTACAGATATATAAAGGGTTGATTAATACTGCACTAGTAGAATCCGATTTTTAAGGGTAATATTATGTGAGGCGTCAGACAAGAGAAAAAGTACCGTTTCCAACCCCACCCCACGACTTCAGTGCAGGTTTTTGTTTCGGTCTCTATTTCTTGTACACTCAATTTCAATTATCTTGTTCAAAATGTTTGCATTTTCATTTGAAAGGAAAGTTAGGTTCCATATCGTCGGTAGGTGGCTCTAAAATACAATATCTCTGGTACAATTAATTGTATCTTGCAATACCATAGCTTAATTGAAAGATGACATTTTATTTCAAGGCATTATCTACGTTTAAAAAAGTGGGTGTAACCTGGTCAAACAATTGATTCTAATCTCTATTGTCAAATAGTAATGAGACTGAAACAAGTAACATGTCAATTGAAAAGTCTCTGGGCTGACACATAGATGGCGGTACTGGAATCAAATCCATATGATTTTTAGTTAGACCTAACATTCAAAAGCGTGTATAAATTTGACAGCTGTCTGATAGTTAGCTGTGAATTATAGCATTTTGAGTGAAGCAACTTTTGTTATTGTGAAAAAATTGGATAAAAAGGAATTTCGTGTGCTAATAAAATATTGCTTTTTGAAGGGCACAAATACAGTTGAAGCAAAAACTTGGCTTGATGACAAGTTTCCGGACACTGTCCTAGGAAAATCATTCATGGTATGCTAAGTCTACAAGCGGAGAACGCAGTGGACGATCAAAAGAGGTTGATACCGACGAAAACATTAAAAACTCCACAAAATTATTTTGAATGACCGTTAATTGAAATTGAATGAAATAGCAGGCACTCTAAAGGTATCAACTGAAAAAGTACATCATATCATTCACGAATATATGGGTATGATACAGCTCTGTGCAAAGTGAGTGCCGCGAGAGCTCACTTTAGACCAAAAACAAGTCAGTGAAAACGATGGCAAAAATCTATGAATTGGGCTTCGAATTGCTTTCGCATCCACGGTATTCTCCAACTAGCAACTATTTCCTGTTCTCAGATCTCAAAAGAATGGTCACTGGGAGGAAATTTTCATCGAATGAAGAGGTTATCGCCGAAACTGAGGCCTACTTTGAAGCAAAGGATAAATCGTACTACAAAAATGGTATCGAACAGTTGGAGGGTCGCTTTAATAAGTGTATCACCCAGGAAGGGAATTATGTTGAATACAAAAAAACGAATTTCGCCAAAGATAATGTGTTTTACTATGGTAGGCCTAGGACTTCTTAATTGACCCCAATAAAAATACCAGACTTGATTAAAGGAAATAGTATTGTGTTTCATCACGACAATGGCAGACTACACACATCTCTGATGACCTGGCAAAAACTGAGTGAGCTTCAACTACCCAGACAGTTTTGACGTATCCCCTATATAGGCTGGACCTTGCACCTTCATATTATCTTTTGCTTTTAAATCTGGAGAGCTCTCTTATTGGTGTAAATTTAAATTCCTTAGAAGCTCGAAATTTTAATAAGATCGGACAACTATTTCCCGTGTCCCAAAAAGGTCAAAGGTTAGGTTCTTGGTAAATCAGTAGTAATTCCTATATTTTTTACTAAAGGAATTGTATTTTTATACCCTTACCCTACGGGTAGGAGGGTATATATCATTTGATACAACCCAAAAGTATAACACATAGATGGAGTTACTTTATGACTTTTAAAGTCGTTTGAGCCTGCCCGTCTATCTGTTTGGCTGTCTGGCTGTCCGGCTGGTACGCACGATAACTTTCAAAAGACGCAACCAAATATTTTGAAAATTTGCACGAGTCAATATTTTCCTAAAACAATTTACGGTATTGCAAATGGGCTACATGGTCAAGCCTCTTCTGGATATCTACCACACAAAAATATTATTCCGCCTACTTTAGAAATCTAGTATTAATATCAATATATCCAATGCGATCGTGCCCAAATTCTGTAGTTAGTAAAGCTAAAGCATGATAAAGTATTGGAGACAAAATCTGGAAGTCTAGTCACGCCTCTTCTAGTACCTCCCATACAAATGTACAATTCCGGCCACTTTAGAAAGCGAGTAAAAACAACACACTCAATACGTGCCCAAATTTTTTATTTTGTTAAGATACAACAGTTTTAATTTTTTGAGAACATTTTGAGTCTAGCAACTAGAACATTATATGTTTTACCGAGGGTCAGGGTATATGTAAGTCGGTACTGGTTTTCTCGCACATTTGCAATAGTCAAAGTTGCATGTATGAGCGGTGCCTCGGCCCTTTTTGCCAACTTGGTTACAAACAATCTGATAGTCTCTACAAAACTTTGAAATTTCGAGTACAATCAAAGTATTATTATTGCTGTTATAACGGTTTATTTTAAATGAAGCCCACTTCCACCCTGTATCAGCTGTGTACCTGTTATAATTCATGAGATTCAGCCTTTTAAGGTTTCAAGTTTTATGCCACACCCACTGATCCAATCCCACCCAAATGCATCCCGAAAAATTATCAAAGCGATTGGAGAAACAGTCCTCCAGATATTGCGGTTTCAAAAATAGGATCCAAAAATAGGTCGGGCCACACCCATTTGATATATGAAAATTGAAAGTATCCTTTTTTCAAAAAACAAATGCAGTTTCATATTTATAGATTTGACCTTTGACCTCTTTGGGGCACTACTTAAAGTTGTGCGATTTTGCTCAAATTTTTACCATGGCCCTTTTATAATAACTTACACAATATTCCGCTCGGGCATTACCGAAAATCTAAAGTTGACTTGTCGGTGCTACCCTAAAGTATATATTTGTGGACGTAGTAAGGACGATTATGGAAATTTGGTCACCGATACATAGAGTGTGCTGCTTATATTAAGAAATCACAACAACATATAAAAAACCAGATCACACTACACACCTAGATTTGCTGATCCATTGTAATTGTCCACTAGAATGGAAAAGGAGAGGAAAGAATAAAAGAGGGGAGGGATAGAGAAGTAAGTTCGCCTAAGTGTGTTAACCTCCTACATGCTAGAGCGGGGCAGCTACAAAGAAGATGTTCCATCGTCTCGAACTCCTTCTCGTCCCCACACACACGGCAGTAATCCGGTATGGATCTATCCCATTTGCCTGTGAGGTGCCTGATATTGCAATGGCCTGTTAAAATTCTACAAGCCAGAGTTTGGGCACTCCTGCACTGGCCAACCATATATGCCATTGGAATCTGCTGTATTCGGGCCACAGAGATCTAGCAGTTATGCAGTCGGTTCTGGAGATATAACATCTGCTGGTTGTTTTTCACTTCCAATCCTTTACTCTGCCAAAAAGGTAACCGATGGGCGGGAAAATATCTTCCAGAGAGTTACGAACAGACATAGTCCATTATACCAAATGTCTATTATACCTATATCATCACACCTCCAAAAAAATAAAATTCAAGTAGACGTTACGCTACGCTAGTATATGACAATTCCCGCACTTATTAAGTGGTATTATTGTGAATAACAAAATTTTTTACGGTCCATTTATTAAGAAAATATTTAGTTTAAAATAATTCCAATCACTTTTTTCTATAAGTCTGCAGAATAATAAACTAAAGAAAACGTTAACTTATGCCCATGTATGCTGCACAGTTGTTATGATGCTTTTAACAAAATTACATACATACTTGGAAAATATACAGACCATAAACCAAATGCCAAGAGACGTTCTTACTATAAATAAACAAAAACGAGACATACTATAAATAAAAGCACTGTCTCATTTTTTTCGTCAAGAAATAATGAGAACTGATTTTTCGAAAATATTTACTTTCATATAAAATATTGCTTTAACACGAATTCATCTGTGAAGACTTGAAATCAAGTGGAAGTGTAACAACAAATAACTGCAATAAACCACAACTTATAATGAACTTTATTTATGTTCATACAATTCGTACAATTTGTTTAATGGTTCATGCTTTTGAAACAAACCAATATGAATGGGAAAATATATATGAAAATTTCAATTCAGCATTAATTATAATGGACTTTGTTGGTCATTGCGTTATGCATTATATTCGTCTTTGAGTACACTGACATACGATGGTTCATTATAACAGACAACACAACAAAAGTCCAAAAAAGACAAAGAGCATTAATCAACGGAATGAGTGACAAACTCTAAGTAGAAGACACCAAAAACAATGGTTAAATATTTATTTATATACAATGAAGAGCAGATAAATGAGTGCGAAGCATAAGTTTTGCCAACAATACCAGCAGGCAGACTCCGTTAAAAGGAAACCACTAAACCACACACGCCATGAATATTTCATGGTCACCACCACCCACTAAGGGGTGGGCTATTCCAATTGGCATTGGTGTTCTCTGGGGCAAACACAGGATAACAAATTGGTTTTCCATGTACGGCTTGTGTCAGAAGGTGACAATGTCTTAGACGTGAATATAATTTGGTAGGCAAAAATTTGGGGGAGAAATTATTTATAGATGACTCTTAATGAATATTCCAAAAATAGTGAATTTAAGAAAAGTTATTTAATACCATAATGAGATGTGTCAATGGGAATACATATTTCTATAAATTTTGTGCAATGTTATTTAAATTCTGTGTTACAATTTAGTTTAATGATCATTGCTTTTAATTAATAAAAATATTTAAGTGATTATTTAAATTTAAACCATACATGTCCTGAAACGCTACATGTCCTGTGGACTATAGTCACACTATAGTACCTTAAGGGAGTGCTTGAGAAAATTTGTTTTATTAATTATGTAATTTAATTAATTTGTTGTCTTTGGTAATATATCAATATCGATAAGGGAATATGGAATATTTGGATATTCAAATGTCAAACTAGAACCAATTGATTTGGTCCTAAAATGTTATTAGCATCGCGTTAGTCTTCTCGTACCTTAACTTCCACTGTAATAATTTAAAGTGATACATTCCATTCCTTCCCACTTCTAATACCAATATGTATTAATATGCATGACCCTATGCCCATAAACTGACCACCTCATCGAAATAGCTACGGTATAAGCTTATGCATAAGTCTGCTTACTATTTGATGACGCTAAACACGCAATATGCCAGTTAATGTACGCTGCATGCGCGTAGACCAGAGAGTATATGCATAGACGTGCTTACTGCCTCGCTGTCCTGTTGATATTGACTATCTCCACACACACACACACACTTGTCACAATTTTCAGCTGATGCTTTTGCCACACAACTACCTCTAAATAAGCTTGTACATAAATGGAAACCATCAAAGTGTTAGTTACACGTCGACATCCACTATTTTTGGTTTTACGTCTAACCAGTTTCATTTCCCGGGAATCTGAAGAGATTTTTATGAATTAATGCGATTACATTGTCACGCATCTGTACGCAAAATGTATGCGTGTCTGCGGTATGTGATTGTCAGATAGTTTTGGAGGGAGGGAGGGAGGCAGGCTGTGGGTTAAAAGGGAAATGCATAACACATCAGCACTACGTACGCATAGTAAAATATTAACGATCACAGAGGGTGACATTAATACGTGACTGATAAGACTGAAGCTCACGTCTGTGTGATGGGGGAGAAATATTGAAATATAATATGTATGTGTTTTATTAGCTAATGGTGTAATAATAATTGTGGTAGCAAACTATGGCATTGGCTGAGGACATTAAGGTGTTTGAGGTAAATTAGAAGAAAATGTAAGGAAACCAAAAGCAGCAAACTAGTATTAAAGATACTAATTAATTGTTCTACAACAGCGGTGCCTAGATGATTTTAATGCTATGCTACAGCAACAGTGGCAGCGTAATGTTTGGCCGCACCGATGGTGAGCTTAACTGAACCTGAGTAATCGCTGAAATTAAATGTAAATGTGAATCTTAGATTTTCTTTCCAACCTATAAATTAAAGAATTACTAAACCAGCACAGAAATTTCAGACAGGCGAAATGCTTGACAAATAGCCTTACCCTATGTAATTGGTAGGCTCGCAGATGTTGAGTACAGAACATTAGCTTAGCTTAATATTTTCTTACCCAAATAAAAGAAATAACTAATACTGCCCAGACATTTGTGCTAATAGGATGAATAAAACCTATTAGGAATTGAGGGTAGTGGCATTTGGTAGTAGCCTATGTTGCCATGACCATCATGAACTCACCTATAAATATAATATCCTTTTTATCAAATGTTGTTCTGTACATCAATGTTTAAAATCTTCCAACTTGACGGGGCCGAATATGATATTACCGTGTGAACTACAGGCGCTGATTGATATGCTGATTCAGTGGCTTAAAGAGCTCTACATCGTCTGTAATGACCTAACATGTATCCCTAATATGTACAAGGAGATCAAGGTAGTCTTTATTCCCAAAGCTGAAAATAATCCTCCAATACGGAACAATAAGATTTTTGAACTATCAGCCTGACATCGTCTCTTTTAACCAGTAAGAAAGTTTCAGTCGGGCACCCAAACTTACATATACCATCACCCTCAGTAAAACATAAAATGTTCCATCATATTGAGATGGAGTAATACATCTCTAAAGTGGGTGGAGTGGTACATTTGTATAGGAGGTGCCAACAGGGGCGTGTCTAGACTTCCAGAGTTTTTCTCAAAAACTTTATCCTGCCTTAGCTTTACAAAATACAGAGTTTGGGAACGATCACGTTAGGTCTATTAATAATATTAAACGATTTCTAAAGTGGGCGGTACCATATAGGTATGGGATGTACCAGAAGGGGCGCGGCTAGACTTCCAGTTTTGCTCTCCAAAACTTTTTCTTGTTATAGCTTAACAATATACAGAATTTGGGCACGATCGCGAAGGGTGTATTGCTATTATTACTCGATTTTTTATGTTGGGGGAGTTGTACATTTGTATGGGAGGTAGCAGAAGGGGAGTGGCTAGACTTCCAATTTTTCTCCATAACTTTTTCCTCATTAAGTTTTACTAAATACAGAATTTGGGTACGATCGCGTTGAATATTTGGATATTATTACTCGATTTCTAAAGTGGGCGGAATGGTACATTTGTATGGGAGGTACTAGAAGGGGCGTGGCCATGTGACCCATTTCAATACCGTAGGTAATTTTTGGGAAATATTAACTTGTGCAAAGTTTCAGAGCATTTGGTGTAGACTTTCGAAAGTTGTCGTGCCTACTAGCCGGACAGCCAGACAGACGGACATAGCTCAAACGACTTAAAAAGTCAGGAATCGAATTTTCTTCAAAGAAACTTAGGGTCTAAAGTGTCTCCTTCTATGTGTTACACTTTTGGGTCGTATCAAATGACATATACCCTCCTACCCGTAGGGTGAGGGTACAAAAATACTGGGGAGACTCATGGAAGTTTATTTAAGTGCATACATAGACTGGGAGCCGATTTCGGAGATGCAGCATACTTCTAAGTCCATTAAGACAACCCTGTATGATTTGGTCGTTCAATCGCCTTTAAAGAGAATACTATGGTAGCCTTTTTACATATGAAAGGGACTTTCAATAATTACTTCCCATGCTGTATTCAGGAAGTGCAAAGGGAAATTAAGTTAAGTTCAATAACGTAACTCTCGATATGATAGCCATGACACTATCAAACTTGTGAGTCAACGATGAAATAAGGTGGGTTTTTACAAAGAGACGTATTAGGACCAAATAAGGATCGTCAGAAATAAATAGAATTGTTATTAGTGGTATACCCAGAGGTGGTGTACTGTCCCCTCTACGAAAGAATCCAGCTCTGAACGGTATTCTGTTCTCCCTAGAGGAGGTCGGTGCCAAGATTCTCGCATATGTGAGTGCTCTGCGATATATCCTTCAAGGAGCCCTGCTCATTACGACGAAGTAGGCGGACGAAAACAGTTCCGGTACACATTCAAACAATACCGAACTGGTTCAGTTTACCAGAAGGTATAAATCCCATCCATGGAACCTAGAACCTTAGGGGAACTGAATTTCCATTCGCGAACTGTGCAATATACCTCGAGGTAGTGTTCTACCCCTTACTATTTTGGATGCTTGCTCTGAACGGTATTCTGTTCTCCCTCGAGGAGGTTGGTTTCTATATTCTCCCATATGTGAGTACATTTAGATACATCATACAAAGAACACTTCTCATTATGGCGAAGTGAGCGAGCGAAAACGGTCTCGGGGTAAATTCAAACAAGTCTGAACTGGTTCTGTTCACAAGGTATTCAACAGTATTCTTTTCTTCCACGAGGAGTTTTGTATGAAGATTCTCGCTTATGTAAGAACACTCAGATACATCCTACAAGGAGCACTTCTCATCCCTTCTTCTATTCTCGTCCCCCTACCGTTAAACCTGGATCTGAACGCTATTCTGTTCTCCCTAGAGGAGATTGGTGTCAACATTCTCGCATATGTTGGTACACTCATATCCTTACATCCTTCAAAGAGTCCTGTTCAATGCGACAAAGTGGGCAGGCAAAATCGTGAGCGCAGTAAATTTAAACAAGACTGAACTGGCTGTGATCACCAGGTATTGGACGGTATTCTTTTCTTGCACTAGGAGTTTGGTATCAAGATTTTCGCTTATGTGAGTACACTCAGATACATCCTTTAAAGAGCCCTTTTCATTATGGTGAAGTGAGCGGGCGAAAATGGCCCGATGTAAATTTAAACAAATCCGAACTGGTTTTGTTGACCAGGAGGGATCAGATCCATGGAACCCATCTACTTGGGGGTACTGAAATTCGTTTCGCGGATTGTGAAAAATACTTCGTTGCACTTTATGCGTACAAGAGGGCCACATGGAAGCAATGGGACGTAGAGCCTCTCATTGTCCAATGGTTAGATATTGTATTAGTATGACCGATAATATTATGTGGAGTTAGCGTCTGGTGGACTGCTTTTCAGAAGACTAAATACTGTAATATCTATAATACTGAATGGCTAGTCTGTGCAATACTGGTGCGCTCTGAGGCAACCTAGTGGGTGCACTAAGTATACATACTGCCAAAGCTACGATAGTGGGACTAAGAGAGCTATCGCAATGGTCGAACGATCGCTATAGTCATAAGTTGTTCGATAGCATTGTAAGAGATCCTTAGTAACTAGTAACACTACCTAATTTTGAGGTGTTGGGAAAATATTTTATTAGGCCAAAAATGTGGTAGATGGGGTGGGAAAAAATGAATGCGCACGTTCAATGGTGGTGGGTAAGGGGAAAAATCTACAACAAGCCCCGCAACTGCTCCGGAATCGTCACTAGAGAAGCAAAATCTACGACGTACCCCCACTTATTTGTCCCTTCTTACATTTCTCCCAAACATGCCTACCCCCTATATTCACCCCATAGGTTCTAACAGCCCCAAAGGTCAAATAGATAACCCACCCTCCAAAATTCTTCCAACCGCAACATTTTCTCGGAACGTATCTACCCTCTTTCTTCAACCCTTAATGTGGTCCTCGCACAAGAAGTTTAAAATTTTTCTTTGCAATTTTTCTTGTGAAATCAGTCCGATCATTTTTCCCCAACCTTACCTAACCCCAAACTTCACCCCCATACAAAAATCAAAATGTTAAAAAATTGCTCCCACCGCTCTAACTGGCCCATTGAGGCCGCCGACACCCCTCTACTGATACCCGATGGAGATGCAGAACTAATGGTACCAGACTGTACGTTTACTTAGTTTCTGCGTTTAGGAGTCTACCCCATAGACCTAGGGCTAAATACAGAACGACTACTACCTGATAGCAGTAATTTATATCAAACTTAAATTTTGAAAATCAAAAATGTAGTGGAATGACTGAGATATAACGTCCTCACCAGAGTGTCCTTTAACATATTCTCCGAACTTCTTAAACTCAACATTTTCCCTTAATTGCCGCTGATCTCTCTACGAGATGGCTGAGCATTTCAGCATCCACATTATATGGGTGACGGAGCACATTGATATAGCATGGAACTGCAGAGCAGTCACAGATTCCAGACAAACTGGAATCTGAATTAATTAGCAAGACCCATTCTTTCATTACTTGTGTTCGACATAATAGGACACCGTCTGATTGGATATCGCGCAGTGAGACTAAAGGTTACATCTAGTAATTTCTGCAGAAACTGTTGGGATGAAGAGGAGGAGGAGTCCATAAAACACCTTCTGTGAATTTTCTCTGCACAGGCGAACAGACGGCGATCAGTACTGGGCTCTTAAATTAGAGACCAAGTGATCTTGCCGATATTGAAGATTTTTCAAATCAACAGGGACAAACTACGGATCTTTGCTAGTTTCCGTCGTATATAAATGGATTGTATCGTCTAAGTGAGTCTGTTTTTCACACTGCCACACTTAGCTGACCTAACCCTAGATGCCAGTGTAATTTAATAGGAACACTAATTTATCCACGGGCACAATGGAGTAGATACAAATGTTCTTTCAATATACAACTTGGTTTAAAATATAATTCGTGTTAACGATATGCGATACATGTTAAGGTGTCTCCGAAAAATGAAACAACCAAAACCAATTGAGTGTTTTTCCTATATTTATCTGAATTTTTTCACAGTTTACAGATTTTAGAAACTATTGCGGTTTTATATTTTCCGTGTCTCATCAACTTTTTAGTAAACATTTCACGACTATTTTATAGACCACACACAAGGTTATGCAACATAAACTACTCAAAGATTTCCCAGGAATTACTTATTGTATTAACAAGATTTCACATGTAAACGTTTTGCTTCGTTGCCATAAAATCATCTTAACAGAAAATAAGCTGCCTCACTAAGTAATTTTAATTATGTTTTCCTTGTTCCTCATTTTGGTAACATAATTCAATTTGTTGTTATTTATGATGACTTACAGCGACAACGACAACTTCCCTACGAAAATCAACAAGCAAACTTTTCATGTCTCCCTCTCCCACACACACTGTTACAATGACTTTTGCGTGTGTGACCCCAATCGTCACTGATGTGCGAAGCCATCACAGCGTCGCCATAAAGGTTAAGGGAACGAGAGACCGAGTCTCATTGCAATAATTTAAAAGTTTTCCATGCTCAGCCTGACATTGACATGTTACACACGTTCCCGGCTTAAGATGATGAAAACTAAACTAACAACAGCAACAACAAAAACACTTACACAACAAGTTTTGCTTATTTTCTTGATGTTGTAGCATTTTTTTATAGCATCAAATGCGATTATTTTTCGTTCTTTGCAACGTCTACTTGCAATTGTTTCATCAGTAGAATCCTGAAGAGACTTAAAACGGTACAAAAGTGTGGGCCCATCTACGATGGTCTGAGAGTGAGTATGCGCCTGTGTATGTGCGATGAAGTATATAAAAATAAAGTTTTGTGTTCGTTTATTGTCTTTGCTATACGATTGCCTATGTGAATGTGTGTGTGTGCTACAATGTTGGCAGTGCTAAAAGTTACAGCTACATCTTCATTCCCTCACTGTTGCCAATGTTTTTCACATATATTTTTTCCCGTCTGCTTCTCGTCAATACTTAATACACGATTTCGTCTTCTTTGCAACTTTGACAGTATACTTTAAGGGTTTATGAACTGTTCTCCTTTTGGGTGGTGGAATAGGGCGATGTGATTTTGGTTAAAAGTATGAGTAATCATATGAATTTTATTTCTGTTAAGTTTCAGCTGGTTCCTATGCTTGCTGCTGCTAATACTGCGAAAAGTATTTGCCTTTTAGTGTGTGTGTGTGTGCGAGTGTGTGAGGTTGGTGCATTTATATTAGTCCAAATTGAACTTAATAACAAAGAAAGTCATATAAGATTAAGATTATGTACAAAGTTTCTTCTTGTATGTGTAAGTTTACGTCTCATATTTCTTTTATTACTTCTAGAGTTCTTGGGCTATAATACGATGTTATTGAATTGCTGCTTGTAGCAAAGTAGAAATCTGATTTATTTACTTTTTACTTTTGTAATCAACAATTTCTGTTGTGTTTGTGATATGTATTATCGTAGTTATGTGACAGTTGAACTATACTTACGTTGTGATATAAAGGAATTTATGTCAGTGTATTGAGGGTTTCTTGTGATAAGTTATAAAATATAAGCTGTTGCTAATTGCAGTGAAACAAAAGTTAGTTAATTATTTGACTTGTGTCGATGTGTTGGATTCGACAAAGACTTTTAAAATTAAGATTTGATATTGAAAATAGGGGGCAAAATAGATAACTAGAGAGCTGCACAAGTGCGCTGGAATGAATTTCAAGCTTTTTTGCTTTTTTTCAAGACATGCGATAGCTTTGATTCTGCAAACAAGATATATACACAATAACGGTGTTGTTTTGTTAAAGACACAAAACAAAAGCAAGTGAGTGTGAAAGCGACATGAGTTTTGTTCTAAACAGCTTTTTGCAAAACAAATGGACTTGAAGCTCTCAACCGAGGCCAAATACCTAGGTTTTTTAAATTGGTCAAGGAACATCGAAAATAGGTTAAATATGGGTGTCAATGCCCTTTGCGTGTATTGAAACTCTGTAGGAAGAAGTTTTGGACAAAGCCCGAAGGAGACAAGGTTGTTGTATATTGCGGTAGTCCGACCAATAATCTGGATGTCTGTTTTGGTGGGAGGGCCTAAAGGATTGCTGCAATGGGGTTTACTGAGGCTAGAAGGGGCAAACCACAAGGCTTTGGATGTGTTTCTCTGCCTTCAGCCCTTGGTCTTGTACGTCAAGGCTACTGCGGAGGAACAATCAGAATAAGGAAAGCTGGCGATTATCTTCAATCCAAATATGGTTTGCGAATATTTTCCGGATTTTGGATAATGAAGACTCTTTGAGTCTGCCACCTCTTGCAAATTTTTTTACAAAAAGTGTGGATTTCCGTAAAGTAGATATTGAACTTCTGAAAAGATCGGAATACAATAACGGCGGGTCTATGGTGACTTCATTTCTGGAATTATTGATGGATCGAAGATGGATAAGGAACAGAAGTTGGTGTATACAGCGAGGACCTGCAGCTTAGTCTTTCTTACAAGCTACATAATGAATGAAGTATTTTTTAGGCTGAGCTACTGATCATTCAGAAAGCCCTGGAGGCTATTATGGCATGTGGAATCGATACTAGTAGACGCATAACTTTATGTGTGCTGCAACAGACGCGATGAATTCTACATGGTGTGAAACAAAGTAAGCGAGGAACTGTTGGGAGAAGTTGGAAGGACTAAAGTCTCTAGGGCCCCGTGACATTGCGAGATCTTTGGGAATGAAGCAGCATACTTATTGGCTGAAGGAGGCTGTACTTGACTCTTTGATACATAAACTGTTCTTGTTCATATCACAAGTGTCCTTAATCTAACTAACTAACCTAACCTCATGGACTTGAATATGTCCTGCAGGTCAGTAATTGTTTCAAAACTTTTTTGTACCAAAAACAGAATTTACTATATCAAAGTACAATTAAATGTATCAAAAAGCACATTTATTGTACTAAATTGTACAATTTATCGCATCAAATAGTAAAATTTTATACAATAAATTTTTTTTTTTATTGTATCAAATAGTGTTGTAACACAAAGTATTTTCATTGTACAAAAAGGACTTTTATTGTACCAAAAATTATCATTTTTAGAAATTCAAATGTACTTTTATTGTACCAAAAGGCATATTTATTGCACCAAAAAGTATAGTGTATTGTACTAAAAATTGAAATTTATTGTGCCAAACAGTAAAATAGTTGTTCCAAAAAGTACAACAAATTACTTTTTTCCAAAATGTAAAATTTTTTGTAAAAAATGTTTAATTTATTGTGATAAACTTACATTTATTGTCCCAATAAGAAAAAGTAAATTTATTGTACCAAATAATACTTTTATTGTACCAAATAGGGAAATTTTTTACCACATAGTGCAATTTATTGCAACAAAGATCTTTCATTGTAAAGAAGTACTTTTAGTTTACCAGAAGTACCATTTTTAGTATTTCAAATGTACTATTATTATACCAAAAGGCACATTTATTGCACTAGAAAGTACAATCAATTGTACGGAAAAGTACATTTATTGTAAAAAAGAATATAATTATTTGTACCAAAGAGTACAATGTATTGTACTAAAAATTGCAAACAGTAAATTTTTTGTTCCAAAAAGTACAATTATTTGTACCAAATAATACAGTCTATTGTACAAAAATTTACTTTTTTCCAAAATGTAAAATTTTTTGTAAAAATGACTTAATTTTATTGTGTCAAAAAGTACATTTGTTGTACCAATAAAAAAAATGTTTTGGTACCACAAAGTACTCTTATTAACCAAAAAGTACTTTTTTTGTACCTCAAATTACGTTTTATTGTAGCAAAAAGTATTTTAATGCTACCAAATAGTAAAAAATATAGTAAAAAAGTACATTTATGTTAACAAAAAGTATTTCAAATTTACCGCAATGTACTTTTATTGCACCACTAAGTACTTTTTTTCTACCAAAGAAACATTTAATGCAACAAAGTACTTTTAATTGTAAAAAGGTAACTTTTTGTACCAATCATTAAATTTGTTGTCCCAAAAAGTATTTTTGTTGTATCACCAATTACTTTTATTGTACCAAATATATTCTAAAAGTATTTTTATTGCACCAAAATGTACATCTGCCGCAACAAAACGAACATTTATTGTACCAAAAAGTACTTTTAAGGTACCAATATGTTAAACTTTTTGTGCCAAAGAGTAAAATTTGTTGTACCAAAAAGTACTTTTATTGTACCAAATAGTACATTTATTGCAGCAAAAAGTTCTTTCGTTGTACCCAAAAAATTTATGTTAGCTAAAAGTACAATTTATTGTAACAAAAAGTACTATATATTGTATCACAAATTAGTTTGATTGTACCAAATAATACATTTTATTGAAACAGATATTAATTTTATTTTACCAAAAAGGAAATTCATTGCACCAACTGACCCGTTTTTTCCCCAAAAGTACTTTTATTATATTTTAGATAATAGTACTTTTATTGTAATAAAAAGTACTTTTATTTTGCCTAAAAGTACACTTTATCCAAAAGTACCTTTAATGTACCAAAACGAACATTTATTTTATTAAAACTCATTGGACCGAAATGTACAATTTTTGTACCAAAAATAAAAGTTATTGTTCCAATAAGTCCAATTTATTCCAAAAAAAATACTTTTATTGCACAAAAAAGATCTTTCATTGTACCTTATAAGACAATTTTTTGGAACAGGAAATACTTTCAATGTGCCAAAATTACATATATTGTATGGAAAGTATATATTTGTATAACAAAAGTACAATTTATTGTACCAACAAATAATTATGCCCTCAACCTACGGGTGGGAGTGTATATATATTATTTGATACGACCCAAAAGTGTAACACATAGAAGGAGTTACTTTAGCCCCTATGTTTTTTTTTTTTTTTCATTTTATTTATTTATTTACATGTATATTATTGAACAACGTAAAATGTGCCTCTGCGCCAATAAGGCATTTTAGAGGCATGTTGGCAAAGTTATTTAATGTAATTATAATTACATGTAAGATATAGTTACATAACCATCAAAAAAATATAACATTTATAAAATTATACTACATAAGAAGCGTTTCTATATTTTGACTTATGTAGTCTTTAAGTGTAGATTTAAACTGTGAGATAGTATTTAAGTTTTTAATAACACAAGGTAGCTTATTATACTCAACACTACCCATGTATTGAATACGCTGTTTTGTTTTCTCTAATCTACATCTAGGGAACCTCAAGCTTCCTCTATTCCTCGTATTAAACGCACTTTGACTTTGAGAAAACTTTACCGTTCGGTAACCAATTTGATTTAAAGATTTGTATGTGTACATTAAAACTTGGTATTCATATACAGCATGAATTGGCATAACTGATTTACATATTTCGGAATACAACAAAATCGTACTGTAAGTAGGAGGTAGGTTAAAAATCACCTTTAAAGCTTTATTTTGCATACATTGAAGACTTTTTAAATCCGATGAATTTTTGTACCCATAAATAAGCGCTAAATAATTTAGGTTTCTTTGAACCAAATTCGATTCATGTCTTTTAAATCGTTTGAGCTATGTCCGTCTGTCTGTCCGGCTGGTACGCACGATAACTTTCGATTATTTTGAAACTTTGCATAGGTATATATTCCTCCAAAACTACTTACGGTATTGGAAATTGGATACATAGCCTCGCCCCATGTGCTACCTCCTATTCAAATGTACCATTCCGCCCACTTTAGAAATCAAGAAATAACATCAATACACCCAACGCGATGTATTTACTGAGTGTGAGGGTATATGTAAGCCGAATTACCCGACTAAAACTTTCTCACTTGTTTTTTTGTTTAAAAAATGCAATTTTATTTATGACATACAGCATTCATTGGCACAACAGTCTTCACTCAAAACCAAAATAATACTACCATTTTGGATTTTGAGATTAAAGAGCTTAAGAGAGAGCGACCAGAAAGGTTTTAAGTTTGGTTTGAAAGAAACAATACATGATTTGTTTTCCTTGCATCAATGTAAAGTGTTCATTTTGGTCACGAATGTGTTCATAGCATAGTTTACTGGAGAAGCAAATGCATTTATGCAGAGCTCCATTGCTGGTTGGTTGTCCTTACTTAAGATTATTAAATTATTTATATTTATTATTACCTTGGGTATTTTAACTGGCTCGGCCATTGGTTATACTGTGTTTCCGTGCCACTAAATTTGACATTTAAATTACACATCTCGGATACCGTTTTCAAACACATCCAACAGGACCTGTAGCTAGCGTCGCTTCCAAGCATCAGCTTTGCTGACACTATATTTTCGAAAACGCCGCCTGTCACAATACACACTTTTGCCTATTTAATGACCATGATTCTCATATGCCCATTTATGACAGCTACGTCCTTAAATACTACTAAATTCTAGAATATCCTGTTAATAAATGATGTTTTTATTTTTAAAAATTAATGCCTAAAGCTATGTAAATGTAACTCCGATTCATGTTTAAGGTATTAAGTTCTATTCTAATATTTTAATATATCATTCATGCGCCAGACCTAAGGGCCATTGTGGATTTGTATCTGTTTTCTGTGTGTTTCCATGGCGATTTATTAAAGCTCTCTGTCTCTCTCCGTGTAAAGCTCTCGAAATTCCCATTTCATTTATGTGGAATGTGACCGACCAGCGGTTGGAAAACCAAAACCAACACCAACCAAACACTAACAGAAAAAAATAAAACACTTATATAAAGAAATCACGTATTTCGCTTACGTCCACAATGTTAAAATTCCAATTATTACATTACATTAAGAACGAACGAAAAAAAAATATACTGTAGGTTAAACATAGAACTGCAAAGAAATGGAAAATTTATAAAAGATCGTGACTTTGGGGCAAATAATATCCAATAACATAAATACCACGAAATACACTTGTGTGCTGTGACTGACGGACTGTGTTGTAGTGGGGCGGGGCAACTAAATAAATGGTATTTACGACAAAATTTACTGTACCAGTGAAACAGCAACCACAGGAGTGCTGCTGGGGAACAGTGTAGGAGAAAGGGTGAAGAACTTGTCGTTAAATGTATTGATGTTTAAGAAATATAAGCTGCAGACGCTATAACCGAAATCATTAGTCATATACATCAGCAAAAAAAAAATAATTAATTAATATGTTGCCAGACATAATTGAAACTTTCTTACGCAATATCGTCGAGACTTAAAGTAGAGTTTTATGAAATTCTTACAATTCCTTCAAGTTTCTTGAGTTGATATTAGAATCGTCACATAATTTTTAATCAAAAGTAGACTCATACCTCATACCTCCAAATTTGTATACAGGATATGTACCACAGGATGCCCCAACCCTGCACTATTTGTCCTTTTTAAATTATGTGTCATAAAGGTGATGAGATTGTATACTTTTTTTCAACCTGCCATGGCATAGTGGTTAGAACCCGCGACTACCATGCGGGAGATCACAGGTTCAACTCCTGACTCCAGTCATCTTAAAAGAAAAAAAAAATAAATACATTTTTCTTTCATTGTCGGCTCCCCTCGAATGTTGTCGACAGCAACTTCGCAGTATTAGTGTCGAGTCAATCGGCGTGTCTAGTAAGAGCTTCTAAAACAGTGACGTTTGCATTCGTCGATAAACAAGTAGATGCCGTTAGTTGAGAATCTAAAAATAGAAAGCGTGTTAATTCATAACAACGCGAGAAGCTATCATTCATAGGGTGTAAAGGGAAATTAAGTTTTCTTTTTTTTCAACATAAAAGTTGAACAGTCGAAATTTTGACGAAAGTAACGATGTGGATTTTAAAGAGCGTTGGTTTTTTCCAGGTCGAAAACCAAAAACAAACACAGTATATGGAGAGCACACTAGAAACGTGAGGATCGTTTGGTTTGGCAAACTAAAATGGCCTCGCGACTGAGTATCCACTATCCTCAATAAGGCGACATAGACATGATACCAAACTGGTTACATGGCAATCGAAGGAATACATATCTCCAGCATACTGGACGTGCGTGTGAAGCGTGGTGCAAATATACACACGGCTCACCGCTAAGTTCTAGGCAATAAAATCGCTCGTAAACCAAACATAAAGAAAGCTAGACATCACAAGGCTGCATACCACCGAGAACGAATGTCTATTGCAACCTACTTTCTCAATTACAGCAAACAAACTTAAAAAAAAAACGTAATTTCCTTAACACCCCATGAATGAGGTAAGGGATAGCTTCTCGTGTTGTTGTGAATTAACACGCTTTCTATTTTTAGATTCACAACTAACGGCACCTAAATGTTGATCGACGAATGCGAACGTCACTGTTTGAGAAGCTCTTACTAGACATGCCAAATGACTCGACACTATACTGCGAAGTTGCTGGTCGACAACATCGAGGGGACCAGCAGTGAAAAAAAAATGTATATGACTGGAGGCGGGAACAGAACCGGGGATCTCCCGTATGGTAGTCGCATGTTCTTACCATCATGCAATGGCCGGCTCCTTACTCACTTATCTTACTTACACCCTTAACTTACTTTTTTTTCCTTTATATATATATATGTTCCTTTTACTCCTCTGGGGAGCATAGGGCCGCCACAAGTTGATTCCAATGATCTCGATCATCAGTGCGATGTTTGACTTCGTTTCACTGTAGTCGTAGCTCGGACAGTTCGGTTATGATTTTGCGTTTCCAGGTGTGTGATGGTCGTCCGATGCGCCTGCTTCCCTGTGGGTTCCAGTCTATGGCCTTCTTAGTGATATCGTCTAATGGCTTGCGGAGAGTGTGTCCAAGCCAGCCCAATTTGCATTTTCTTATTTCCATCTCAATTGGTTGCTGGTTGGTATCTGTCCAGAGTTGGGCCTTTGATATTAAGGAGGGCCAGTAAACACGCAAGACTCTACGCAGGCATTTGTTAACAAACACCTGAAGGGACTGGATATCGCGCGGTGCCATATTCCACGTTTCGCAACCGTACAGCAATGTGGATTTAACGCTGAAGTTGAAAATTTTAATTTTGGTACGTTTCGAGATGTTAGGCGATTTCCAAACAGGGTTGAGTTGGAAAAAATCCACTACGTGCCTTATAAATGCAACTGGCCACATCGGCTGATGAACCATCGGATTTGTCGATTATACTGCCTAGACAGCAGAAGGACTCCACATCATCAATTTCCTTGCCGTATATTAGGAATTTCCCGCGTTGCGTTAGCATTTATCCTAAGTGTTTTTGTTTTAGGGATGTTTATCTTCAATCCAACTAGCTTTGCTGATTCGCTAACTATATTTAGCTTTGATTGCATATCGGAAAACGAATGACTTAATAAGCATATATCATCTGCATAGTCCAGGTCTTCTAATCTGTCTTGCAAACATGCCAGTGCGCTCCATATGGCCGTGTGACTGAGAGTGTCAAAAGCCTTTCGAAGTCAACAAATACGAGATAGAGAGGCGATCTCCACTCAACGGACTACTCCACAATAAAGAATTATTGCCTGGAGTAGTCCGCTTGAGTGGAGATCGCCTCTCTATCTCGTATTTGTTGACCTTCTGAAAAGGCTTTTGACAGCCTTTTGTTTATTATATTCGCAATAACTTTGTTGACCATACTCAACAAAGTTATACCTCTCCAATTCTTTCTGGCGGTTAAATCACCTTTTTTGGGAAGATTTATAATTGCGCCGGAGGTGATTTCGTCGGGTATGGATTCTTCATTCCAGAATGCTCTTATGATGGGTTCCAATAAGCGAGCGCTAGTAACTCGGTCGATTGTAAGAAGTTCAGGGAAAATATTATCCAGGCCAGGGGGTTTGTTGTTTTTAACTAAACTAATTGCTTCGCTGATTTCAGTGATTTCCTTTGCATACCATGAATTAGATATCGGAGAGGTTTACACATTTGAGAGAGTGAATACTCCTCTATTTTTAGACTCATCCAATTAAACATACAGCTTACTACAGAGTGGAGCTCTTACTATTCATACCGCCTGACCCAACTACTCAGAAGTTGCTGGCTCCTATATCGATGATGCCGCTGATTCAGCAAAAGTTTCCCTTTTAGAAGTTGCGTGTTTTAGTCCTTATGCCAATCGGATGGTCTCATTGATTACTATACCGAAATTTATTAAAATTCTATGTAACAAAAGTTTTATTGAAGCTCAACAGCCCGCAGACATTTTTTTCTACAGCATTAATTTGTAGTAAAACCACTTTTCCCACAATACCCCACAATTCTTCTACATGTCTGTATATGAGTAGTGCACAATTCTTTTGTAAATATACCACCCACCCACCCATAATAACATCGCATCGCCAGTTGTCTTGTAAACTTCCTTACCATCCGTGCCCAACTCTTAAAACCACAACAATTTTTATGAACAAGTCCGTCATCTTAAGCTACGAATATGTTGCCCCCGGTTAGAGAGACCGTCAGCAAATATCCACAATGGTACTTGCCCACATAAATGGTCTCCAATTATTTACACAGCAAACGGAAACGTAAAACGAATTTATAAAGACTAGCATACCAACACACACATATGCAGACATATACTTACATACATATATGTATTTGTCTAATAGAACATAAACTCAAGTTACTCACTACAGTGGCTGACAGCACCTTAAGTGTCTGTGCTAGTTAGTCGAGCTCCAGTCTTTGTCTAAATGAATGAAATATAAACTGAATTTAAAATGTGATTTACGAAAAGTTTTCCTGCTTCTTGTGCACTAAAAGACCGACCCGACCGTAAAATTACTTTTTTGTGGTAAATTCTTGCAATGCTTCTTTTTGGGAAATGTAAAGAAAACGGACCAGCACAACCAGATAATGTATCTCTGTATTTATGTACTCGTATGTTATTTAAAGTAAAAGCCAAGTAATTTATGCTTTTAAAACGTGTTTGAAATATTTTCTTAGCTAACGAGTAAGAATTCTTCAAAAGTTTTTTTCTTGGCCAAAGTGAAATAACATCACGTTATTACAATAACAAGAGGAAACCATAAAATACACAGACTAATTAGACGGAAATCAAAAGTAAAAAAAAGAAAAAAATGTGTACACATACATTTATTTATGTGGACTTGCACATTAAATCAAATATAATTCTCAAATATGTAGCCGAACATGAAAAGTTTATTTTATATTTTATGTTTTGTGTAATGCACGGAAAACATGTACTCAATTTCATTTTGTTTGTTAATTAACTCTCAGGGCAATGGAAAAGGCAAACACACACAAACACACAGAAGCAGACTTATATAGACACGTTGTCAAAACTCATAAACAACAAAATGAGCTTTTGATGCGGAAAAGATCTGATCATTAAATTACTAAAATTCAGGTGAAATGTTATTTATTGCCATGGAAGTGTTTTTTGTTGTTGTTTTTGTTGCTGCTGCTGTTATCAATGAATTTATCGGATTTTATTTTAGGCTGTTAAAGTGATTACGAAATGACCAGGATTTAATTGAAATGTTTCTATGGCAGTCAAGTGTATATGGGGATGGGGAGAATAGAAAATATACTTTTTTTTGGTTTAAAATTCTATGGTCATCTATAGGAAATTCTTTTAAGCTGCCGGAAGAGAAACAAGTTTATTTATATCACTGTTTCTGGCTAATTTATATTAGAAAAATTTCCATCGATATTACCAATTAATTGTTGGTACAATAAATAGCGCCATGGGTTACTGACGGCTCAGTTTTTTAGTGTTCAGAGTAAATGCAATAAGTTGTAATTAAAAAGTTTGATTAGTGTATTACACGATTTACAAACGCCTGCCAATGTTCGGAACAAACGAGATGGGACTAGGATGATACTGATTTGAGAGTAAGTTAATACCACGTGGCTTTTACATCCACTTTGAAGACGAAAACAACATTTTGATTTAACAAATCCAAAAGCGATGGCATTTCTAGTAAAATCATCTTAAACAGTGACGTTCGCATTCGTCGATAAACAAGTAGGTTAGTTGTGAATCTAAAAATTGAAAGCGTGTTAATTTACAACAACGCGAGAAGCTATCCCATACCTCATTCATGGGGTGAAAAGGGAAGTTAAGTTTTTTTTTTAAGCAAGAGCAATTATGCTTTATTGAGGCATCCTCTGATGAAAGGCTCTTCAGAAGTCCACATAAAGCAGTATAACAGACAACGTCTAACGAATGGCTTGTCTGTGCATCACTGGTATGCTCTGCATGAGTGTAATCCTTAAATTGATGCCTGAATCAATGCTTGACAAGACGTACCTGCCTGGTACATGTTGTTCGAATGGATAAAACTGCTTCAGCTCAAATGATTTCTGCAGTAGGCTACATGCAGATGCATCATATTGAAATATGTTGTTCCGACACATCCAAAATGGTGTCATAAATTGACAGATATAACCAACCTGAACTTACGCATTCTCTGTATACCATGAAGTAGATATCGGATAGCTTCACACATTTAAGAAAGTGAATACTATTCTATTTGCTAGACTCATCCAATAAGACATACAGCTTTTACTACCAGAGATATGCGCGGATATCCCGAACTACTGACAGATGACTATATGTCGACTTCTGTACTGACGATTAGAAACTGTACAAACAAGCAAATTTTCAAATCCAAAGATTCAGACTCTAAAGACCTAGGGTTACAAATATCACGAAGGCAACTAGATCACTGTGGTTTATACCAAGCGAAAAGTTTGGTATTCAAGAAGTGCCAGAATAGCTGAGATATAATGTCCTCAACAGAGTTAGGGTTAATCATCATCAGCGCTGAAAATTTCTTCGTCTAGCTTATGTGGGTGACGGATCATAGGAACATACCAGCGAACATCAGAGCACACGAGCTAACAAGACTCGAGATTATCTTATACATTTCAGCCGAATTGGAATCTGTTGGCATGTCCTTGAGCACCTTCCAGTTTCTACTTCGTGACAGAGCATATTTAGCAGTAAACAGTAGGCGGACGTCTGTCCGAGGTATACCCAATCTAGACAGAACGCTTTAAAATGATTAGCATTAAAAATATTTTCAGACAATTTAGAACCATAGGCATGCACAGACATAGTTAGCAAAAAAAAAATAACTGAACATCGTAAATTCATAAATATAAACAAAATACTATTTTTCACAGAAATAAGTAAAATGTATCCAGTAAGTTAACTACCTTCGGCTATCCTGAAGCTTTGATACCCTTCAATTTATTAAAATTTGATCCTTAAAAAAGGGGAGTTTAAGGTTTGTACGTTCATCTTAGAAATTAAGATGAGTTTAAGTTTGTATACCAAATTAAAGCTTGATAGATCTTAAACTACGGCACTCGAGGAGACAGAAAGACGGACACCACCAAAAAGGGGAAGATTGTATGAAAGGTAGTTTTTGTCCGATAATGTTTATTTAGGAAATTAACCTCCGCTTAGAGGATTGTAGCTTGCATACCAAATTTCTACCCAAAGCTCTTAAATTGCGACCGGCATAGTGGTTAGAAAACGCGACTACCATGCGGGAGATAAGTGGTTCGATTCCGGGCTCCAGTCATCCAAAATTTTTTTCATTGCCGACCTCCTCGATGTTGAAGACAGCAAATTCGCAGTATGTCTAGTAAAAGCTTCTCAAAACAGTGACGTTCGCATTCGTCAATAAACAAGTAGGTGCCGGTAGTTGTGAATCTAAAATAGAGAGCGTGTTAATTTACAACAACGCGAGAAGCAATCCCATATTTTATTCATGGTATGTAAAGGGAAATTAAGTTTTTTTAGCTCTTAAATTAAGGCTATAATCGCTGGAAGAGACAGACGAATACCCTAAAAAGGGGGAGTATGTATGGAAGATGGGAGTAGTATTTGTCCGATATTGTTCATCTCAGGAATTAACCTCTGCTTAGAGGATGAAAGCATAGATAACAAATTTCAGCTCCATATTTATTAAACTACGGCTATAATCTTGGGATACCTTAAAAAGGGGAGTTTGTATAGGACATGTGTGTAGTTTTTGTACGCTCTTGCACATTTTAGAATTTAACTTTCACTGAGAGAATAGAAGCTTGCATACAAAATTTCAGCTGGATAACTTTTAAACTGTGGCTGTTATTGCAGGGAGAGACGCCCAAAAAGGGGCAATTTTTACGGTAGGTGGGAGTAGATTTTGACCGATCGGGCTGAATCTAGAACTTAACCTCCGATTAGAGGCCGAAGTTTTAGCTGAATAGCTTTTAAACTGCGACTGTAATCGCAGGGGCAGACCCTCAAAAAGGAACAATTTGTATGGGGCGTGAGATTAGTTTTAGACCGATATTTCTCATCCTAGAAATCAACATCCAGTAGAAGGACGGAAGCTAACATATCAAATTTCAGCTCGATAGCTACTTAATAACAGCTGTGTTCGCGAGGACAACTACCAAAAGCGAAAGTTTGTATGGGATGGGGGGGAGCAAGTTTTGACCGATCGGGGTATTCTTAAAACTTAACCTCCGGTTTTAGAATAGAAGCTTGTGATCCAAATTTAATCTCGATATCTCTTAAACTACGACTGTAGTTGCAGGGATAGACCCTCAAAAAGGGGCAATTTGTACGGTAGGTGGAAGAAGTTTTTGACCGTTTTGGCTCATACACTCTGCTGAGAGCATAGAAACTTCTGTTCCTAAGTTTAGTCTTATATCTCGAGGACAGACGGATAGACAGAGAGGCGGACATACAGACAGACGGACATCTTTCAATCTACTCAGAATTCGACTCTGATCATTTATATATATTGTCATACCTCTCACGCCTCCTTGTGGGCGTTATAAATGGAAGAACACAATTAATATACCCTTCACTCCATTCGAGCGCGTGGTGAAGGGTATATAAAACAACATGACCGTAACCCATATGATGATTGCTGCTTTTGGAACAAATTGATGGTAAGCTAGTGTTTTTTGTTTTGTTCCAGAATGTGTATGTACTAGTAAAGATATTGTACAATGTCGTTGTAAACTAATGTACTCTTTCTTCACTTTTTCTTAAATGATGAAAATCCCAGACAAAAACTTTTGGCAAATTTCATAGCGATGGCATTTTGCGCAAAACACAATTTTAAAACGAAAAGCGCAGATTTCCCTAATTTTATGTCAAGTTATGCGTTCAGTTCCCCAAAGTTCTTATTAAAACGAAACAAACAAATGCTGGGATTTAAGTGTGTCGTCATGAACCATAGTATTACATAGCCCCACATATCCCATACTATATCATCCACAATTCCACTGTCACCACCAACCACATTTACTATGCCAGAAGTGCATATTTTATATCTATATTAATAGCAAAGACGTGCTGAAATAATATAATAATAACATAAAACCCAAAGAAAATCTGTCAAAAACTCACATTTACTATCATTATTATACCACAAAAGTATCATGAGATGGTGTAACAACACAACGCGTATAACTTTATTTAACATTTATTATCACAAAGCTCAAACTCCCAGTCGGCAAAGCGACAAGATGAAAATAGCAAGAGTGTTACTATGTTATCATGCACACATGCTCGCAGATAGAGTAGGAGTAAAAGTTCTTAGGGGAAAAAAAACGCTAAGAAAACCTTAGCAGTTAAGCTTGCTTATTTTAAGCAGCATACTTTTAGCTTTAACGCTATTAGTCTATCTTTTTTTTCTCCGTCTGCGTTGCGATACGATATTATCTGTTTGCTTCTCAAACGAGATGTTATAAGGTTATTACACGTTTGCCAGTGTGTGTGCGCCAGCTTTAGCTGTGAGAGTTGAATTATCTATTATGCACACGTCAGGCATAACGATTATGTTAATACATTTTTTATGAGTGCAGGTTTATTTTAACCATTAACTAAATTTTTGTTTGCAAACTAACATTTTTGTTGTTGTTGTAGGTTCGTGTTTGAATCATTCGCTGCTTCGTTTAGTATCATTCAAACTTTGTAATATCATCAAAAACACACACACACACACACTTAGATACCTAGTGTTATACTCCTGCTACACTCAAGTATAAAAAATAATGTTATCCTCCAGCTTACGCCCTCCTCTGTCTCTTCTGTGTAACTCAAAATATCATAGTTTTTTTTTCGTTTTTGTACAAATATATACTGTGTGCTTATTCCCTTACTTGGTGTGTGTGATGTGGAACGAGTTTTCCGCGAGGGAGTCACATTCTGCGTGTCTATGAGTTCCCTGTGAATGAATGTGAGTAAGTGTGTAGTGTATGTGTGTTGTGGCTGTGTATGTGCACCAGTCTTTTAAGTGCATAAAAATGCCATTATTTTAATAGTACTTTTAAGAGAGGAAACATAAAGAAAAAAAAATTTCATAAAACAACGGCTTTATTTTTCGAGAGAGTGAGAGATTTTAAAATGTGTAATAGTAGTATGCTTTTATTTAGATCTATGTTGTTATTTTAGAAGCATTTCGGATGGGAATTCATACATATTTATGAGAGTATAAAAATATATGTATATTACAGTTAACTTAATACTTGAATATGAGCACAGATTAAGTTGCGAATATATGACAATTTAAAGACAACGTGATAAATCGTTGTAGTTCGCTGGTAATTTGTCAAGTTAAGTAATTGGGATAAAGTTTGTTTTTTGCTAATGCAAACTTATATTTTAATGTAGGAAATTTCGTGTCCTTATTCCTTTGACATCCACTTATCATTAGTTAGAAGCTAGTAAACAAGACGAAAAAAGCAGAACACGGTCTTGGTGATAGCACAAACACGTTGTAGGGATTATTGACTTGACGTATAAATAGTGCAAACAGTGAAGGCGATATTTATACTTGTAGGCGATATTTATACTTTAAAGATCCGGTGAATAATGTGGTAGCCTACTCTCTCGTGAAAAAACGAATTAATAGATGGTATCCCCTTCCAGTGACTTTTTCCACATATTTCTGCCACTGATGAAAGTCCTTAGATTAGCTACATCTTGTTTCTCAGTTCCTTCTTGTTAGTGATCGAATATCCATCAAGGCGAAATATTTCTACATCACGCTGATTTGTGTTCATGCCCCGACGGAAAATAAAGACGATGAGATTAAAGATGCGCCAGAGGAAACAAACGACCGCTGCCCTGGCCACGGCTTTAAAATTGTTCTGGGCGACTTTAATGCAAAAATAGGGAGGGAAGATGTTCTTGGTCCATCGGTCGGTAAATGGGTTAAGGCTGGTTAGCTTCACAGCAGGAAGAAACCTGGTAGTGAGTTAAACCATATTTCTGGCTTGCATTTAGTGTCATGGATGTGCGTGTGATCCGTGGTGCTAATATTGGCTAGGATAATTATCTGGTTGCAGCCAAGATGCGCACAAGATTGAGCAGAGCGAAAAACGCACGTAACCAAACACAAAGAAAGCTAGACATCGCGAAACTGCAAACCCCAGAGATAGCCACTGCCTACTCCAACCTCTCCTAATTTCTATGCCACAACGCCATTACTTCTGACGTTCCCGATACGCAGTGGCAGCATATTTCGGATTCCATGGCAACGGCCGCAAAAACCGTTCTAGGATATGAAAAACGACGCTCAGAAGAATCCTGGTATGATGAAGAATGTCGCATAGCATCTGAGGAACAGGATGCCGCTTATAGGGCGACGCTACAGCCAATTGTACCCCGAGCTGTTAGGGAACGGCACAAGGAGTCAAAAAAACAGGCCAGACAGCTATTTAAGCGAAAAAAACGCCAGATGAAAGAGGGGGATAACGAGGATATAGAGCGATACAGTGAAAGAGGTGAGTCCCGAAAATTTTACCAGAAAGTGAAAGCAAACGGCTACGGTAATGGGCCCCCTACTGTAAGCACAAGGATAGAAATCAGGTTACATATACGCAGAGTGTGCTGCATATATGGAGGGAATACTTCCAGCAACTTCTGGTTCCAGAAGGCAGCAGCGCACATGAAGGTATGACGCCAATTGTTGACGACGACTTGGAGTGCCCACCACCAATTCAAGCCGAGGAAAGCAGAGGGTGAAAAATAATAAAGGAGCCGTTGCCGATGGACTTCCGCCAGAGCCTTTCAATTCCGGGGCTAGGAGCTGTTTACGAACATGCACCAGCTCCTACGCATGGTTTGGCTTGACGAGTACATGCCCGATAATTGAAATCTAAGCGTATTATGTCATGTGCTGAGAAAACTGACAACTGACCAGATATTCACACTTCGGCAAATACTGGAAAAGACCCAAGAAAAATAGGTCGACACGTACTACCATTAAATAAAGCTGTCTTCGACAGCCCGATACGGCAGAAATTACTCAAAGCCATGGCTGAGTTTGGTATTTCAGCGAAGCTGACTCGCCTATGCGGAATGACGCTGACTGACACGAAGTCTTCAGGGAAGACTGGCAAGGACCTCAAGTAATACCATACCAAATATCAAGACGAATGGTGCTACAGTCCTCCAGCTATTGCCATTGGAAAACAGAATTGGACAGGGCCACTCATTTTTGGCTTCAATACGCATATTGGTGTTTCTTCCACACCCTATTTTAAATCCCACCCCTTTTATTAGAATACGTATATTGATCTTAATTGAATCCACACAAAATTTCATGACGATTCGCAAAATTACGTCCAATGGACGGTGCCACGCCTAATCATCTAGTACTTAAAATATCGCACTTTAACAAATTAGCTCCTATGGGCGTGGCCACGCCTAATAATCTTATCCCGCCAGGTTTTGACCTGAACGTATTGCTTGGGGTAAATGGGTCGGCCACACCTCAATAACATCGTTTGAATGCTATAGTATCCACTAAGCTTCAAACAAACTCAATTGACATACTTAAAATTCCACAATTTAAAAAATTTGGATAATTTTTGTGTGGGATAAATCGAAAATCGACTCAATAAATGGACCAAATGTCTCAAATGCAATGTTTAAGTAGCCTATAACCATCCTGGGAAGATTGCCTTTCTAATGAAACCGATATAGATAGATACAATAAGATTTAGAATAATATATTAACTTAAAATAAAATTAAATTAAAATAATACACTTAACGCTAAGTCTGTACAACGAGTCCTCGTTCTTGTAAGGTCAAGGCATATTGATACTGGTTCTTATTCTTCTGTTCCTGGACCTTAGCAAATTTCACCAGAAGGTCCTACCGAATTTACCTGCGAGTCCTTGACGTCCAACGCCACCCGAATTACCGCAACGTAAAACCATTCACCGCCGCGTCAAGCCCGTCCTGTTTCTTCTCTGTACAAAGGACAACAACCCCAGGCACCGTAATACATTACACCAGATACCATCAAAGATAAGAGGCCACCGACCAAGCATAATCCCCAGACATCATTACCCGCCATCAAACATTTTAAGGGTATCAGACCAGTGATTGCACTTTAGCTTAAGGATCCGAAGTGTTTCGTTCTATATAAATTTTATGGATTGTTAAAAAAGGAAATAAATACATAGCAATTTGTCCTAGTAAGGGAAAATCCTCTTTTATTTCGAATGGTTTTGAGGGTCCTTGCGAATAACCTGGAGGCGGCCGAGACTGGGTTATGAATTTCCCAATCTATTTTATTGTTGTAGCTTTGGCTTTATTGAAAAGTCGCCTATTGCGAGATCTTAGATCCCGAAGTTCATTGATCCCACCATTGTGTGTTTTTATTTCTTTCGATAGTGATTCTCCATGCAGCTGTGAATTTTCTAACTAATTCTTCTAGCTCATATTTCGGAGTATTGGTATGGTTACCCAGCGTACGATGGTACATCAGTTCGTTTTGTTAAACATTTTTTTAAAAGCCTTCTTTTTTAGAGGTTCTATATCTAGGTGGAACTGAAAATATCAATGATCCGAAAACAAATCATGAGACAGTATATTCCTACAGAGACACGCACGCGCAATCTTCGAAGAGAGTGGCTCTTCGTAGTCGTGCACCATGTATTTGCACCTATATGCCACCTTTGTTTGAAAGACACACCTCACATCTTAGTTTGCGGTCACTTACAGACCAAACACCCCAAAGTAATGATTGTTTATGCAACTAAAACTGGTGTGACCTAGTTTTACAGAATCTAAACATGTTCTTCGTTGATATAATTTAACCCACCTAGTTTTATCAAGTTTTACCATGTTGTTGTTAAACAACATCTGTTAAAATAACCCAAAATTACCTTAAAACGTGACCGCCCACATCAAATTAACACAACAATCATTCTTATCATAGACATTTTCAATCTAATTAAATTTTTGCTTAGGCTGCTTTGCTATGCATTACAACACAGGACGAGTAATTAGGGGTTATTTTTAGAATTTACCTCGAAAACAGAAAACAGTTACATATCATAATTCACTGCTATTGAAAGCCGTTGCGTCGCAGTACTTGAAAAGACTTGATGATGACGGCGACGACAATGACGAGCTAACATTTAATTAAAAATTTAAAATTTAATAACAAAAGGTGACAAAAACACAAACACTCACACAAGTATTGTCGTCGTCGTCGTCTTGACGAGTTAACACATTTGAAACATTGCCCAAATAGAATGATAAAACGCAAAAAACGCAGAAACACCATGAATTTTTCATATCATATTCACCTCCACCGTGACATACATACACAATGACAATGATGATTGCTACACAGCAGCGTAGCAATGTCAGCGACGACAACAACAACACAACACTTGAAAATAATCCTTACAGCTATCTAACAAAGACTGTGAAAGGAAGCCAGAGGCTACGTACAGTACGAAAATGTTTACAGAGTGCTAAATATGAATGAATTGAACGCACACACACAGAAAGAAGTAGCATCCTTATCATACGGGTATTTACATACTCACAACATGGCTCAATTACCTGTAGGGTTACAAAACGAAACAGAAATATGTCAATGTTATATGTACGTCAAATATACCATACGTCGACTTATTCGTACTTACTCACTCACATGCTACTGTCATAAAAGTCACTTGAATATAAACACGTATGAGTTGTATGTACGTACCATGCTGCAAAGAAAGTGAGAGAGAAGAAGGGACAAATATTAAGGTAAATATTTAATTTATATATTTTAGTTGTAAATAAATGTACGAGTAGATATATGTGTGTATATGTTTGAAATTAAACTTTAAAGCAGTGGATTGCTAAAATGCTGTACAACTTAAATTAGGTCACCTTTAGGAGGTGGTTTTAGAAGTATCCACTTTATGCAAGAAACGGGTTACACTAGTTTTCAGTAGATGTAAACAAAGGTTACCTAACGTCTATAACACATTAAGAGCCGAATCTTCAAACTACAGGGCATACAGGGTATACAGGGTATGGAGAGGGAGCCAGAAAAGAGATTTGGGATACAGAGATAGAGGTGAAGCGCGAAACTTCTACCAAAAGGACAAAAGAAATGATGTTGGATGGATCAGGTAAAGTAGTTGATATCCACGCTAAGTGTGACAAACTATCAACGGAGCGCAAAAAACCTTACCGCCTGAAAGAAATTTCTGAACCAAAATCTGCTGTAACCCCCAAATCATTATAAGTAACAACATCATAACAATTTACAATCAATTGTTGTCAGTAAATTGTTGCCATTATCGAATATGATTGGTCCTGCACGACCATTTAATAGCAACATCATTCTTTAAAAGCCAAACTCAGTGAAATGTAATAAACCTTGAATTGGCCATTAAACTGTACAATATAACCCCGAATATACCTTTATCACATATTCCTAGTAATAATCCCATCAAAGTACCATACTCGCGCATACCCTTAAATAAACCAATGACAATGACTCACACGTATCCTTATCTTAGGCAAGATTATACTATCGCTATGGCAATATTCGTTTTATATTTCCTATGTTGTCAAGCATAATTACAACGGTGAACATGTTGTATATAGCAACAACTTTGATATAAATCGCTCACACTCTCCCACACACACACACACCCAAACACACCATTGTCATTTGTAGCCAAACCGTTGAATATTTATGTAAAATGATATTTGTGATAGCTTAAACTTTGGTAGCATTAAAACATCATACACAGTTTATCATTGCCATGATGCCAAAGGACAATTCACAGAGGAGAATGTATGGGTATGTGTTGACGTGTGTGTGTGTGTGCGTACATGTAGTATGACCATGTGCTCGTGTCTTTCATATCACTAAACCAACCATTTCAGTTACCACTTCAACCGCTGCCAATACCACACTCGCCATCATCTCAACCGCAACCAACATAAACTGCACAAATACACATCAAAACGATGTGTGAGTGTATTTGAGTATTTGTGTGTGTTAATAAACATGTGTGTGTATTAGAAATATGTTCGCCCTGGGAAGTTTATCTTGATGTTCGTTTATATATATGAGATTTATTAACATCATATGGTGAGATAACATTTTCAGTTTCATTGTGAGTATTTGAACGTCATTTCCGGGAAATTTTTGGCTTACTCAATCAAGTAAGAGGATTTTGTTTAAGTTATTTGGTAAGGAAGGAAGATTTTTTGTGTGAAAACACTTGTAAGCTGGTGTTAGAGATTTAATAACGATCCGTACTATAACTGAAAATTAACTGGATTGATACTATAAAGGTGATGGAAATCACTTGCAGAGAATACAGAAATGTATAACATTTTAGAGTTGAAAAATTTTTACTGGAACTATTTATACGCTGGCGTTAGGATTAGAATCACACATGAAGTATCACATTAGTCGTTGAAAAAAAAATTATAAAATTAATAATAGTGTATTTCCGTAATATTTCCATAATAATACGAACGTTTTTAAGTCCTTGTGGCATTTAAAAATAAAGTCAAAACACATAAGAGGGTAGTGCTACAGGTAGTAGATCTACTAGAAAACATAAAATATGTTGGAGAACAGTTTTTTCTCTATGTAGTCACTAACTTGGTAAGTCCTAAACAAAGTCCTAATGAAAGCATCTTCAAAAGCCTTTCGCAATATATTGATTTGTTACTAAAAGTTACTAAAATCTGTTATATGTAAAATATATGAGAAATGATCTAACATTAACCACCTTATTTGCTCTCCTGGAAAGTAATTGAAACTCATGACTGTTTTGGTAGGCACTGCAAAATTTTGTAATTACACAGTACAACACATGATTTTGGGACTCAATTCTGAAAACAGCACATGAAAGTAGCCCCAAAAAGAAGTGTTTCTGCATCATTCTATTTGTCAAGTTACATGCCATAATAATTTAATATCGATTTGAAGTTAGTAAGTATCCTATAGGGGAATTTGTCATGTTTTAGGCTCTTTTGTTTGGCATAACATAAATACGTATAAAGTATGATTATCATAAGTAATATTTAACGTAAATCATACGCCACGGAGTACATCAGTTTTATTGCAACTGCTACAAAGTAAATCCAGTTCAATATCATTTGGTAAATGGAAAAGTGAAATTGTTGCTTATGTAGGGAAACGTTATATGAACAGACTAGCTTTCCCGGCTTGCGTTGCTTCACCCTACCTACAATGAATATTCTTACAAATTTAAGCAATACGGGTAAAAAGCAAACGTTTCAAAAGGCAAACTAACACTCCATCTATGTAATTGTAGCTTAATCCCATCGGTCTGAGTTACTGTACCGATTCAGTCTCTTTTTATATCTAAAAGTACGAAACATTCGTATCGCACAACTAAAATGAACTGGTACTCCCTCTAATTCTATAGAAGCATGCCCATATACGATTACAGCTTTAGCCCTTTTGTGTGGGTGGTAGTACCAGGTTTATCCCTTTTTCGGCTTTTCTACTCCAAAATGTTCGAATTTTTAAAAAACCCATCAGAAATCTTTCTTATTCTAAAATATTCACTTCAATTTTGGCTACTATACCTTTAGCCGTTTAGTACCATTTTCATCACTTTTCGACCGTTTTTACCACAAAATGGTTAGAATTTCGAAAACCCTAATTGCTTTGTTCTAATTCCATATGGGCCAAACCCGAATTACCCAGATTTTTTTACCGAGAAATATCGGATTTCAAAATAACGTTCAATCCAATTTGATAGTTAGCATGTCCATATCGATTTCTGCGATGATAGCATTAGCCTATAGGTTAGGGAGATGGTATTATTGGTCCCTTATTGATCTTTTTACCCCTAAAAGTACGAATTTCCAAAAATTCATTCTTAGCTGAAGTCTATTCGAAAAGCGGAACAACCACCCAATGCTAAAAATATAGATTACTAGTGGGCCCGGCAATGCTTCGCTATTGCATTTTAACTTGTAATATATTTCACATTTAGGTCTACAAAGTACTTTGAAAACGGTACTTAAGCTCGATAATGATATGTTGAGTTTACTAACTTATGTAACTAATTTTAAGCAACTCCTTAACATGAAAGTTAACAAATTAAGTGTTGTTGTTTTAAATTCTAAATATCATAGGCTCAATGACGATAGTAAAAAGTTCATCAGCAAAGTCATATCTTTTACAAATCGGAAACAGACATTCCGTTAAAGATAAAAATTCAATGTAGTAGCGGTAACCGTCTGCATACTAACTATCTCTTTGGGCGTAAAAAACACTTTTGACATGCCCTCTCCGCCTATTGACCGCAAATGGAAATTTCGTTTGAAGCTTCAAGCCTTTAGCCATAAAAACCTCTTTTGCCATGTCTTCTTCTCACATGGATCAAGAATATTTCCGAATACTATCTTTGTATTGAACGCGTAATACCATTCTATGAGATAATTCGGTCACCAACGTTTGGCTTTACAAAGTGATGATTTCACGTGCTGTATGGCATTTTACGCCGTCGTGTTGGAACCATTTCTCCTTCAAATAATGTGCAATGACATGATAAATAAAAAAAATCAATTGATCGTCCACTGGTTTTAGTTCTTCTACCAGTTGGATATATGAATATAGGCCAAGATCTTTCCTCAGCATTTGCAGAGACCGAGTTGCTAAGAACGGCGTCGGTTCGATAAATTCGAATCCCCTGTCACACTTACGTCTACAGCGTTGATGGCTTCTATTAGCTGCTCAGATGGATGAGTATATGCACCATAAACTTCACAAAGGGCAAACAGAACGCGCATTTTGAAAATAAATTCGCAAGTTTTGTAAACGTTGTTCTTGTGTAGTCTTTACATGGTGATTTTTCAAAGAAAGTCTCAATGAAAGTTTATCACACTTCACACACCTCGCCTGAATGACGAATTGGTTGACCTAAAATGGCAACAAAAACGGTAAATGGGGTTTTGTTTGGTGTCAATTGTACATTAAAAATCCACATGAATCGAAATCCTAGCTGATACTTTTTTTAAGATAAAAGGATTTTTCGTTTATTAACTCCGTTTTGCGCTTCTTTTGGAAGTGACGTTCGTTGCCCCATGATTATTGAAAGCGTACAGACTTCAGCTTTAAGACACTTCTGTCAAAATTTAAGTTTTCTGCACTAAATTAAGCTTTCCCAGCGCGAGCTAGGAATTGATATTACACACAAAGTTTATTGGTGACCTTTTCTAACAATTCATCGTAGATTTGGTTACAACTTTTGCGAATAAAAAAACTGGCCCACCTTACTGTTCATATCTCTAGGCGAACTGCAATATACTGTGGAATTTTGACAGTTATAACTATTTATTTTAAAAGGGGTGTGGTACAGCCCACTTTCACTCTTACTGTTATTTATAATGCAACAACAACATATGTAACAAATCTCATCTTCATACCTCTTATAGATCATGAGATATAACCCTTTTTATTTTCATGTTGTATGGGCGGTGCCACGCCTCTTTATCCAATCACAACCAAATATAGCCTGGGACTATCTACAGGTCATCAGTACCACTTGGAAAAATTTTCGTATCAATCTGTCTATTGGGAAAGCCTGCAGAGCGGTTTTGAAAAGGGGGCGTGGCACCCCCACTTCCACGCTGGCTGTAATTAATACTGCTCCAACAACATATATACCAAATCTCATCTTCATACCTCTGATAGTTCATGAGATATAGCCCTTTTGATTTTCAAGTTGTATCAGCGGTGCCACGCCCCTTTATCCAATCACAATCTATTATAGCCAGGGACTATCAACAGGTCAACAGTACCATTTGGTAAAATTTTCGTATCAATCAGTCTATTAGAAAAGCCGTTAGAGCGATTTTTGAAAAGGGGGCGTGGCACCGCCCGCTTCCACCTTGGCTGTAATTAATACTGCTCCAACAACATATATACCAAATCTCATCTTCATACCTGTGATAGTTCATGAGATACAGCCCTTTTGATTTTCAAGTTGTATGGGCGGTGCCACGCCCCTTTGTCCAATTGGACCGAATTGTAAATATAAACCACCCGGGGCGCCACCCAAATGCATACAAAAAAATTTATGCAAATCGGTCCAGACGTTCGTGAGTTATAAAGTCACAACACACTTGCAACAATTTTTTATATATATAGATAAAAATAAAATTACAACAGTTCTATTAATAAGACCTGCATAACAATTTTTCCAAAAGGGGCTTGCCACCTCCCATTTCCCAGGGAGACGTAATACCCCATGTACCACTTACATATGAAGCAAATCTCATATTTATGCCTTGAAAGACTCGCGAAATACGACCGATTGAAATTTTGGTTTGTGTGGGCTGTGCCACGCCCTTTTGTCTAGTTATGTTTTCATTTCCTACGGATAGTGCTACGCAGTGAAAATTGCATTGCAATTGGTCCATTTAAATCGCACAGATAACGACTTTTCAAAATGAGCGTGGCACCGCCCATTTTTCAGCGAGACGTAATCCTCTATGTATTAGTAACATATGTAGCAAATCTCATCTTCATACCTCTAATGGCTCTTGAGATATGACCGATTGAAATTTCGATTTGTGTGGGTGGTGCCACGCCCATTTGTCTAAATGTGTTTTCTTGTAGCCTATGATGGAGGCCCTATGGACTGTATCACACGTAGAAAATTCAATTGCAATCGGTCCATTTATTTGGCCAAAGTACAAATCTTAAAAAAGGGGTGTGGCACCGCCCACTTTCCGCAAACAAAGTATTTTTTTTATACGACCGACATACATACCAAATCTCGACTTCGTACCTATAATGGTTTAAAAGATACAGCCATTTTAAAATTCCAGTTGTATGGGGCGGAGCCTTGCCCATTTTACCCCCTTGCAGTCCGAATTTTCAAAAATCCCTTCTTAGTGCGCGCCTAAGTCGTAAAAGAAACCTACATTCTAAATTTCACGGTTCTAGCTATTGCCGTTTGGGCTGTGGAGTAATCAGTCAGTCACCCAAGCCTTTTATATATATAGATTAAAGGAATTGTTGTTCTTAATTTTTTTAAATTTGTTTCCGCTAAATCGGACTAGTGGTTCTCGAGTTATGTCAAACAAAAAAGTCTATAACGTGTAGTACTAACTTCAAATGGATTAAAACGAATGATGCAGAATTTCTTGTTTTTGGGGCAACTTTCACGTGCAGTTCTCAGAATTGAGTCCCAAATCAATTAGCTGAAAATTTTGTACTGTGTTATAATAAAAACTAGTAAGAAAGTTTAAGTCTGGCAATACGACTTACATATACCCTCACTCTCAGTTATACATACAATTTTCGAGTATATTCATACTATTACTCGATTTCTGGATGGAGTGATACATTTGTATAGGAGGTACCAGAATGGGCGTGGCTATTCCATTTTTTTTTTCTCCAGAACTTTATCCTGAATTAGCTTTACTAAATACAGAATTTGGGCACGATCGCGTTTTAGGTGTATTGATATTATTAATCCATCTCTAATGTGGGCGGAATGGTACATTTGTATGGGAGGTACCAGAAGGAGTATGGGTAGACTTCCAATTTTTACCCCAAAACATTATCCTGTTATAGCTTAACAAAATACAGAATATGGACATGAACGTATCAAGTGTATTGATGTTACTATTCGCTTTCGAAAGTGGGCAAAATGATACATTTGTAAGTGAGGTACCAGAAGGGGCGTGGCTAGAATTCCTATTAGTTCTCCAAAACATTATCCTGTTATAGCTTAACAAAATACAGAATATGGGCATGATCGTATCGAGTGTATTGATGTTACTATTCGCTTTCTAAAGTGGGCGTTATGGTACATTTGTATGGGAGGTACCAGAAGGGCTTGGCCAGACTTCCAAGTGTTTTCCCCAAAACTTTTTCCTAATTTATGTTTACTTAATACAGATATAGGAGGTACCAAATGGGGCCTGGCCAGACTTCCACTTATTTCTACAAAACTTTATCCTGGCAAAGCTTTACCAAATATAGAATTTGGGAGCGATCGCGTTGGGTGTATTGATTTCTAAAGTGGACGGAGTGGATCATTTGTATGGGAGATACAAAAGGGGCATGGCCTTACAACTTATTATTTCTGCAAAACTTTAACCTAATATAGCTTAACTCAACACAGAATTTGAGCTACATGGCTTAGGGTATATTATTATTATTAATCGATTTTTAAAGTGGGCGAAATGATACATTTGTATGGGAAGTACCAAAAGGGGCGTGGCCATATAGCCCATTTGCAATACTGTTAGGGGAAACATTAACTCGTGCATAGTTTCAAATCATTTAGTTGCGTCTTTCAAAAGTAAAGTACCAGCCAGACAGACGGACATGGCTCAAATGACTTAAAAAGTCGTGATACGTATTTGGTTCAAAGAAACCTAGGGTCTAAACTGACTCCTTATATTTAACTGACTCCTTATTCTTGGTTAGTCAGATAAAAACTGTTTAACAATTATAAAAGTACTCAAATCGAAATTTGGTATTTTTAAAAAATTACATCGTTCATGTGTGATGCTTAATTACTTCCACACTGCTGTAATATAGATGTTCTACATTTCTTGACTTCTTCCTATTTGACAGGAATAGCAGATTATCCTCAATCAATTGCCGTACACAGTCATATTGGTCATTTGCCCTTCCTAGTTTGTCGCACCCGTTTTGAATAACAGCTCTATAGCCTGGTCCATCCAGTGAAGTTTTGGTTGCCTCCTCCTGCCCCATCTACATTTGTTATTGCCGAAGATCATTTGAGCTGAAGCATTTTCATTCATTCGTACAAAATGCCCCAGACACCAAATTACGTCTGTATGGACGTGCTTCACCATGTTAATGTCGTTATACAGCTCATATTTCATACCACGATGGCAATAACCGTTAAAGATTATGGGTTCAAATGTTTTTCAGAGTATTTTTCTCTCAAAGACTTTCATAACAGATGGATCCGTTTGTGACATTACCCAAAGCAAGACTGGTAGGATCAGTGCCTTGAAGAGTTGAATCTTTTATCGCCGAGAGAAGGCATTTTTATTACACCGCTTGCTTAGCTCATAGCAGCAGCAGTTCTCAGGCTAACATTATTTTATTTATTTTTTTTACGGCGGAGAAAAAGTAAACCAAAATCCAGTTAAATTTGTCAACTTTCACGCAGCTTCCCAAACGAGTAACCTCTTTGCTCATTGAACCAGATAACTTGATTTTGTCCTCATTAACAAGCAGACAAATTTCAGAAGACTGCTTTTCAATACTCGAAAAGGTCGCAGTAATATCCCGAAGTCCAAGGCGAATGATATCTATGTTATCGGCATATGCGAGCAGCATGTGGCTTTTGTAAAAGACTCGTGTTGACTGCAGTCTTCCGCATAATCATCTATATTAAGATGTTAAAGAGATCGCATGTCAGAATACTGATATGTCTGAAAATTCGCTTGGTAGAAAATGGCCCTGTCAAATTTCTGCCAATTTTCACTGAAGACATCGTGATGGTCAGTATCATCCCTTAAAGTCGTATTAGCTTCACAGCCATGGCATCTAGAGTGTTCAAATACTTCCTTTTTTTAGAAACCCGGTTTCCGAGTTATTCGAAAAATTGATTTTTAAGAAAAATCGGATTTCGAATACAGCATTTTAAAGAAAACCGGTTTAACCGGTTTTTTCGGTTTTTTCTAAAAAGTTAAAAATACTTATAAAAAATATAATTTGGCTTAAAAAATGCATTTATTTAGTATGTTATATCAATCGAATTGGGAGATCGTGCCCAAATCCTACATTTAATAAAACTATAGCAGGACAAAGTTTTGGAGAAAAAACTGGAAGTCTAGCCCCATGTGGTACCTCCCATACCCATCAGGTACCACCACTTTAGAAATCGATTAATATTATTAATAGATCCAACGCGATCGTGACCAAATTCTGTTATTAGTATTGGTCAAACAGAATAAAAATTTCTAGAAACAATTTGGAAGCCTAGCCACGTACCTGCTAAAACCTCCCATAAAACCTCCGCCCACTTCAGAGATGGAGTAGTAATATCAATACACCCAACGTTATCGTGTCCAAATTCTGTATTTATTAAAGCTAAATCCCATACAAATGTACAACTTCGACCACTTTAGAAATCGTGTAATGATATCAATATACTAGAAAATTATATGTTTTACTGAGGGTAAGGGTATATGTAAGTTGGCTTACCCGACTGAAACTTTCTTACTGGTTAAAATAGTATTTAAGAAATAATATGCAATTTAAGTGTTCAATTTTGAGTCAATTCTTCTGTTTCGTTTTTATAAAGCTTGATACAGAAAACACGCGCTCCTTTATTGTGGAGAAGGATGTTGAGCTTTCCTGTCCTTTTATTAAATCTATCGAAATAGTTGAAATCATCATATAGACTTGTGTCATTGCAATTTTTTTTCACTGGTGGATTTTGGATGTTATGTCATGTTTAAATCGTTGCAAAGACTACCTTTAGGAGATTCCCCCATGTTAATAGACTCTGCCGTTGTTGGGGAAATTGCAGGGTAAAGTCTTTTAAAAAGCTCGTTAGCAAATTCCATCGTTTCTGCCTTTTAGACTTCTTTACACAGGATTAGCTTGTAGGATATTTTTCTGTCCTAATACATATAATTAGGGTATTCAATGTTTGTAAACGAGAATGTTTTTAGAAGCTTTTTAAAGTTTTAAAATTCAATTTCAAATTAATTTAGAAAATTTTTTTTACATTTTATAAACATGAACGTGTTTGGAAGCTTAGTAAAATTTTAAAATTCAATTTCAAATTAATTTAGAAAAAACTTTTAACGTTTTATAAACGAGAATGTTTTTAGAAGCTTTGGAAAATTTTAAAATAAAATTTCAAATTAATTTAGAAAAATCTTGTTACATTTTATAAACAAGAATGCTTTTAGAAGCTTTGTAAAATTTGTAAATTCAATTTCAAACTAATTTAAAAAAAAACCGAGTACCCGAAGGAAAAAACTCGGTTAAACCGGTTATTCGAAATTGGCATTTTTGCAAAAACCGGTTTACGGTTTTTCGGTTTCGGTTTTGAACACCCTAATGGCATCTAACAGTCACTGCCGTATCAGACTGTGGAATGCTTTTTTATCCGGTATTTTTCGTAGTGTTAATCTGGTCGATTGTGCATTTTCCAGTTGTAAAACCACAGTTAAAAGGTCCAAAAACTTTGTTATTTCACATACCACACTGAACCCACAGCAGTTGGCCACAAACGAATTACGGATCGGTTTTCTTAAGCACAGGACATAGGATACTCAGTTTCTAAACATCGAACATGTATTAAGATAACCAAATCGTAATCGCAAACACGTTACCAGCTTATCGTTTATTTAATATCGATTTGAAGTTAGTTAGTATCGTATAGGAGAATTTGTCACGTTTTAGGCTCTTTTGTTTGGTATAACTAGAGAACCACTAGTCCGATTTAGCTGAAACAAATTAAAAAAAAAATAAGAATTACAATTCATTTAATCTGTTCATATGACTTTTCCCTACCTAGGCAACAGTTTCACTTTTACATGATTTTGAACTGGGTTTATTTTGTAGCAGTTACAACAAAACTGTTGTTCTCCGTGACGTATGATTTACGTGGTAATTACTTGTGACAAACATACGCCACCAAATAACAATATAACAAAAGAGCCTAAAACGTGAAAAATTCCCCTATACGATACTTGCTAACTTCAAATCGATATTAAATTATTATGGCATGTAAGTTTGCAAAACGTATAATGCAGAACTTCGTCTTTTTGTGGCTACTTTCACGTGCAGTTCTCAAAATTCAGTCCCTAAATCATGTCCTGCAAGGTTAGCTTTTTCTTTGCTTTAGATTATGACCACTTTCGACATTGCTAGATTTCGTGCAAACTTTGGCTGCAACTAGATGGTGGACCCAAGTCACACGTACATTTATAACGCTTGAGTCATACTTTCCATAGATCATCACGTGGTAAACTTAGTTCATTGTCTTTTGGTCAGGGTATATCCAGGTTACCTTGTGAATATCTTAATGTGGGAATCTAGTTCCGTTCACTTTCATGTTTTTTATCTACGCGAATGTAACATGTCTGAATCAATTATCGAAGGTGTTGTTATGTAGACAGAATTTTTCAAATGCTCAACCAATAGTATCACTCCTTCCATATATAGTATTTAAATCATACAGAACAATTGTAATGTCACTGCCAGCACAGTGTTCATATTATCCCTTCAGGAACGCATCTTTAGTTTACTTGCCTAGGCCTTGAGTCGTCGCATGTACACATATCAGCTTAATGTAAAAACATTTCACATAGATGCGAACAGTGGATATTCGGTCACTTACAGCTAGGCAAGGCAGCTGTAAAAGATATCGCATTTTTTTTTCATCGTATGCATCCCTATCCCGTCAATGTAATGTAGTATCAGCCTTTTGCGTATCGAGGACATCCGCCAATTGGCTAGGGGCTCCATTTTCGTAGACATTACAGGTGTATATCCTTAAATCACGGTCCTTATAACGTTTTAGAGGGACCGTCAACATTTGGGAGGGTTCTTATCTTTTATTTTCTTTACGTTTTTATAATAATGTATGTAGTAAAGCGTAGTGCCTTATTAGGCCACGGCGCCTGTTGCTGATTGGTATTTCCAACGCCACGGAGAGAGCAGTTGGTTTGAGCTGCAGTAGCTTCTGGACGCTTCTGAATGTCATTAAGGATAATCAACAACAAATGCGAAAAGAGGCTTTGAAGTGCTGTAGAAAACGTTACTTTAAGGTATCGGCCAAGTCCATTGGGGATAAGACTAGCCATCACCTGGGCTAGTTAATGAAATTTTTTTTGGTATCGCTGTTTATCCAAAAATTTCGCGAACTGCACCCAACGAGCCGCCGGAGATATTACAAGTTGCAAAAATCGGTATAGTATATCTTCTTTGATCTTCATAAAATAATCGACCAACAATGTCTCTTGCTGGCAAAACTGCCCATATGGCTGCCTTGATGAATGCAGAATGTTAGATGCTTCAATTTAGGCTTAGCATGACTTCATTACCTGCAATATTGTCAGTTTACAAGCCCATTTAGATCGAAGTGTGCTTTGTGTAAGAAAACATTGTTGGTACGGCTGATGAATCTCTCAAACTTTTTCGTTTGTCAACTGCAACCTGTCAGCATCTTCTAGAAAACAAAATACCGGTACCAGTTTTACATTAAGGACCTTACAGATGGTACAGTAAGGATCTTAACGTAAATTTATCTAAATGATGCGGTTTAAAGTTGTTGTGGCCCATTTAAGACATTTGAATGCTTTCAAGTAGAGAGTTTTTGCATTCCGTTGAAGTTATAGATTGGCTGGATCGTGGTTAATTTTTTGCCAAACATTTCTAATAAATGAATCGATGGAGTTTTATTCAATGCCGTATAATAAGCGCAAGATTTGCATTGCTGTATTGTGGCGTGATGGTTAGAACACACGACTACCATGCGGGAGATCCATGGATCCTGTCTCCCCTCATCTAAAGTTTTTTTCACATTGCCGACCCCGTCGATGTTGTCGACAGAAACTTCTCAGTATAGTGTCGAGTCAATCGGCATGTCTAGTAAAAGCTTCTCAAGCGTGTTACTTCACAAAAACGTCAGCAGTTATCCCATACCTTATTCATGGGGTGTAAAGGTAAATTAAGTTTAATTAAGTTTTAGTTGTTTGTATAGTACTCTCCTACGGATAACGCACGTTGTGCTCAGCTAAATGGCGCCAGAACACTAAATTCCCATAAGTTGCTCCTGAATTTCGTAACACTTCCGCCATACTACGCCATGGCTGACCCAAGCTGCTACCGTTTTAAATGTAAAATAACTTTTGAGCCACCCTGTTTTAAAAAGCCACCTCGTGATCCTTGTAGGCCGGCTAATACAAAATTATTCGCCGTACCATGTGTCAACGACAACAAAAGTCTGGTGGTTTTTATTACAGTGCAATGGCTATGACCACTAAAGTGATTCGATATTTAATTTATTATAACCCCACATGACGTCAACTGCTCAACTCCGTTAATCATTTTCATAAATATTAAAAATGCTACGTAATTAAAATTTTCATCGTATACGAATATTTTTCCCTATCAGAAAAAAATGCTAACCCTACCACACTTGTAATGTTGAGTTATTACTTTATCAGAGATTCTAGATTAATAATGCTAATGTACCCTTCATGTGCCACAAAATGCTGTCTAGGGTTAATTTATGCCATTTGGTATGTTTCGTGCTCTTTTCCCTGCACATTATAATTCATAAAGCGTTTTTCACATTCTATTGTGCGAAAAAAAATAGAGCTCACACATATATGGGTGTGTGTGATTGTGTGGTGAATTTACTTTATATGTCACAAAACAAGCGGGGTTGTGTGAGCACTGCATGTCGGGAACGAGTAGGAAATGCTTATAAGACAAAAATGTAAATATTAGAAATAACAGTCACAAGGATTGGAGAAAAGTTGGCAAGGCATCGTAAATTACGGTAGGCCAATATTTCTGAAAACTCCTTTCGTCTTTTAACCCTCTATAAAATAACTAATTCTTGCTTAAAATCTACAAGAAAATGTTATTAGAAATTTAATAAATATATTTTAAAATAGTTATATCAGTCATATTAAATTCAGTTTTTGATTTATGGTACAAAGCGCTAAGTATAAATAAAGTATACGTATGAGGTACTCAGTTATTTCAAACATAGAGTATACGCTCTTTAGAACTTTCCTAACGCCATGCAATCAGCAGGAGTTCAATGTATAATATATAACATTGGAGTGACTGTTGGGCATGGGGAATGTTGAACAATAATAATCATAAAGTTGAGTGTGGCCTAAGATAAAACTCTTCAAGAATTTCCATACCCAGTTGACGATATAGCAATAGATAGATAGGACAAAAACGTACCTTATCACAGGTGCTAAATTACAAATACAACAAATAATTAATTTTCACACGCGGAGTATACTAAAATATATATGTGTGTTACTGTATTTCACTTGTGTAACTGTAATTCTTGTTTTCCCCGTTTGATTCAACTCATAATGTATACAAATTCCAACTACCAACTAATGATTGATTTTGTTGCAATTATCTTACTACCCTCATACATTAAATGCTATAAACATTTATGGCATATAACTGCCGAATAAATAGTCCAAACGCGGCACAATAAAAAAAACGAGTGCAAAGCAAAATTTACATTTATCCACGGAATGGGTTGAAGGATATTTAAAATGTTCTCATATGTGTCTCCATATGTAAATGTAATATATGGATGTTTCTTCCATTATGCCTCCCTGCTCCTGTCATGGTAACCGCCAACAGCAATCGGTGCTGTGAGGCAACATTCTTAAGCTATACACAACGAACTTTATGCGATAACATATTTTGTTGTTTTTTTTTTCTTTCCTGACTTTAGCCTTGAAGCCAAGTTTTCGGTGCTGAAATATATTCACACATAGTCGAATATTTCATGGTAACGCTTTCGTGTTGTTATTAGATATTAGCAAGGATAAAACGAGAGAAGCAAAAACAGAAAGTGTGAAATAAAATATATATGAGTACAAGCGAACGAACACATACTTGAGAATATATTAAATTCCGAAACGGAAAGAAAAAATCCCATATAAATATTATCCTCCTTCATAAAACATCGAAAAGAGAGAGGAAAAAGCGGTGAAAAGCACGCAAAACGCAATCAATATATAATCTCGTTAAGGTGTGGGGGCAACTGGCATAGAGTAGAAAAAATATTTATATATGTATAGACTCGCTTTTTTTCTTGTTAAAGTGAAATGGCAAAACTGTCTGAAACAGCCCCGGCATTAATGTACAAACACAGTGCGTTTGCCAATTGAGAAGAGATAGTAGGATGGGGGGGAGAGAGGACTATAAGCACATGCAACCAAGTTCAAGGTCTTTGTTGAAAAATGAAACGTTGTGTTACGAAAGGGCAACATAAATGTTGTATAATAACATTGAACAAATTATTGACTAATTGTTATTATTCTATTTATGCGTCTACCCAAAATATTGGCAGGACCAATTTAAATTTAGTAACCGTAGGACATTAAGGCATAAGCCGCAGACGAAAAGATATTAAAGCAATAAATATTAATTATAACAAGCTATGGCCATTTAAGCCGTTCCCGTTGCGTAAGTTTAAACTTAAAAATGTGTTAACTAACAGTAACGCCAGAAAATCATTCATATCATATTCATGTGGTGTAAAAGGAAACACAAGTTTTTTTGTTCAACAACAAAGTCGCAAAATTATTGACATGAATCGTGTGGATCGTAGATCGTTGTGGCCCTGATCTACTTTTGCAGTTCGGAAGACAATTTGCCTTTTAAGTTTGGCCTTTACACAACCACCTCTACTGTTTACAAGCAAATCAAACTCTCTGCTTTTATTGAATTCCTCCCTCTGAAGAACTCTTACAAATTATAAAAAATTTCCATTCTTAGATATCATTCTCAAAATAAAAAAATGCTCGTAGCATATTGTTGATTTTTTATCCGTCAATATGAAAAATGGAAATATCTGTAAACATTCAAAAGATATTGTAATGTATTCACAGGCTTAAAGTTTTCTTGTAAAAGGCCTATCTATATATATAAAAATGGTGGCAAAAATGTATAGTAATTCATCAATTGAGAACGGCTAGGCCGATTTTGCTCAAACTTTTTTTCAATTGTTCGTTATTGCCAGGAGCAGGTTTGTGTGAAAGAAAATATTGGGAAAATCTTCCGGAAAAGTCGGAAAATTGGAAAAATCGATAATTGCCTTTTTGTATGGAATTTTGTGTGCAATTTTACTGAATGGCTTTTCGAATAGAAAAATGGAAAATTTTTGTTAAAAAATGCGGAAAATTCCGGAAAAATTCAAAAAGTTTGAATTTGTTGTTCGACGAAATTTTGCATATTATCGTATGATTGATAATTTGGACGATGTAACAGTGAACTATTTTGGATAATTAATCCGAAATGACTTTCCGAATGGAAACATAGAAAAATTCTCGGTGGAAAACTCGGAAAATTCCGGAAAACTCGAAAAATTTGGATTTTTTCAGAAACATTTTGCATCGCAAATTGAGTTTTTGTATAACTTTTTGTGTGGAATTGTTCGGTTGAAAAAATAGAAAATTTTGGTTGGAAAATTATGGAAAAATTCAAAAAGTTTTAATTTTTTTTCGACGAAATTTTAAATTTTATTGTGTTTTGATAATTTTGAATGATGTAAATGTGAAAATTTCGGATAATCATTCCGAAATGATTTTTCGAATGGAAAAAGAGAAAAATTCTTGGTGGAAAACTCGGAAAATTCTGGAAAAAACTCGAAAATTTTTGATTTTTTCAACGAAATTTTTCATTGTATCGGTTGATTTGATGATTTTAGACGACGTAAAGGTGGAAAAATCGCTGTGCTACTTGGAAAAATTCGGGTTTTTGTGAAAATATGTATAAAAACGGTGTAAACAGAGTGTAGTAATTCATCAAGAGAGAACGGCTGGCCCATTTTGCTCAATTTTTATCTAATTGTTCGTAATTGGTATAAGGGTTTTATGCAAGATAATTTTGGGAAAATCCTTCGAAAAAGTCGGGAAATTTAAAATATCGAAAATTGAAAATTTTGTATGGAATTTTGTGTACAGTTGTCACGGAATGGTTTTTGGAATGCAAAAATAGAAAATTCTTAGAGAAAAACTCGGAAAAGTCCAAAAAATTTGTTTTTTTTTTATTGACAAAATTGGGCAATTTTCGCATGATTTGATGGTTTTGAACGATGTCTAGATGGAAAATTTCGGTTAAATGTTGGTTGGTAGCGCGAAAAATAATATTTAAATAAAAAATCCGTCGAACCCGACAGGATGTGCGGCAATCTGCTATCGACATTGGGTCGACAAGATGCATTCGATCGCGAATTTTAACGGGAGCAAGACTATAATCTAGATGAGCTGACCGGAAGAGTTCGAACAAATGTGCCGCTGCTAAATACCGAGTACAATAACGTGTACGTGGGACAGCCAAGACATTTTTTGTTGATTCCGGCAACAATTTGGTCAAGATCTCAAATAACGTTAGTCGCTGCATGCTCTGGCATAGCTGCCACATTGTTGGAAGGCATTCGAACTGCAAATTCCGCTTTAAAACTTTCGATGAATATTATAACGGTTGAAAAGCCAAAGTACACAATGACCAAGAATTTCGTAACGGCGAAGTAGATGCGGGAATGCCAAATCAACATTTCGGACCAATGCGCGATAACGACTAAACGAGCTTTGGAAGTAGTTGACCGAACGATAAAGGATTTACGAGGGGATTTGAAGCGATTTTGGTGGGGCTATGATTTTGCTCAAAATGTCTAACGCTGCTGATTTACTAAAACCATGCTTGAAAACGTCGTCAATGTCAAGAAGTTGTAATTGACCAAAAAATTAGGGGCTCATTCCAGAACCTCCCATCTTCTGCTGAATTCCCGAAACAACTGCTAGCGCTTGGCAATGGCCAATTTCGGTTGAATTGATATCGTTCCCTGCCTATTTTTTCCAGTTCACATCATTGGAAAAGTAACTCATGGCATTGCACAAAATTATAAAAATCTCGATTGGATTAATTTACGGGCAGTATGTTACTAGCAAAGAAGAATAAAGACATCAATAGCTAGAATTTCAAATAAGAAAGTTAAATCGCTTGAGAACTGCATTCGTACAAATTTGTTTACAGCGTGACCGTAGAGGATGAAGCGACCAACAATCCGACAGAATTTTCCACCAGCTTAATATGCCGCATAATTTACAGATAAAGGTGGGATCGATCATAATCATATTGCGGAATATGCGGTTGTCCGTCAAGAATCTGATAAAAAAAAATTGATTTTAGACGATCATAAAGAGCAAATTCAAAGAAGCAAATTCATTATCTTACGAATTAGATAATTCCAAGTGATCATCCATTCCAATTCCCCGACCACAATCAATAAATAGCAAGGCCAATCCTTGGAAGTTTGTGAAATTAATCTCGAATTTCCCTGTTTTACGTGCGGTCAGCTGAACGTTGCCTTTTCGAGTTTTGAGAACCGCCTTCGTTGTTTGTTTTTGCGGCGGAAAACTAATCGAAAAACTTTGTTTATCAAACATTCTCTACTGAGTTTATCTGAAGACATAAAATTGGGGCGAGACGAAGTTCGCCGGGTCCGCTAGTTTTTATATAATTATAGCCCCCAAAAACCAACAGCATTAAAAATTAAATAAACAATGAAATAGCACCCAAATTATACAAGCTATGAAACAAGCCCCGTATTTTAAAAATTTGTTGGGTTTTATTTCATTTGAGATTATTTCATAATTAAGGAACCCCAAATGAGAAATTAAATAATTCCCAAAAATAAATGAAAAACCGCCCACAAAATTTGGGAGTTATTTCTTATGAAATAACACCCAAAAATGTATGAAAAAAATTTGGGGAATATTTTATTTCTCGTGAAATCAAACCCCAAATTATTGATTAGCCTGACTAAGGCTCTCAACCTTTGGTTCCCTGAATCTTTCCTTATCACCTATTAAGGCAAGAGATTACAGCCAGTGCGGTGCAGCCGGAAACCCTACGATAAAATAAAAGAAAAACTGGATTAGGCGAGTACTGGAACGCCAACAGAGCAAGTTTCAACAGTAACAAAACACAAAATTAAAATGTCAAAAAAGCTACGAGGATAAAGCGTTGTGAGTCCATACTCGGTATCAATGATGACACCCGTTTAGAAAAGGTTTCTTCTAAGGACTCGAAATATTTGGATTTCATTCTTAGAACAGATGGGACACGAACCGATCTCAGAGCTGAAACACTGGAGCTGCTAATGCAGAGAATGCCGTCGGTAGTGTAAGCCCACCCACATTGATCAGCTATAGGAACTTGGTTATTGTGGATTATATTGTAAATGGGGAAGTCCGTCAATACCTTAGAGCCCTACAAATCGCTTGGTACGTATGGATTTTGTTGGGCATCATCAAGCCTTGTATCCGGCTATGTTGTGTTCCAAATAAAAATGGATTTTATACCCAAGCACCGAACACTGTAGATCCCGATAGGCGTACATGGGAGGAGTCCGACACGTAGCTGTCTCACTCTAGCCCTTAGAAGGTTTAGATACTTAGGGCAGGGTTATATAGAGCACCTAGAGTCTCTCTTCTCAGTGGGAGGAAATAACTAAATATTTTGTCATGCGGTGCCTACCATGGTTAACTGTGTTCAGTTGATGGACTTGCAATGTTTTTTCACGATCTTTTCTTAAATCATTGTCTATACGTAGACCATTCTATCTATATACACCTCCATCTATAGCGGAGCTTCTATACTCCATAGAAGCCTGTTTACTACTCAAATGTGAGAGCCTCTTCCACATCTCATTCATGGTATGTAAAGAGAAAATATGCAAATTTATTGCAACAAATGAAATATATGACTTCTATTCCTCTTCATTATTCGTTTTTTAAAGTGACATGCCATACAAATTTAATATTCAGTTGAAGTTAGTAAGTATCATATAGGGGAATTTGTCACGTTTTAAACTCTTTTGTTTGACAAAAAACTCAAACTTTTAGTGAAGGGTATGCAGAAAATAACAATTTTGTTTTACTGCTGAATCAGTAATTCCGTATTTTTTTCTACTTCTTACATAAAGGTATGTTACAGTATTTTCTCACTGGTACATATATATAAAAGTGAACATTTGTTTCTACCTATGACCGCTGTAGACTTCAAAACCATCCTACCGATGCGCAACAAACAAAATTATCTAAAACTAGCTGACCCGGCAAACGTTGTTCTGCCATAAAACTTTGGACCCGGCAAACTTCGTCTCGCTCCTAAGGTAACGCCTTTATATAATAGTAAAACACAGATAGTTCAAGTTTTAATCTGATTTACTTGAATTTAATCGAAATCTGTGAAGAGCAATCTGATATACAATGTTTTCCGATTTGTTTCCGGCGTAAAAACAAACAATGAAAACTGTTTGCCAACACGCAAACAAACAACGCACAGCTGACCCTGTGAAAAGCTGGGAAATTCGAGGTTGATTCCACAAATTTCCAATGATTGGCCTTACGATTTATTGATTGTTATCGCAAAAGCCAATCGAATGGGGAGTTGAATTGGAAGGGAAGATCGGTTGGAATAATAGATTCGAGAGATAAGAATTCCCCTCCTTTGCATATGCCCTTGATGATCGTCGCTTTAATTAAAATTTCGGATGATTCAGTTTCCGCAAAATGATCATGATCGATCCCACCTTCAGCTGCAAATTATGCACAACTGGCACATCTAGAGAGTTCAAAAATTCTGTCGAATAGTTGGTTGCCTCATTCTCGTTAAATGACCTCGAAAATTTTTCATCGTTAGGTCATCTGCCTCCAATGCTCGTTTATGCGCCATCGTGCATTAATTCCAAATAATGATTAAGCATTCTCGCAACAATTTCGCTACACGTTGTGTTGTCAACCGTGAGAAGAAACCGGAATGTGCAGTTCGATTGTGGAAGCAATACCAAAGTATGCAACAGCTAACTTAATTGCGATCTTGACCGAATTGTTGCTAGAATCAAAGAAATTACGAATCTCTTGCCTGTCCAACCGGCATCATCGAGAAAGTAAATGCTTCCGTTCCAATGTCGACAACTTTCATCATTGAATCGTACACATTCGTTTGCTCGGCAGTTAAGAGCGCCGCATTTGTTCGGACTCTTTCAGTCAGCTCAACTCGATCAAAGTCTTGTTCTTGTTGCAATTCGCGATTGAATGCATCAAGCATTGAACGATTTTGCGCTGGTATTCCCAATTTCGACAGTAGACTGCCACACATTAGCACGCACATGTCTTTGATCAGAAGATAATTTCAAGATCGAAATTGGATGTTGTCGTGCGAACTCTGTGCAAATGTCGTTAGCCATTTCGTCCAACTTGTCCACCAGCCCGAAGCTTGAGAACAATTCCGTCTTCATTTATAGTGGGAGCATTGAATTGTCTTCCATGGCATCCAGAGGGTCTCTTGTCTTCTCTGATAATGATTTTGTGGACGTCATAATGCATTGTATTCAATGTGGTTTTGAACAATCGGACCAATGCATTATGCTTATGTAGAAGATTTTAAAATTGTTCTACCATTTTGCATTTAATATTTGAACATATAAAATTTTACAATATTCCGAAATTTTTCAAGCATCATAACGAATTTTTCATCTTTACGTCGTCTAAAATCATCAAATCAAGCGATACAATGAAAAATTTCGTCGAAAAATCAAAAATCGAAATTTTCTATTTTTCCAACCGAAAAGCCTCAACGAAACAATTACACACAAAATGTAATACAAAAATCCAAATTTTTCGAGTTTTTCCTGAATTTTCCGAGTTTTCCACCGAGAATTTTTCTATTTTCCCATTCGGAAAGTCATTTCGGAATAGTTATCCGAAATTTTTCACTGTTACGTCGTCCAAAACTATAAAGTTACACGATAATATGCAAAATTTCGTAAAAAAAAAAATTTTAATTTTTCGAATTTTCCGAAATTTTCCGCATTTTTCAACAAAAATTTTCCATTTTTCTATTCGAAAAGCCATTCTGTAACAATTGCACACAAAATTCCATACAAAACGGCAATTTTCGATTTTTTCGAAATTTTCCAATTTTCGATTTTTCCCAAAATTTTCTTTCACATAAACCTTCTCCTGGCAATAACGAACAACTGAAAAAAAGTTTGAGCAAAATCGGCCCAGCCGTTCTCAATTGATGAATTACTATACATTTTTGCCACCATTTTTATATATATAGATTTTTAATATTGAAAATTTAAATATTGACATATTTAATAGGCTGCGACAAATGCTTCATTTATGTATGTATATAAAATTTTAAACTTATAGGATGGTACAGCATTCAACCGATGTTCTTCATGTGTAGTCCACCCATTACAAGAAATGCAATATCTGTCTTACTACTACAATAAGTGTCTTTAAATTAGGAGTGGATGCAATATGATTAGGTCAAAAACTGTCGTGATTTGATTATTAGGCGTGGCCCCGCCCATGGGAGATACTTTGTTAAAGTGTGGTATCTGAAGTACTAGATCGTTAGGCGTGGCCCTGCCCGTTAAACGTAATTTGTTAAAATATGATATCTGAAGAACTATTTTGCGAATGACCATGATATTTGGTGTCGATTCAATTAAGATAAGTATACGGATTTTGGTACATGTGACTGAGATCTACGATAGAAAAAAATTCGAATACCCACGAATTAAAACATTTCCCAAATCTGCATCTATTACAAGTAGAATAACGAAAGGCACACAATATTGTAATACAAATTTATAAGCAATTACGAATGAGTGTGGAGGATTTTATTTCCTTGATGCATCTATCGGTTTTGATATCGTTAATTTTGGCAAATGCTTAATCGCATCAACAGCTTTATGTTGCATGTTCACGTGTGTAACGACCTACTGATTGAAATATTTACACTCCTCTGATTCTCCCATACACGTTGTTTTATCAAAAGCATTGCAATAAATTTCTTTCAATACTAAATTATGATCATTTAATAACCATAATACTTTTTGCTAAGTTTCGATGAGAATATCAAAAAAATCTAACGCACCCGAAGATATATTGCACCCAAAAAAGTTAAATTTAAGTCAATACTTCTTTAGGCAGGACGAAGTCTGCCCGGTTAGCTAGTATAAAATAATTTCAATTTAATAACAAAATGCTGATGTACGTATTTAAAAATTCAGATATTTGCATTTCCCAACAAGAAATTAAACGTTTTTCAAAGCTAATGCATCTTTTTCCGGACCGCAGCAAATCGTTTATTAAAACAATGCAAATTTTTGCTTTACATATAAATACATACGCAAAAATGCAAATATTTCGTACGACCTGTTATAACCTTTTGCAAAAACAAAACGTTATCGTATACATTTAACTACATGTACGCTTCAATTCTACATCATTTCGCTGAGCATTAAATGAAGATTATTTCTCTGATCCTTTTCGGTCGACTTGAAACGACATGACCAATTTACAATCACAAAAATTTAACATTCATTTTCAATTTAGTTTTGCGGCTATCATACATTTTCTATATGTTTTATTTAATACATACTAAATGTAGGTATTTATAATTCAACGGCATAATAGAAATAAATCATTCATTTCAGTGCACCAATCATATTGAATTGTTTTGTGTTTTTTTTTTTTTGCACATTTGATATCAAAATCAATTGTCGGACAATTGCATAGCATTAGCGCAAAATAATAATAATGCAAATGTTGTTTAAACAATCACGCATCAATTATTAATGCTTTGTCAAACACAATCATCAACCTAGATTTTTTGTTGTTGTTGTTGTGTAATTGTTTGGTATGCAATTATTTCCGAGTGAATAATGAATACAAATTAATTATGAGTGTAGTTTTAAAAATACTGGTCACATATGTCGGTCAGATAGACTGACTTAAAAGTAATCACCTATTAGAGGAGTCCTAATCACAGCATGGGCTTGGAATCGTCATCTGGAATACGAGTGTGTGCTACATTTTATGAACACGTGGAAGCTTTTATCAATAAATGTGCAAGTTACACACTTATGTCTCTGTACACGAAAAATTTGGATTTTCTAAAGGTTTGTGTGTTATAATAATGTAATTACACTGACAAAATTTAAATGTATTCCAGCTGTCCGTTTGGAAGTTGTTATGGAAATATATTTGTTCCAAAACTAGGTCATTTTGTATGGGAGGTACCTGAAGTGGTCGTCTGATGTAGGCTATAGTAATTCCTGAGTTAAACTCTCCCAAGCGTACATCTTTCGCAAAATATATCTGAATTCAGTGCATTTACAAAAATGATGTGTCTGTAAAACCATGAGAGTTAATCATTCGTATGGGAGGTACTAGAAGGGGTGTGACAAAAGTTTCAGTTTACAGAGAATGTCTCTTTTATTACAAGACCGAATTCAAATATCTTCTAGCTGTCCGTTTGGAAGTTATGGAATAAATAATAATTATTATAAAAAATGTGATTTTGTGTGAGATGTATCAGAAAGGGTAGGATTATTCTGTCCATTTACAGTCACATTACTTCATTTTAGAAAGTATTAATACTAGTAAATTTTCACAGGGATCAGTTAAGGTTTACTCGAGTTATCCTGCTCACTAGTCATAAGATACTTGGGATCTTCAACGTCTCCATTAATGCATTACACTTTTTCTCGAATTATATTTACCTCCATTCCTAGAGTGAGGGTAAAAATAGTGACGTCCCGACTAAACGGTGGGTGATTCGGGAAAATGGTGTCGATATTCGGATTCAGGAGGTCATTTTAAATAAGAATCAACAGGTATACTGTCGGGGCCGATAGCCACCAATAACCAACGCTATCTTCTTTTCACCTTGAATATCACGGTCACTTATGCATAAAAGTACATCTCCTTCAATAGCAAAAACCAATAGCTTCCATCGTCCGAATGAACACTACAAGCGCTACATAACATTCGTAATACAACTCCCACGTACGAAGTTGTGTCTCGGTGCGTACCAGAGTGAGATGTCCGATACAATTCTCATTAACTCAACAGCTTTTAATCGGTTAAGCATTTTGTTTGGTACAGAATCTGTTGTTATTAACAAGTTGCTTTGTACTCGATCCCACTTTCTCTTCTAAGCCGAAAATAATCCCACTTTGTTGGTTTGCCCACATTTCGATTGGTTTTATACGCCTTCGAATGGGTTAGTCAGACATCTCCTTCTGTATATGGCAGCAAAAACAGAAATCCATTCGCCAGTAGCCGCACGTAGAAAAAAATTCCAAATATTTCGGTCTTTTACACTCCGTAGATAGTTCGTTATACCAAGTTGACATAACAAGCCTGTCGCCTGGACCATCCAACTAAGTTTTGGTCGCCCATTTCTGCGCCGTCCAAGCCAGCGCATTCAATCTATTTGAATGCGCTTGACTGCGTCGATGTTGTTATACAGCTCATAAAACTCATGTTCCATTCAACGACGGTACTCGCCGTTAACGAAGATGGGTCTAAATATTTTGCGAAGTATTTTTCGCTCGAAAACTCCCAGAATAGATTGATCCGCTTGTGTCATTACCCAGGATTCTGCGCTGTAGAGTAAAACAGGTAGGACCTGGTACAGTTGGATCTTTGTTCTGCTAGAGACGGCTTTGTCATTAAATCGCTTTCTTAACGCATAGAGCAGCAGTTTGCGATCAATACTCGTCTCTTGATTTCCAGGCTGACAATATTATTTTTGTTTATGGCGGAGCCGAGGTAGACAAATTATTTTACCACTTCAAATTTATAGTTGTCAACGTTCACGCAGCGTCCCAAACGTGTTAACTCTTTGTTCGTTGAAACAAATAGCTTAGTTTTGTCCTCATTAATCACCAGACCCACTTCTGCCGACTGCTTCTCAATGCTCAGACTTCGGCCTGCTGAATCTGACTTTTGTTGGTTTACTTAAATTTTCATTGGATTTATCCGACTTGGGTCGGTTTAATCGGACTTCTGCCTGTTGCATACAACTTTGGTTATTTGAATCCGAATTTGGTTGATTCAACTTGACTTCGGTCTGTTAAATCGAAGTTTGTTTAGCATATTTGGATTCCAAACGATTTTGCTGCTTTATCTTTATTTCAATTGCTTTTATTTGATTTCGGTCGGTTTATTGAATCCAACTTCGGTTGGTTTAACTCGAATCCGGTCGGTTCAGTCGGCATTCGGTCCGTTGAATTTAACTTCGTTTAGTTGGATGGTATTCCGGTTGGTTTAACACTAACACACTCAGTTTAATCGAACTTTGATCTATTGAATTCAAATTCGGTTAGTTGAACTTAATTTCGATTGGCTTAACTCGACTCTGGTGGGATAAATCGACTTTGAATCCACTTTCGTTTGACTGAACTCAATTTCGATTGGTTTAACTCAACTTCGGTTTGTTTATGTTCAATCTCACTTCGGTTGGTTAAATTCGCCTCCGGTCGGTTTAATATTACTTAGGTCTGTTGAATTCATTTTTGTTCGATTGAACGCAATTTCGGTTGGTTTAACTAGACTCAGATCGGTTTAGTAGGTCTTCGGTCTATTGTATCTAATTTCGGTCGGATTGTTAGACTTCGGTCTTTAGAATCCAACTGAACCGAACTTAAACTGGGTTATCTCAACATCGGTTGGTTTAATCACACTAGGGTGTATTGAATACAATTTTGGAGGGTCAGTCGTCGTTCAAGGCGATGTCATCCAGAGCTGCAAATACGAAGTTTATTAGCCGAAGAATTATCAACACGATGCGAAGCCGCCGAAAACTCGAATCATCAATTCATTGCTGAAACTAAAGTGAATTGCCCAAATATCCCTATTAATCATTACGTTCCGGAGTAACGATACGATTCATCTGTCATCTGTCATCTGTTCTACTCATCTACTCCAATCGTCCGGATCGTAAAGTTTCCGATTATCTTCAGCCCGATTTCCGAAACCTGTCATTACACTCACATCAGCAGATATTGAGCGTGTAATAAAGATCCTGATCATCTCAAATCGGTCTGGTTACAACTAATAAAACAGACAACATAACTCCAATATAGTCCATATTCATTCCTGACTCCAATTTTAATAAGCGAACATCATACGCAAAATTTGAGTGAATTCAGTTTACTTACAAAAATGATGTGTATGTAAAACTATGAGGGTAAATTCGGTCATTTGTATGGGAGATACCAGAAGGGGTGTGGAAAAGGTTTCGGTTTTTTTTAGGGTTTGTCTCCGGCCGTCTACTTCTGTATTTAGTAAAGCTCAAGCAGGAAAAAGTTTTGGAGAACAAATTGGAAGCCTAACCACGCCCTTACTGCTACCTCCCATACAAATGTACCATTCCGTTCACTCTAGAGATGGAGTTGCAATATCAATACACCCAACGTGATCGTGCCCAAATTCTGTATTTAGTAAATTTATATCAGGATATAATTTTGGGAAATAAAAACTGAAAGGCTAGCCACGCCCCTTCTTGTACCTCCCATACAAATGTACCACTCCACCCACTTTAGAAATCGAGTAATAATATGAATATACTGGATAATTTTATGTTTTACTGAGGGTGACTGTATATGTAAGTCGATTTCCGTGACTGAAACTTTCTTACTGGTTTTTTAAATTTGAACGAAAAATTATCCATTTTTATTTTCTAGTATCTAGACTTTCGTAGAGATATTAATAATGCAATAAGCTACAGATTTGTAACTCATTAAAAATAAAGAATATTTCAAATATTCTGTTTCCATGGACAAAATATTTCATCATTGGATATATTTGCAATTACCAGTTAGAGTGTACGAGAAGACAGGTATCTGTCACCTTGAAGTCAGCCTTCACTGTTGGCTAATGCCACACGTTGGGTTCCTTTGCTAGGAAACAAACTTGATACATAGACAAATTTTGGAAATTACCTACGAAGCGTTAATGACATCAAAAGGTCAATTAGCCAAAAAGATTTTAGGGAAACATTATTAAATATATGTAGCTCGTGTATTAACATGCATGAGTGCCAATGTCACAGTTAATGCAATACCATTAGTAACTCTTAGAACACTCTTATAAAACCTTCTGCTCTTCTCACATGCTTCTATGTCACACTTTTAATATAAATAATTTTTATCATAATAGGTTGTTATGTACTTTATTGCTTGACAACATTAAGTGTGTACCATTTAAGCCATAAGCACTTAATGTGAGCAACCGCTTTAAATAGTTTTATCGGATGCTACAGAATTCTTGCCTTAAATGTTGTGATTTTGATAAAAAGGCAAAGAATTTTCCCCCATGGCCTACATATGCATGCGTATACGACAATAAAAGTCAATTTTAATACACAAATCCTTAAATCCATCTCATATATCATTTGACCTTTTTTTCATGACAATGATAAACAGTTGCCATATTTCTGTTCCTATCTCTCCAATGGCCAATGGGAGTGTTCAGGTTCAAGATGGAGGATCTTTAAATCGGTAGTGACAAATACAACTGTTGTGCAGACCAGTCAACTGTCCTTTGGGGGGAGGATGTAGGAAATAAAAATAATGTTATTAATACTACCGTATTTATGAATCTAACTAACTACTAGGTATAGTTTTGTGACCTACAGCTAAGGGATTATAAGGGATTTTACATCGAACTAACACAATCACTCACAAGTGCAGCCCTACACAAATACACACACAGCATAATTCGTATGGACCGTTTGTAAGTGTGCGTGTTCGTGTGTATGAGTGTGTTAGGATAAAGCGAATGTGCAAATGTCTGGGGCGCAAGAGTAAATGGCTCCAATAATAACTCGTAAAAATAAAATTTATGACTTTGATGAAAGGATGCTCTTGGTGACTCTGGTGTGGCTATAAATGACACATTTGTCACATTGATACATGTGTGCAGGGCTTGAAGCGTATGTGTACATATACCATTGTCGCTCTAAGTGACTGACAGACACTCAACACGAAAGAAATATTTATGATTACTTATGTGAGTGTGTGTGTGTGCACAAATGAATCTTTATACAAATGTATAACCAAAATTTGCTATAAATATCCTGGGAAAAAGTGACACTCATGCCATCCAGCCCCTCGTTCATCCCTATGGAATTTTAGACACAATTGTATTTGTTGTCCTTCCTTCTCTTTAGTTTCAGCTCTCCAAATGACATGTCCTGGCAGAGCTGTGACACACATGTACACAGTAGCCCGGGCAAACATGTCAGACAAATGGTATTTTATGATTGTAAATTATGACTAGTATTTTTGTTTTGAATTATAGAAGTATTTATGAGAGACAGGGTCTGTATGTCCTGCCCCCTGTCCTACAAAAATATATATATGGATCATCCTCCTCCTCCTCTTAATGACTTTCAGAGCGAGTGCTAAGTGTTTGTATCTAAATGTGACAAATAAAATAATAAATCATGGGCGGATGGGTTTGTTTGGCTGCCTATGGGGCTTTTGCAATTAGAATGAGCGTATATCACTTTTGGGATCGGAGAGAAAGTTGTAAAACAGATTATTGATATTAAATTTTGATTTATATTTGGTTTAGTTTGAGACTCAAAGTACTTGATGATGCTAACGATATTTGTGTAATGTTTGTGTATGCTATTAAGTTTGTATCATTTGAATTTTATAATAAGCAAATAAAGAAGCAGATAATTTGGATTTCTACTACAGATTCTTGTAGTATTGAATGTATTTTGTAAAATGCATTGCGGAGATTTAAAATTGTATACCAGATTCTTGAGCTAAGATGTACATGTGGGTAATTATTGACCTAAGGTTATTGAATTAGATGTTATTATATATTTAACTTCTTAAACGTCGTTTCTTACACACTACACGGCAACATATAGTCTAGTCTAAGTCCAGATCAATAATGGAACTGGATGAAAATAGCAGGTCTTGAACTAGCGATCACAAGACGGAGGCAATATGTATGTTGTCGCCGTGAACGTCAAATCATATCAGAAATCATGACATCACCTCAAAAGGCAACTGGAATATCTTGGGGTGGTTATAGATGATAGGCTAAGCCTGGTCTAACATGTGGAGTATATTCGAATTAAGCAATGCTTATTTATGTATCATGTTCGGGCATAATGTCAGACATGGGTTGATACGGCCAATGAAATAGTTGGCCAATCACTTCAGACTGGTTAGTCTCGCATCGGGAAGTAACATGTATTGGGTGAAACCAGAATTTCACACAAAAATATCCCCTGATCGAACACCAAGAAACTAAATATATCAGGTAGGCATGAGTCCAGCGTCATGGACATGCGTAGTGCATGCGCCAAAAATGTTCGTAACCAAAGAAAAGCCATCTATACATTGCAAGGCTGCCCAACACAGAGATAGCCAAAGCCTATTGCTAATTATTCCTTCAACTACTGCAAACAAACTCTCCTAGTCATGGTATTCCTGACACACAAAGCCAGCACATTACGCATTCTTTGACCGATGCCACAATAGCTGTACTTGGGTATGGACAACTAAGGACACGTACAGGTATGATGAAGAATGCCATGTATTGTCTGAGGAATAGAATGCTGCATAAAATGAAATACTGCTGTGAGTGAACGATCTAAAGGGAATGTATTAAGGGAAGAAGAGAGCTAATCTATGTGGGAGAACAAAGCGATAGTAGAGAAAAACCAGTACAGAAATTTCAGTCAGGTCAACTTACTGATAAATACCATCACCCAATATAAGATATTATTTAAGTCTTGAGTTACTGAAATTAATAGATTTTTCATTAAAATAAAATTACTTATGTATTTTTTTCCTGCTTCTTGAGCAAAACCGTAAAAAGTATGACTTATTTGTATAGTAGGTACAATTAGGGTAGGTACAATTTGTTTTTTCGTAAATCAACGTTTAATAAACGCTTACCTTGGCAAAATTTGTCTGAATTTAGTTAACATACATAGATGATATGCATGTTAAAGCGGCAATATCTGTTATTTATATGGAACTAGTGGGCCCGGCACTGCTTCGCTATTGCATATTATTTAAAAAAATGGGCGTAAAAGTGGGCGTGGTCGAAAAAAAGTACCCTATAAGTCATGCCAGAGTCCCATTAAAATGCTGTGAAAATTTCAGGAAGATCGGTTCAGAGGTTTGGTCTCCTATAAGGTACAAACAAACAAATAAACAAACACACATTCCATTTTTTTTTTATATATATAGATGTACCAGAAGGGGTTTGTGAAATTGTTTGGTTTTTTGAGGTTATGCCTCCAATTACAAGATAAATTAACTGACCAAATCTGACTGTCCCCCAGGTGCCGGTTTAGAAGTTATGGGAGAAATATTAATTTTCCGAAAAAAGGTAATTTTGTATGGGGGGTACCAGAAGGTGTAAACCCATATTGTCCACATTCATTCCTAAGTCCATTTTTCATAACCATACAACTTACGCAAAATTTAACTGTAGTACCAAAAGGGGTGTGGCAAAGTTTTCGGCTTTCTTAGGGTTTGTCTTCTATGGCAAGATAAATAAACTGACCAAATTCAAACATCCTCCGGTCATCTGTTAGAAAGTTATGAAAGAAATATTAATTATCCAAAAATAGGTAATTTTGTATGGAAGGTACCAGAAGGGGTAGGGCTATTCTGCCCATTTACAATCCCATTAGTTCGTTTTGAAAAATATTAATACTTGAAAATTTTTATACCGATCCGTTAAGGTTTACCCGAGTTATCCTGCTGACCAGCCAGCCAGCTAACCAGCCAGACAGAGAAACATAACTCAATCGTCTTAAAAAGTCCTGAAACGAATTTGGTGTTAAGATACTTGGGGTCTAACTATTCTCCTTTAAAGCGTTACACTTTTTTTCGTATCAAATTTTATATATCCTCATCTCTAAGGGTGATGGTATAAAAAGGATATAGGTAAAGCCAAAGGTAACAAGGAAATATATTTGGACTGGGATCTCCGCCTGTAGGGCTAGAGAACACGGACAAACAGAGTGTACTGCAAATGTGGAGAGACATTTCGTTCCCGACAGCAGAACAAGTAGCGAAATCACGCCAACCTTCTATGACAAAGTATTTTGTTTACCACCGAGCAAAAACGAGGTAAGCTCGGCAATTGCACGGCATAATAAATAAAGACTACGATTTCCAATAGACTACCGGCAAAGCTTTTTAAAGTCTGGTGAAGTAATGACATGGCTAAAGGCATTCAAGCCCGATAAATGGAAGCCAAGTGTTCAATATTCTGGGCCTACCGTGGAATCATCATTTTTCCCATCGCACTCTCCACACACTCCTGTCGAGAGTGTTATGTGAAAGACTAAATCCTATTTTAGAGGCTTAAGACTTGATAAAACCACGACGACCTGATCCACGCTACTACAAATTCCTGAGAAGACTCACTATCGACAACAGATTGACACATCATATTTTTATCGATTACAAAGCTGCTTTCGACAGCGGCAGACAATTGTAGATGCCCTGGCTGAGTTTGGTATCCCTGCGAAGCTGATAACACTTTGAGGGATCACACTGACCGGCACGAAGTCTTCAGTGAAAATGGGCAAAAATCTTGTAGAGCCATTTTCTACCAAGCGAGGCTTTAGACAAGGCTTTAGATAGTCTGCCATATGATCTCTTGAATATCATCATGGAGATGATCATGCAGAAGGCAGCAGTAAACACGACTGGCAACATCTTTAACAAAAGCCAGACGCTGCTCGCGTATGCAGAAGATATAGATATCATTGGCTGAGGAATGCGGGATGTTACTGCGGCCTTTTCAAGCAGTCGGCAGAAGTGGGTCTGGTGATTAATGAACTAAGTTACTTGTTTCTACGAAGAAATAGTCTACTCTTATATGCGGTTTGACTTCTAGATCCAGTCATCTACATTTTTTTTCATTGTCGGCCCTCTCGATGTTGTCGACAGCAACTTCGCGTTATAGTGTCGAGTCAATCGACATGTCTATAAAAAAGCTTCGCAAACAGTCACGTTAGCATTCGTCGATAAACAAGTAGGTTTCGTTAGTTGTGAATCTAAAAATAAAAAGCGTGTTAATTTACCGAAGCTAGAAGCTATCCCATACTTCATTTGTGAAGTGTAAAGGGAGGTTTAGTTTTGTGTATTCATTTTCGCACATGAAGCCAACCCAATGCGATGCCCTATGCGATTCCAGCGTGGTGTACTAGTATAGAAGTCCTTGCAAATAACATTTTCTAACATTTGAGGAAAACTACAATTCATAGAAGTACGAAAAACCCTGTTATCTTTTCTTTTAAAGATCATGAGAGTCTTTCAATCTATCCGGACTGGATAGAGGGATATATAAGATTTCCCCTTCTTTCAGAGCCGACCCATTACAAGCGTTTCATATTTTATATATAAATTTTTACTTAGTTTCGGGTGTTGAGAGTATAAATAATAATAAATAAATATTATCTAACTTTTTGAAGGTATAACTAGTTAAATGAACCACTTGCATAGGGTGATGCTATGTACTTACTGCACTATAGCTAAAATCTCCCATATCTACATGATATACCGTTCATTTTAATGAAAATCTATCCAAATTGTTCACAGCAATTAGCAACACCCTTTAGTTTGTGCAAAACAAAGAATATATAAACACTATTATTTAATAAAACATATACATATGTGTGTCAAGGATAGATAGTTCTTATACTTTTCATTCTATACATTTGTTGTCATCAAAAGGAAAATAGTTTCTCAACTTGTCTTCACATTGCTTTCTTTCTCTCTATATATTTTGTCTGTGTTGTTTTTGTACATAACAAATATAATATCCAGTGACTGACTTAGTGGGTAAGCAAGAACAAAAACAACAACCACAACAGCGAAAGCAGCAATGACAGAGCTTTAATAGAAAATTTTTAAATGAAATGTAACTTTTGATGTCTGCTCACCCATACACCCTTACTTTCGTATACACATACACTGCTGTGTACTATTGCTTTTATAAGTGGTACACTATCAACAAACATAAACACACTGGCTTATATATATTCTCACACACACACACGCACAGTTAGTTATACCCTTATAAATGTATACATAAACACAATTTCACAAATATATTTAGTTTTTTTTTCTTTTCATATACAAAACATTTTAAACGAAGAGAAATATGAAAGTATACAGATAAAGTCACTCACACTCATACACATGGCTAGAGATGTTCTCATAAAATGACGCAATTTAAGAGATGTTGCTTTTTAACACAATAAAAATTCACTCACACACAGACGCACACACACACACATAAACATGGGAAATATATAACAACACCAGCGTCTGAAACAAAATTGTAATGAATTTGCGCTTAACAATATCCTGTGAAATTAGGACACATCAACCATCATTTGATATGTATTCGCTAACATACACACACACACATTCTCATAAATGCATATTCATAAAACCAGACATAGCGTGCTACCGTGGGGTTTGGGTATAAGTTTAATTGGTTCATTTGGTTTGGAGAATATTCTGGTTGTGCCGCAGATTAAACAAAATTAATGTTAATGGTTTTTAAGTGGTTACAAATATTTAAAATACAAAAAGTGTTGAGTTCTACTATTACTATTTTAAATATTATTATTGTTACTATTATTAAGTAGTGCTTTGTGCTGGTGCCATGTGGTTGATGTATGGCTCAATTTTGATAATTTCGTACATATTTTCTTAAAATTAGAAACTAATACTTCGTTAAACCGGTGGAGTAAGGATATTGAAATCTATTGGTATAGAAACAAAGAAGAACGTTTATCCAAAAATATGAAAGAAGGTCTTAAGGCAGAAAGTGGGTTTAGTATTTCATGCTCGGTATGCGAGTCTTGGCTCACTGAAAGTATACAGCAGTTCTATATGGTATTATCGCATGTTGGCAGGTGCTTGATATAACGACAACAGTTACCCATTACTGAATATGGTTAAAATAATGACGATGATTTGTTTACCTACCGATACGCATATGTCATCTATAATCTGTTGCCGGTGGACATTGTAAAGAAGCTAGTTAACACCACATTCGCCTTAACGTTAAGACAACTGTTTTGATGGGAATAGGGAGGTACCAGAAGCATCGTGGCTGGACTTCCAGTTTTTTCTCCAAAATGTTACCCTGTTATAGTTTAACTAAATATAGAAATTGGGTACGATCGCGTTGGATGTATTGATATTTGTCCACGATTTCTAAAGTGGGCCCATTTGCAATACCGTAAGTAGTTTTGGGGAAATATTAACTCGTTCAAAATATTTGGTTGCGTCTTTCGAAAGTTATCATGCGTACCAGCCGGACAGACAGACATGGCTCCATCGACTTAAAAAGTCATGAATGAATTTGGTTCAAAAATAACCTAAGGAATTAAGTGACTCCTTCTATGTGTTACACTTTTGGGTCGTATCAAATGATGTATACCCTCCTACCCGTAGTGTGAGGGTATAAACATTTCTTTACATTATACACATTAGTTTGTAACGAAAAACTTTGTGATAGTGAGAAACGAAATAAGGTCCCAAGAAATAAGGCACGCACCCCGCAGCATACGCCGTAGTCAGCCTCGCATCTTTCACTTTTTGGCATTATTAAAAGACGAATGCGTACCTAGCCTTTTTATTACTTGAAAGTCATTCACTGATAAAACAAAGGCAAAAATGGGGCATTATTTCATTTATGAATTGGGGTGTTTTTTTTTATCTAGTTGGGGTCTTATTTCATTCTTGGTATTGGGGCTTTGTTTTATAACGAAATAAAACCCCATTCTTGGGGCTTTATTTCATTTTTGTTTTGTGGCCTTATTTTATAGAGCCTACTACATCTAACACTTTGATGGCACTGGGGACAAATGTAACTTTGGCTTTAAGCAAATTATGTGTAACTATAGCTGTTAACCTAGATTTTCCTGAAGCTTTTGACTCTATCTGGCACGAAGGAGTAAATCTATTTTGCTACAAGTTTGAGTAAAATTATAAGTTGCCTCCCTACTAAACATAAGCCTTGGAGACCGGGTTAAGGAGTTTCCGTTTTCTCGGGAGCAAGAAATGTTATAACTATATTAGTCTCTTTTAGCTACCCCCAGTGTTGACTTGGTGCTCTTTTATGCTGATGACATCGTTGTCGTTGTTATACGTGATGTCGAACTGCAATAAACTCCAAACAAATCTTGTTTCCAGAACTGTTATTAGGAGGCAAGGAGTGGAATAATGTGTACATTAAAGAATACAGGAACATAGGGTACATAGAACAGGTCTTCCCATCTGTAAAGACAAGGATGTTTATCTCATTACTGACTCCGTGAGCGTACTGAGAGTAAAGATCCCGCGTAAAGAACAACAAAGCAGCTGGGGCTGATGGTCATCTAGCTTAGTTGTTTATAGTGGGTGGAGGTGAGCTTGTTTTAAGCATGAAACAGCTCATAGAGAATATTTGGCTTCAGGAAAGAATGTCAGAGTATTGGAATTTTAGTCTGTTATGTCCTTTCTACCAAAAAGGTGACCGTAACCGTAGTGAGTGTAAAAACTACCGTGGAAATAGCCTTTTACCATGACCGTATAAAGCTAATTATGGAAAACCTGATTGGACCTTATCAGCGCGACTTTAGACCAGGTAAATCCAAGACGGATCAGATATTTACACTACGGCAGAAAACCCAAGAGAAACAAATCGACACTTACCACCTCTTTGTCGATTACAAAGCTACCTTCAATAGTCCCATCAGACATCGACTATACGAAGCCATGTCTATGTTAGGTATTCCTGCGAAGATAATTCGTCTCTACCGGTGTACCCTTACGAATACTAAATCCTCTATTCGGATTGGAAAGGATCTATATGCGCCATTCTATACGACGAGAGATCTTAGACAGGGTGATGGTTTGTCATGCATACTGTTCAACATAGTAATGGATAAGGTGTTAATGAAAGCAGCGGTTAGCATGTCTGTCAAAATATTTAATAAAAGCCAGATGCTTCTCGCATATACCGACGAAATCGATATTATCGGTCAGACGATGCGAGAGGTATCAGCTGCCTTCTCATCTGTTGAAAGGGAGTCAGCGAAAACGGGTTTGGCAGTTAATAATGAGGACAAGACGAAGTTAATGGTAACATCGAACAAAGTGTCCACCCGTTGGGGACGCAGCGTGAACTTTGAGAACTATTGCTTAGAGGTAGTGAATGAATTTACCTACCTCGGATCCGCCATGGACAATAACCACAGTGTCAGCCTTAAAATAAAACGGAAAATTGTGCTCAGCAACAGGTGTTCCTTTGGGCTACGAAAGCACTTTATAAACACCACCCTATCTCGAACCACTAAAGTCCAACTGTACTAGGTACTAATTTTGCCGGTTCCGTTGTATGTATGGGTGCTTACACAGGCAGATGCAGCTCATCTGGCGGTGTTTGAGAGAAAAATACTCCGCAAAATATATGGACCGAATTGCGTAAACGGCGTGTTCTGGATTCGGATGAATCATGAGCAGTACGAGTTATACCACGACATTGATGTGATCAAGCGAATCAAAGAAGTGCAACGATTACGCTGGCTAGGCCATGTCGTGAGGATGTATGAATAAACTTAAGCGCGAAAGTATTCTATCAAGACCTCGAAGGACGCAAAAGAGGGGGACCGCGACTACGTTGGAAGGATCGGGTGAAGGAATCACTAACGCTTTTTGGTAGGAAGCGAAGATCGAAGCGAACGGAAATCTCTAATCATTTCGGCCTCTGACTTAGCCACTAAGATATAAATATATATGTTGTTAAGTTGTTTTTAAGGCTAATTAACCCTTATCCTGTATTAATGGGTCAAAATTGCCCAAACCGTTTTTAATTTCTTATAACTTTGGACGTTCTGAAAACTGATTCGTGAAATTTGCTGACAATTTTTTTTTTGGCCTAAATTTGGTCTTAAAAATTCAATTAAGTTAAATACTCTTTTTGGATGTGCCCTACGAACAAAGTTACGGATACTGATATATGGGTCAATATTGCCCAATACAAATATCAACGAAATTTTTAAATATGTTTTACTTTTATAGCCATTTAGGCATATCTAAGTCAAATATATTAGCTGTGAATTTCTTCAATAGTTATTATATCCATTCAGTTTTCAAGAAAACTTAATTCTGGTAGACGAAATTTCAAAAAATGTACATTTTCGATTTCGTGGTTTGGCTAGTACGAGGGCTGCTATATATATTTCTGGCCTAGGCAACAATAAGTGTTGCCAGGTGCAATCTGATATTTCCATGGGAAAGGTTGACATTTTTTAGCATAACATCACTCAGAACGTGTTGTCATTTAATCGTGAATTGTTAAACTTACAGAGCTTTGAACAATTCAATTCCGTTAAAAAAATGGAATTGACACGTGAGCATTTTCGTGCGATCATTTTTCACAACTTTCGACGTGGATTATCCAGACAAGAGTGCATCGATGAACTTAAGTCTTTGTATGGTGATCAAGCACCATCATATAGCACCGTGAAAAACTGGTATAACGAATTTAATCGTGGTCGCAGTTCGCTCAACGACGAATTCCGTGAAGGTCGTCCAAAAACGTCCGTTGTGCCAGAGAACATTGATGCCGTGCGTGAACTAATAATGCAAGATCGTCATGTGACATACCGGGAGATAGAGGCATCCTTGGGCATTTCTCCCACCAGCATACATTCGATATTACATAAACACCTGACCGTAAAAAAGGTTTGTTGTCGTTGGATCCCGCACAATTTGACAATCGCTCAAAAAAAGGCTCGTGTCGATTGGTGCAAAGAAATGTTGAAAAAATACGATCGCGGTGCTTCAAAAGATGTTCATAAGATCGTCACAGGTGACGAATCTTGGATCTATGCGTATGAGCCCGAAACAAAACAACAATCGACCGTGTGGGTCTTCGAAGACGAGCCAAATCCAACGAAAGTTGTTCGTGGAAGAAGCACTTCGAAGCAAATGGTCGCCTGTTTCTTCGGCAAAACTGGTCATGTGGCGACTGTTCCGCTTGAGCAACGAAGGACGGTCAATTCTGAGTGGTAAACCACAATTTGTTTGCCTGAAGTCTTCGGAGAAATTCGAAAAACAAACAAGAGAAGACGAATCATTCTTCACCATGACAACGCGAGCTCTCACACATCGGCTCAAACCAGCGCCTTTTTGACCGGCCAAAACGTCGAATTGATGGGTCATCCGCCGTACAGCCCTGACTTGGCACCCAATGACTTCTTTTTATTCCCGCACATCAAGAAAAAAATGCGTGGTCAACGATTTTCGTGCCCAGAAGATGCTGTTGAAGCGTTCAAAAACCATGTTTTGGAGGTGTCTCAATCGGAGTGGAAAAAGTGCTTCGACAATTGGTTTGAGCGCATGCAAAAGTGTATAAATCAGGCTGGAGAATACTTTGAAAAACAATAAAACAATTTTTGATGATAAATATTCGCATTTTCATTATTAGGCCAGAAATATATATAGCAGCCCTCGTAAGATTGTGAGATGATAAGAAGGGCAGGACAATATCAAAGGCAACGATTTCAGAATGTACTCCGAGTTCTCCTTTCGATAAAAAGTCAGACAGAAATTTAGACAAGCGCGAGATAAACTAGCTCTTATAAGTGACTTTTGGTATCGTTGTGAAGGACATTTTAGAATAATATCTTATTCCTCCCGAATGCACCACCGCAGGTGAACATTTTGGTGCATACCGTGAACGTTGTCCCTTCATAAAATATATACCCTCCAAACCCGGCAAATATGGGATTAGAATCCGGGCTATATGTGACGTACAGATAAATTAAACATGGTTTTTGCTGGCAAACACATACACATAAAGCTGTAAACTGAAAGCCGGAACAAGATATTTGCATTGTTTTGGATTTAGTTAAAGATTTGAAATGTCGAAAAGTTATATGCAACAATTTTCTTACATCCTAAGGATTTCGAAATTAACTACTCAAACGAAACCTTACTATGGTTCTCCAGTCAGAAAAAATATAACGTACCTTCTGCTAATAAAATTGGACATGAAAAATATAAAAGAAAACTTTTCTCAATTCTTTTCGATAAAGAAAATAAGACAAACATTTTTGCATTAGTTATCGTACAAAAGCAAAATCGGTTTGATATTTTAGTAAGCACATTATATCATACTAACGCCATGACACGAAGTCAGGAATTGATAAATTAATTGGCCAGAAATTGCACTTGCAGGCGCAGATCTAATCGATGGCTCTCAACCCTATACCACAACATATTGGGCATTACAAAATATAACGCTTATTATTTATTTACTTCAATAAATCAAGACTGAAATAAGAAAAATAATTTCTGACGTCTTATATTTTTGAAAGAATAAGGCAGGCCTCTTGTTCAACAGGAAATATCTCAGCGAGATCATATTTCTTCCAGCAATTCAGCTAAAGCAATCGTACGCAGTTTAAATCCTGCCGCAACAAGTGAACTGCAAAAGATAAACCTTACAAGCGACCGTTGCTATGTACACCCCAAATGTTCAAAATGTACAAAATACTCATAAAATGTTCCAAATGTGCAAAGTTTGTGTGCAAAAATCATTATAATAACATAATTCCTCTTAAAAACTGTCGATCTATTTCAAAAAATTTAAGTATTCAAATAAATATGTATTGGGCAAAATTGGCCCATAAATACAGTATACGTAATTTTTTTTAAGTACAGGATAAGGGTTAAAATAATAATAATAAGAAAAAAATATATATTTGTTTCGAAACTCAAGGCGGCCGATTCATATGCTCGGCTCATTGGCCACATTTTGGACATAGTGATATGGCGTGGACGCTGACCTACGTGTATCACTGCTCATCAGGCCTTTTATTGAAATAGATCACCAGGTATCTTATAGCTCAGGAATATAATTTCCGTCCAGATAGAGAACTGATTACACCACATGGAGCGCTTACAGGTATTCAGAGCTTATATATTGGCATGTTGTTTAGGACGAAATGTATTTCTCGTAATGAATGCATTGAGTTTTTTAGATAAAAGTTCCAGGTTGGCCAATTTCATAGCAGAATTTGTTCAAAGCCAGTCAAACACCTCATCTGTTTCATTTTTCTCCATGAATAAAATGGTGTCCGACGTAGCGTGTTTACTTCAACCGCACTTTGTGGGCATAAGTAAATAGTAGCCTATCTTAGGTGTCCATCATGGTTTGTAAAGGATTATAGTCCATTCTGACCTAAAGAGTCGTTTGGTGTTTGTTTTTGCACATTTGAATATCAAAATAGGTAAACTAAGAGACAGTATTGTGTCCTGTTTTCACACACACCCACAATATTAATGTCAGTATTATTAAAGGTATGTGTAGATCTGTTAAACTGATTTTATTTGGGGAATGTTCTCTGAATATGGAATGCAAACATAATATTTATTAAGTCGCTTTATTAATTTTGTTATTCAACAAACTTTATGGTCCTTAATACAGTTTCTTAGATCTATCTAATACAATATCTACCATCATCATCCACTTTGACTACTACTTGAGACAGAATATTTACCGAATAAAGGTCTTTGTGCTTAAAAGAAGGTTGTATGTGAAAGAAAGTAAATATTTTTCGTTCATACATAAAGTCCTTCACAAATGACTTGATAGGCTAGAAGTCTTTCAAGCCTGTATACTCTACTCTAGTTGTATTCATACAGAATGATTTCCATTTGACCCCTTCCTTTAATTGTCCCGCATGTGCCATCATCATTTTATTTGCACAGAGGACATTGAAAATATTAATGTCCACATACACCAAAACAAGAGAGAAAAAAAAACGAAGCAAAACAAATAAATAAACATAAATAACGCGACAATGATAACAGACATTGATTGACGTGGTCGCAAAATATATTTTGGCCAGGCAGAACGAAAACAATATTAAAACCGCCCTCAATTCCCACATCACTGTGAATGAGTAAACATAAAAAATACACATACATACATACATATACATAAATATAAAAAATAAATAAATATAAATATATAAAACCAACGGAATGCTCAAAATAAACAATAGATAAATAAAAATTGCATGCAAGTGCTTACGCAGTGAAAGTATTTGTATATGTGTGTGTGTGTGGTTGGCATCCAATGTGAGAGGACAATCTCTTCGATAGGCCATATTTACCATTCTGGTTGGAGACGTGACCGGAATGTTTTACTGAGCACAATATATACTATGAAACAAATACATATATAAATATGTATTAATAATTTCCACGCTAGGTCATACTGCCATGGGAAGAAGGTTTTAAATTGTTTATCGTATCTGTAGGAAATTTAAAAATGTACATTGTCAAAGGGAAAATTGTTTATTATGTGGAATTTTAGGAGTGTGGGAGGGCAGGAAGGGTGTAATGAATTGGGTATAAATGATTGATATGCTTGTCACTTAATAGAAAATATTCTTGGGAGTGTGTATTAGATTATTTAATATTTTGAGCACTAGACTGACTTTGCTATTGTGCTGTTGATTAATGTAGTAAGCGAAGTGGAATGATTAAAGTAGTTAATATTTTTACGTTCCAGTTGAAGGTAGTGACGTAAGAGGAGTGATGTTTGATTGACGTCGTTAGTATTTTTAACAGTTCTCTTTAAAAAAAATTATTTCTTTGTAGAATTTTATAAATTTTTTCTCGTGATGATATTTTCGAAGCTAAAGGTAGTCAGGTAAACTGACTGACTCTCACACAAACGAATTTCGGTCGCATGACCAGACGAGAAGTATAGCAAAACTATAGAAAAGTATAGTAAAACAAAAATTAAACTCTTTCTTAAATATTTTTAATCCTCAGCCTTTAAAATGTCTTCTTCCACTACCCATCTTAATATCGCAATAAAAAAAAACACAAAAGGTAATGCTTAACAAAAAAAAAAATTGTTTGTTTTTTCTTCTAAATATGTCTCATATTTATTTTTAATATTTTGTTTAAGCCAACATAATGTGGTATTTTTAAGAATTTCAAATCCAAGTCACTCCAGTAATTGGAATTACAACCACACTTGTGCCATGACAATGTAATTTAATGATTTTACCACAACAATGCACGCAGATATTTTGCTTTCATAAAATTAATAACTTTTGCTCCCATTTGCCACATAAACAATACTACAAATGCCCTTAATATTCTTGCACAAACACACACACACACCAACGCTTTCAATATTCCGACCAACCGAAATATTAATAATAAAAATAGAAATAAATTGATGCAAATATATGAAAAACAAACAATACCAAATTGCTCATCCTTCCGAAAAAACAAATCTAGAGAAAAAAAAACCGATGATGGTTGTTTTCCAACAAAAGTCAAGCACCGCATAGCCAAAGCACTGTTACAATACACAAATAAATATCCGGAAGAGTAGTCATAAACCTATACATACAAATGTGGGATTTGATTTGTTTTTATGTGGGGGTGTGTGTGTGTGTGTACATGTATCGTTTATTAGTACTCTTACTATGTGTGGAAATTATTTAGCAGCCATAATAACAATAACAAAACAAACCCATTAACAATAAAAATCATAAATAAATACTCACTCTCGCACACACACACACTCACAAGGGAAAAACTATTAAAATACAAATTTTGGGCAAGCAACCAGCACATACAACACCAACAACAATTACGAATATAATTTGTAAAATATTATAGGCGAAAACAAAGCACCAGAATTGAAGGCAAACAATTACGAATTCATAGCACGTATGGACAGGGTAATGTAGGTGCAAGCGTAGGGTATAGTCAGAAGTTTGGTGTTAGTTTACAATACTAATTGGAATTCTAGTGCCGGATTATAGGAAGAAAAACTGTTATATTGGAAAGCCAGGATAGAAATGGGCTTTGAAAACATAAACTGGGATTAGATTTGCTACAAAATCATTTTCGCTCAGGGCACTCGCACACAAAGTTTTTATAAAACATACTTAGCCCTGTTCACCCAAAGAAACTTTTGTCGCCTACTAATGAGCCGCCTATCGAGTCTCTTGCTCAAGACATGTTGATCTGGAGCATTGTTTTTCTTTTCCAATCGCATAGCCTGTCAGCGCTTGGCAACGTTGATGTCATTATACAGGTCAAACTATTGTTAATACATACAAGGACGGAACTTTACCGCTGTGTTTTTCATAACCGTAAAGCAAGACATTAAGGACCAGTGTAGGATACAGTTGGGTTTTTGTTCGTCTATAGAGGGTTTCGTCATTTACACGCTTTGCCTATAGGCTGATATATGTATATTTATATACGCCAGAGCTAAGGCCGAAACAATTATCTATCACTTCAAAATTATAATTGTCAACATTCACGCAGAGTCCCAGAAACTAGACTTCGTGTTCGTTGAAACAAATTTCTTAGCTTTGTCTTCCTTTATCACCAGACGCCCTTCTGTCAACAGCTTCTCAACCATTGAAAAGGTCGCAGTAACTGACCGCAGTGATCCGTAAACACTAATTCATATCATCGGCTTCAAGATCAGAATATGCATTTTACTGCTGTCGTATTTACAGCATCTTGTGGCATAGTCAGCTCAATTAGAATGTTATATAGATCACAATACAGACTTTCGCGCTATATAAAGCCGCGCTTGGATATAAAACTTTTTCATATCGGTCTATGATTTGCAGCCATATGGCCGACTAAAAATGGTAAGAGTCAATCTGAACTTTTTTACCATGATTTTTTTCTAGTGCAAGTATCTGGTCGATTATAGATTTGATGGCATGCTTCCACCTATGCGTCTTAGGGAATAGGTAACAGAAGTTACTGAAGCTCAACACAACGGCTCTCTTAGTGTTCTTGGCAGCCTTAAGAAACTAAGATCGGATAAGGTGGCCTAATAGGCCATTCTCTTTAAATAATAAAAACTATTATGATAACACAAAGAAAAGAGAAACTAGAACCCGCCCAATGGTTGACGAACCCCGCAAACGTTAACAGGATCATGATTCAATTATATGTACCTGAAATGTTCGAAGTTCTTACAGAAATAGTGCCTCTAACAAATTAGCGGATGCCTTCGACTAAACAAGGATGACATCACCGTTATACAGGAAATGCGATAGACGGGACAAGTTTGCACGAAAAGACGAAAGAATTATGACATTTTTATAGCTAACATACCGAAAGATACTAATTTGGATGTGGATTCATAATCGAGAAGAAACTTCGACAACCGGTTTACCCCTGCACGTTATTTAATAACCACTATCCACATCAAGGCGAAATATGTATAGATGCAGATGATTTGTGTACACACCCCGACGGAAGACTAAGACATAAATGATGCGTTCATTGATGCTAAATAGGAAGAGGAAATGCTTTTTGTCCAGCAGTGGCAAAATTCAGTCTACAAAACAACACCCCCGATAAAGGATTCAGACTGCCAAAGGAAGCTAAACATCGCAAAGCTGCATACCATCAAAATAGAAAATGCTTATTTCAACCAATTCCAACTGCAAATAAAGACCCCTTATTCTGATGTTCCGGATACGTAGTGGCAGCATATTGTGAATTATATGACCACTGTCGTAAAGACCGTACTGGGATATGACAAGCACCTCAGACACGCCCACATACCATGATGGATTACGCGTATTGTCTAAGGAAAAGGAAGCTGCTTTAGCAAATTACTTAAGGAGAACAAGATAGAAATGAAACGCCTCCTCAATAAAGGAGAAAAGAGAGCAAACATTTCAAAAAGTACAGGGATAGAGATAAAGCCTGAAAATACTACAAAACAGCGAAGATTTCAAAAAGTATAGGTGAAATAAAAAGGCTTTGGAACGGTGCATCTCAACTGCAGAGACAGTGATGAAAATTTGGTCATGGTGACGAAAACTAGTACAGAAATTTCAGTCAAGTGAACTGACTGATTAATATTCCCATTCTATGTACTATGACATTATTTAACAGTCGAGTTATTGAAAGCCTACACGGTTCGGTATTTCCAGACGTTTACAGACTACATGCCAACAAATGTAAACAGTTTAATTCAATATCTCTGGACATATGTCCATATTCGTAAGTTCGATTTTTATTCGTAAATCATTGTTCAAAAATGTTTACCTTCTGCAAAATTTGACTAAATTTAATGTACTAACAAAAAAAATACATGTATATAAAACTATCAGGGTGTATTCGGTCAATTTATTGGGAGATACTAAAATGGGAGTAGCAAATCTTTGGAATTTCTGAGGTTTGGCTAATATTACAAGTTAATAAAACTGACCAAATTAAAATATCTATCAGTTGCCCGTTCGGAAGTTATTGGGAAATGTTAATTTTCTAAAAATAGGTAACTTTGTGTGGCTGGTACAAATGGATATGTAAATATAAAAAGGTATGTAAATATAACTATAAGGGTGAACTCGGTCATGTGTACGGAAGTTACTAGAAGGGGTGTAGAAAAGGTTTCAATTTTCAGAGGGTATGTCTATTATTACAAGTTAATTAAACTTGTCAAATGTAAATATCCTCTCGTTGTCTGTTTTCAAGTTATGAGACAAATTTTCCTAATATATATTCATTTTAGAGTCAAATTTTGAAAATCGTGGATTTAACTTTGATTTTGACGCATAATATGACTTAATTCATTGTACTTTTAAAAAGAATATGTATGTAAAACAACGATGGTGAATTCGGTCATATCTATGTGAGGTGCCAGAAGAGGCGTGGCAAAGGTTTCGGTTTTCTTAGGGTTTGTGTACTCTAACAAGATAATTAATCTGACCAAACTTAAATATCCTTGAATTGCCCGTTTCGAAGTTATGAGAGAAATGTTTATATTCCTAAAATAGGTAATTTTGTGTAGGAGGTACCAGAGTGGGCGGCGCTATTCAGCCCGTTTACAATATCGTAATTAAATATTGGAAAATATTAACACTGGTAAATTTTCCGTAACACTTTGTCTCGCATCACATGGTATATACCATCATCCATAAAGGTAAGGGTATAAATAAATTTGGAACAGTTTTGGAAAATAGTAAGGGAACATTTGTGTACTCTGCTCATTCCCGAAATCACACCAATCATCACTTGCCACGTGTTGTAACAAAGATCCAAGGAGTGCAGTTTTACATTAACCATCTGCTATGCAATGGCTGTATTTGGCCTGTGAAGTTGATATGACTTTGCAGGACGACAAAGATCAACAACAAGTCTTGAGTGAAGATAGGCAAAAAACAAAAAATCCAACAGTAGCAGACACTGATTTTATCTGTGCTGTTGTACAGAAAGTGATAGAGAAAAATATGTGGATTTATCGTCGCACCTTCGTCATATGAACTATAAGCAATGAAGTTAATGAGCGACACAGGAGTGGTCGACCAAAATGTTGTTGGATGAACAAGGTTAAGAAGTTGTTACCCTTAATTGTTGTACGTGTCGCATTTGAACGAATAAATATCTGTTGGGCCTGCCAAGTAAAAAAAGTAAGTAAGTTTCAGTCAAGTTAACCGACTTACATATACCTTCACCCTCAGTAAAAGCATTACAACATACAGAGTTAGGGTAGGACTGTTTTGGGCTTAGTGATATAATTATACGAATTTTAAATTTTAATTTGTACGAAAGGTACCAAAAAGATAGTGGCTAGACATCCAATTATTTTTTTTACAAAACTTGACTCTGTTATAGGTTTTCTAAAGACAGAATTTGGGCACGATCGCATTGGGTATATTGATGAAATTATTAGATTTCTAAAATGGGTGGAATGGTTCATTTGTATGGGAGGTTCCAGGCGTGGCGATGTATCCCATACGCAATCCCGTATGTAGTTGTAGACAAATTTTAACCCATGCAAAGTTTCAAAACAAATGGTTACGTCTTTCGAAAGTTATAGCGCGTACCAGCCGGACAAACAGACGAACATGGATCCTTACTTACTTACTTAAGTGGCCCATTACAACTTACGAACATGTTTCATAAGTTTGAGGCCTGAAGTACGAAAGAATTCCACACGCTTCGATCTTGTGCATGTGTTCTCCAGTTAGTCCTACCAGATGGTGGCACGTCGCCTACCACTTGGTCCTTCCAACGGAGTTTGGGTCTCCCTGCTCTGCGCCGTCCTTCAGGTTCGCCTTCAAACACCTTTCTCGCTGGAGCATTTACATCCATCCTGGCAACATGACCCAGCCATCGTAGTCGTTGCATTCTGACTCTTTTAGCTACGTCGATGTCGTGGTAAAGCTCATACAGCTCATGGTTCATCCGATGGCGAAACTCGCCGTCGACACAGATAGGTCCATAAATTTTTCGGAGTACTTTTCTCTCGAATTCTCCCAGGTTTTGTATGTCCGTTGTCGTAAGCACCCATGATTCGGCAGCATACAAAAGAACGGGTAAGATTAGCACCTGGTAAAGCTGTTTCTTAGTATTCCGAGATAAGGTGGTGTTACTAAAGTGCTGCCGAAGTCCGTAGAAACATCTATTGGCTAGCACTGGATCCAACGACTTTAAAATTTATGAATCGAATTTGATTCAAAGAAAAATAGGGTCTAAAGTGACTCCTTCTATGTGTTAAACTTTTGGGTTGAATCAAATGACTATACCGTCTTACCCGTAGGGTACCATCACTAGGGCGGTTCAATTTGTTCGGTACGAAAAAAGCGTTGTAATCGTATACCAGAGTCAGAATCTGCGATGAATTCTAATAAATATTTCACCAATAAACTATTCTTCTAAAATCAATTCCTAACTCGCGCTGAGACGCATGCATATTTCAGGTAGAGGTATTTTTTAGTTTTTAAATGAGCAAATATCAAAAATATCTGCGCAAAGCTAACATCTCAATAAACAAAATGAGGTACTGCACAAGCAAATCTATGGATTGTTTAAAAAGGTGTGGCCTCTTGAATTTTTGCCTAAGGCAAAAGAGCAGAGTATGCGGCGGGAGCCCAAACAGCGTCATAAATTTACCATTTTCTTCATCGTGGTCTCCAAAAATCGTAATGGTAGGTCAAAATTGGAGTCGGTGCCCATGGGGCCCTGTTAGGTCAAAACAGGGGCCACTTGGGTTATATGATGACCCCCTAAGTGCTGGTGTTAAAAGCGTCCCCCAGAATCGAAATCTACGTAAATTCTAAGAAAATTTCACCAATAAATTATGTGTCTAAAATCAATTCCTAGCTCCCGCTCCTATAACAGGGTAAAGCATAACAAATTGGTCACATAACTCAAATTTTGCTCCTGTCGTATTTTATTATGACATTTTAGTCCTTCTGATTTTAGTATTTGCATCCCAAACTTTATTTCGTGCCCTTCGCACTGTAAAAATACAGTGATACAAAGTAAATTGTGAATTTTGCAACAATGTTCAATGTTGGCACATAATACCAATTTGAATATGGCATCTTTCAAATATTTTGTTTTCGATTTTAATACCAGTTAGTTAAGTTCAGCATACTGGTATGCTTCAATGAATACAAAATATAATTGTAATTGTGGACCTGTTGTTACATAAACTAGGTAATATTAAGTTTTTGCATGTAAATATACAAATGAGAGGGGATTACATTCTCTCTCTACCTTTCGTTAGCTATGAATTAAAAATAAACGTGAGTAAACATTGTGTTAAAAAATTGATTGAAACTCAAACAATAGAATTTTTTTTTTGTAACTACTATTAGTTGTGATTGCCAAGAAAATAGAAAAACAAAATGCCGTGTATATTGCCAAATACTTATAAAATTTTTCTAAAGGAAATAACAAAATTTTTATAATACTTATAGCGTAGCAAGTTTAATTTGCTTTCTTGTAAAAACTTAAAAGAAATTGTTTTTTTTCCTAACTAATTGTTTAATTTCAGCACTTTTTTTTATAAACTTTGTTATATACATTAGTTGTCACATTTCTTTGTTTGTAATGTCAATAGAATGTTGACATATATATTCTCGGTAGACGCGTGTCACTTGAAAGTTTTCATTATTTTATGTCCTTCCGCATTTCTTTCTCCCTTTGCTGGCATTATCTAACAGCCCGTATCAATGTGTCGTTTCAATCTTACCAAGAATTGTTTGACATTAAGAGTGATGGACATGAACAAATCGAACAAATGTTTGTGTCATGTGTATATTTGTTTCGAATTTTTGTTTTTGTCCAGTTGTGTTATCTTTGTAAACTGACAACAACATTAAGATATCAAATATTAAACGACTCTGTCAAGTTTATTATTTCGCACGCTGCTCTAAATTAAAGGGATACTATTGAATTTTTCTGATTAACAAAGCCCTAGAGCTAGAGAGCAAATTGAAAAATGTGGTTAGTTATAATACAAACGCTAGTTATGGCAAATGACATTTTCAATTTAATTAACAAAACCAACGTTTGCCGAAATTAAACATTTTCGCAGAATTTTTTGATAATATTTATTAATTTATATTAAACTGGCAAGTCTAGACCGAAATGAAAAAAAGGTGTAAAGTAGTTGGCGTACTTTCTGTCACATAAAAAATGAATTTATATTAAATTACTTTGGCAGCGATGGCAATCTGCAATTATGAAAATATTTTTGATGATTATTGGGAGGAATTAAGGATTCGGGAAAGCTCACTCTTTTTACTATGTTCTTCGCAATAATAATCTAAAAATTGAATGATTCACCAATAAGGATAAGGGTATATATTATTTGATACGAAAATCAGAACAGAAATTTACCTCACGTGACTGACAGATAAATACCCTGACCCTATGTATGATATAGTTTAACTCCCGCATTATTGAAAGTTATTACTTTTGTACTATTAGCTGTCTGCTAGTGGAGCTTAAACGGTTGTATAAAAGACTTTTGGTTACAGCCGACAAATATTAAATGTTAAATTCAATTACTCTGGGCATATGATAATTTTTATGGGGGTACCGAAAGTGACTTCTACGGACCAACTGAGAATAAAGGAAACATTCTCCAGTTAATTCGCAGATTCAGTTCTGAGTCAAATTGCCAAAACCGTTAATCGTAGGCAATATATCACTGAATTCAGCGACATTACAAAAAAAAATCTATGTCGAACTATGAGGGTGAACTCGTTTATTAGTATGGGAGCTACCAGAAGGAATGGTCTAAGGTTTCAGTTTTAAAAGGATTTGTATACTATTGCAAAATATCATCCAATTGTCCGCTTGGAAGTTGTACCAGAAGGGGTTCGCGGATATAGACCATCTTCATTCCTGAGTTAAATTTTCATTAGAGTACATATTACGCAAAACTTAGTGAAGTTACTAAAAACCCGGTAAGAAAGTTTCAGTCGGGATAACCAACTCGCAAATACTCCATACTCAATAAAAACATACAATTTTCTAATATATCCTTGCAAAATACGGAATTTGGGCAAGATCGGGTTGGTTGTATTGATACTATTACTCAGTAGCAGATAAGGCGTGCCTAATCTTAAATTTTTTTCTTCTCCAATATGTTATATTATTTTACTAAATACAGAATTTAGACACGATCGCGTTAACTGTATTGATGTTATTACTGGATTGAGATATTTGTATGGGAGCTACCAAAAGGGGTGTGGCCATGTGGTCCATTTGCAATACCGTAAGTAATTTTGGGGAAATATTAACTCGTGCAAAGTTTCAAGACATTTGGTTGCGTCTTTCGAAAGTTTTTTTTGCCTACCAGCCGAACAGCGAGACAAGCTGACATACGGGCATGGCTTAAAAAGTCATGACCCGAATTTGGGTCACAGAAAGCTATGGTCTAAAGTGACTCCTTGTATGTGTTACGGTTGAGAGTTGTATCAAATTATATATTCTCTCCCACCCGTAAGGTGAGGGTATAAGTATATACATATGTAAAACTATGAGAGTCAATTCGGTCATTTGTATGAGACTTACCAGAAGGGATGTGGGAAAATTTTTGGTTGTCTGAGGGTTTATCTGTTATATCAGATAACGTCCGATTGGAAGTTATTGAAGAAATATTATATTTATACAAAAATGTGTCATATTGATTTTTATAAGGATAACTAGAAGTTTACTAAAATTATCGTCGCCTCCGCAGAAAACAAAACCATTTGCTTAGCTGTTGGTACCTCCCATACATATTGCTGAATTCACACTGATAGTTTATATACATATATTTTTTGTAAGTACACTGAATTAAGTAAAATTTTGCACAAGGTTAACATCTATTAGTAGTTGCCTTGCTAAAAAAACAAACACCATAAAAAATCGTAGTTTCCATTTCAGTAGACCTTATAGTTTTTGCACGAAAATGTATGAAGCGATGTATGTGCGCTGTACAGAAGACAGATTTGGAAGTTTTCTGTAAAATGTTTTTGAAATTTGCACTTTTAAATATCAGTATAAAAATTT